>CP092087.1:29730286-29755286 GCA_029203775.1 Neoneuromus ignobilis
AAGAACGTACAAAATTAAATCTTTAATTTACTAATAATAGATGAGATAATCAAAAATTAATAATATTCAATATGTCCCTATCTTTTTTAATGATTTCAATAGACATTTTAATACTAGAAGATTTTAATCAGTTTCTTTAAAATATTTCTACATTATTTGTACTCCGATTAAAGTATCGCAATTGTTAATATTTATACATTTGATAAAATGTTAAATATCTTAAGCGTTTTATCAAAATGTAAATATTTTTTAAATTCCTATTTTGGTTTTAAAAGTGTTATTAAAAATAAATAATAATGCTTCTTAAAAAATTGAAAACAAAAAAAATTACGATTTCATTTTTATGTAAAAAATACTAAAATACCCTTTCAATAAAAAAAAAACTAACATTACTAACGTTTTATAATTTTGTTCACTTGAAGAAAATACATACACATAATTATTTATATATATATATATATATATATATATATATATATATATATATATATATACACACATATTTCAGTAAATGTAGTATTTAGAAGAAAGTAGATTTTTCTCAGTTTTCTATTGCATTAATGGATGATGTTTCTCTTTTATAGATAAGAAGGAAATTGTCTAGTTAAATATACTTTTTTTATATGTTGATGTTGACATATGTTAAAATTATAGTCTTGATGACTATAATAAATCTTATGATATTAAAAAGTATCAAATAGTAATTTGAATATATTTATGTACATAAAAAGTAAATCTTATTCAATTTTTTAATTATATGATGGTTGATATTCGAACTACAATTTGTACTTACAAAATTTTTTTGGTAGTAAAAATTTAAATAATAAAAATATTACGTACATGTCTGATAATAGTTTCAAGGTAAAGAATAACTAATTTTGTAAAAAAGCGGTATAGTATTCTTCTAAGAAATATATTTTTATTTCAAAGAATTTTTGCAAAATGAAGTGTGAAATCTTAGTACCAATTTTTAATATCTTAAATATAAATTAAATTATTGTTTATGTAATTTCAATTCATAGATAATTCATATCAAAATCAAATTATCTTTAATAGGTATTTTAAGATGTCCTACTTTTTATTTAAAAAATAGAGTTACTGTTTAATTATAACTAAAAAGTGTATTGTTTTTTTCACATGCTCATGAATAACAAATAAGTGGACTCTGTAAATGTTTAAGATTTTCTCACACTATATTTAAGCATTAATGAATATTTATATTGTAATTTTTTACATGTTTTATATTATAATTTTCTTAAAAATAGATAATTAATATTACCGTTTTGATAAAATTATTTATAGTAATTTTTTTAGCGAATGAAATGCCCATATTTTTTTCAACTGCTTATTTAATGTAAATATGTAACGATTTGAACGTTGTATGATATATTTTACTTTAGTATATTAATATATATATATATATATATATATATATATATATATATATATATATATATATATATATATATATATATATATATATATATATATATATATATATATTATATGTATGTGTGTGTGTGTGTTTGAGCACTTGTGTATGAATGTACGTAAGTGTTTATGTATATAATTGCGGTATTATTAAAAAAACAAAGATTAAACTTTTTAAGTTGTGAACGAAAAAGAATTGATTTTTTAACGAAAGATGACGTTTGGTGTAAATCTAGATTTATTATTGTTTGTTAATTAGTTTTGTGATTTTTATTGTTTTTTTTATTATTTAAATCCCTCAAATAAATCGCATTTATGAAGAAATTGTAATAATTATAGAATGATTAAATGTTATGTCTATATATATATATATATATATATATATATATATATATATATATATATATATATATATATATATATATATATATATATATATATATATATATATATATATATATATATATATATATATATATATATATATATATATATATATATATATATATATATATATATATATATATATATATATATATATATATATATATATATATATATATATATATATATATATATATATATATATATATATATATATATATATATATATATATATATATATATATATATATATATATATATATATATATATATATATATATATATATATATATATATATATATATATATATAATATATCTTTATTTCTGAAAAAAATAAAGTGTTATTGTAAATTACAAATATGTATTAAAACATTTTAAAATTAATATACCTCTTCAGTTGATCAGACATGAATATTTCTTTTATTGTATTTATATGGAGTGAAATATATATTTTTTTAGAATACTGAGAATAATACATTCTATTATTTACTATTTATAAATTGTAAATACTATATATATATATATATATATATATATATATATATTTCAATTATTTACATTCATTTATAAATTGAATATTCTGAATGATTATATAATTATTGAGAGTACATTTTATACTTTATTTTTTTAGAAAACACTTGCTATTTTGAAATTTATTTAATTTTATATATGATTTGGTTGTAAAATTTTAAAAATATATTTAATTCTTTCATTAGTTCATAAAGTCAATTACAAATATTTGCTACTTTATTTTATCGCACTTTTAAAATAATACGAAAATGTATTTGCTATATTTTTTTGTTTTAAATGTATATAAAAAATGTTAATATTACTTAAAAATTACAAATTGTTATTTATATTTCATAATATTATTTTAATGATGTATACAAAATGAACTTAATTTTTTTGAAAATTTTTTAGATTCTTATTTATATAACTACAATACAATATAAAAAATGCATGGTTACTGGAAATTAAAGAAATGTATATTTAAAGACGAAATATTATCATAATGAAGAAAAAAACAGGATTTTAAAACAAAATTAATAAAATTATGGATGGTACTTTGCCCCCTTTAGTTCTTTTTTCTCCACTATATATATATATATATATATATATATATATATATATATATATATATATATATATATATATATATACATACATACATACATACATACATACAGACACCTGTCCCTCAATTTACGCGGAGTATCCGTTCCACGTGGATTTGTTTTCCGCGAATTGAAATCGCGTAAATTGAGTCTGTCAGTACAATAGAAAAAATATTGGAAATAAGAGTTAGTAAAGTTGTAGAAACACATATTTATTTCACATAGCTTAATAAAAAAATAATGACGTTTTATAGTATAACAGAGAAATATATATATATATATATATATTTCTCTTTTATACTATAACAGCCATTCTTCTATATTTATAAGTTTATGAGTATGTAATTTGAATGTATATATAAAACTTAGTTTACGGTTTGTTTTCGTTGACGTTTTTTGTCATTACTCTTATATATTGTGTTAATAGTGTTTGAATAATTTTCGCTTTACGTTTATTACACGTACATATTTATATTAATAATACATTTAACTATATTTTGTTGCAGATTTATTATTAAATATTTCAGATAGGTATATTTGTAATAAAATTATATGTATATATATATATATATATATATATATATATATATTGTGAGTATGTATGGGTGCATATAAATTCAAGGCTCTATTTTATTGAATAATAATAAAAGGTAGTAAAATGTATCATGAAAATAATTTTAGTTTTGGTATTGAATGGCATTCATATTTTTGATTTTGTTATTAATTGAATAAATCAATAAATCTATGATAACTTTTTTTACAAATGTTTGTTGTGATAGTAGTTTTTTGTCAATGTACGTACATCCTTGTTTATAAATATATAAGTGAGAAAAAAAGTATTTATGTTGCTAAAACTTTTTCCAATAAACTGTCTTTTTATTCTTTTATATATTAATGGAATTTTAGAGTTATAAAAATAAAATTAGTCAGTTATTTTACACTTTTATAAAATATTAGATTTATTTTAATTAATTTATTTCAAGTTTTGGTTTTAATTTTAATTTGTTTTTAATATAATTATTTCTGAATGAAATGTTTTGATTAAATTTTCAATAAACCGAATATTTTTAGACAGATATTTTTAATTTCCTTCAAATTATTCGACTCAATGGTTTTTTTATATTTTATTGGGGATAATTTCATCAAAATGAATAATAGGAACATATGTTTTACAATGACATTTCTTTGTAGTATATATTTTTTTAAAAAAATTATTGCTTAGTACTTTAAAAAGAATTTGATCAATTATAAGAAAACTAGTTTTATATTATTTTTTTTAAAAAAAATATGGTATTTATCAAACAATATGTACTTTTATGAATTTTTTAATTGACATAAGATTAGGCTAGTAAGTACTGATAAATTAAATGAAACAATACTGATTTAATTTAGTTTATATATACACACGTATACACACACACACACACACACACATATATATATATATATATATATTATATATATTAGGTTGGCAAATATCTCCCTTCCGCCTTCTGGTCTTTTGAATTTCGCAGCTATGTACAAAAAAAAAAAAGCGGAAGGGAGATACTTGCCAACCTAATATATATATACTCATACACATACATATTTTTTACACTTTAAAATCGTAATTTTAAGTAAGTTCATAATTTTAATTACTTAACAGAATTTCTAAGAAATTTCTGTTTCCCTATAATGATTAAATATTTAAATTGACAAATTAATATTATAAAATGTTCACTAAGGCATGTATATTATACGCTTACTGCTTTAATAAATAAATATTTTATGAATTATCACTTTTTCAACGATCCGTTTGAAAGCAAAATATTAGTATTTACTTTTACTTTTAAATTAACTCATATATTTTAATATCTCGTTAATTCTTTGTTTATTTTGTACTTTCTTAGTTCTTCCGTTGGAATATTCTGTTTCAAAATTATATACATCTGTTATACGTTTTGAAGTATATTAAAAAAAGAAATATTAAAAAATGTATATTTTCTTATTAAATATTCATTAGAATTGAAACGAATATTTTTATGTCAACAAATTAATGACTTTTTTATGCAGATTCCATACAATTTCTGTTTTCAAAGAATCGTTTCATGTATGAATTGAAACTTAATTTTTTCAGCATTGAAACATTGATATGAAATCTCTGAAACAATTTGAAATAATTATAACTCATGATAATCATACATGACAGACCCATTAATTTTAATTTAGATATTCAAGATATAATTTTAAAAATAGACCATGTTGTCATTGTTATTATTGTTTATTTAAGATCACTTGCCAAGATTTAAATTAATTAATATGATAGCAATTTAAAAAATGAGTGTTATAAATATAATTCTAAATTCAAATATTTGTAGTATATATTTCTTTAATCAAAAAATGTAAAAAAAATATTTTTATATGCATTTTACATTATTATATACACACATATATATATATATACATATACATATATATATATATATATATATATATATATATATATATATATATTTGTATATATTTTTGAATGTAAGTATTCATGTACGTAAGGTAAATGACAATTAAATATAGGATATTATGTTTCTTATAAAAAATAATTTGAGTATATGTAATGCTTTGAACAAATTTTTTATTAAAGAAATTTAATTAAATATATTTATCACATATGTGTGTTCCAAAATTGTTCTTATAAATTTTGTTGTGTATTCATTCAACATCGTGCATAAGATATAAAATCATTAATATATAACTTAAAGGTAAAACTGTAAACTAAAACTTTTATATGAAAAGTTCTAAGTATCTAATGTTAATAGTTTAAAAATTACGCCCTGTATATTGAGAAAATTTCATTTAAAACTAAATAAGGTTTCGATTTTTTTAATTTAAATTGTTGCAGTTCTTAATTAAGCTCGTAATGCGTCTAATTACTTATTTAATTGATATTTTTATTAAATTTTAATTATGCTCCGAGGATACGGTTTTTTTATTACATTTTAATGTAAAAAATATGTGCAGATGTTAATTTTATTGTAAAAATCTTTAACAATTAAGTGACGGTCTGAATATGATGATATTATAATTGATATGTTTATAAACGATTGAAGAGAATAAATGATTATTAAATATGATTCTAAAGAACAATTTATAATGAAAATAGTGATTCATTTTTGTAAGAAAAATCTGGTAACATGTTGATTACGAAATTGAAAATTAATACTTAATTTTTTGAAGTATATTCATTCATTCAATATTTACCTTTATACATACATATATATACATATATATATATATATATATATATATATATATATATATATATATATATATATATATATATATATGGAACTATTGTATTATGAACAAAGTTTTTTTTTTGTTTTATTTCAGTTGATTTCAGTTCTAAAGCCATTTTCACGTAGTTGTTTATTGATGTTACAGTTTCAACCGATCAGTTGATATTCGTATGATTCAGTTCATCACTGAATGGTCGTAACATAACAAAGAAAACATATTGATTTCATTAGGTAAAATAACACAAACATGTATATATATATATATATATATATATATAGTTCAGAGAAATAAAAAGTGTGGATTATTTTATTATTTTTCAAATGAAGTTTTTTGTGAACTAATCTAGGTGACACTGTTTATTAAATAAATATTATATATATAACTATTACTAATTCTCCCCTTGTTGTGTGAATGTGTTTACAAAGATACATTTCTGAAATAATTGTTATCAATAATTATAGAAATTTTAAAATTATTAAATAAAAAATATAAAATAAGATTTTATTTCGAATTAAAGCATTTTTTCATAACAAACAGTGAAAAATATTAGTTTATTGTAGAAAAGCATGAAAGCAAAGGAAGGAAATAAAATATTGATTTTCATTATAGAATACCGGTTTTTTTTAATAATTTATGATATTGATAAATTGTTGAAAATGTATTATCAAAGAATATCTTGAAATAAATAGGGAGATATATAATATTGAGATTTATATCTTAAGACGAAAAATAAATATTTGCATAAATATTTACTCTGTGAAGTAAATGAAAAAAAAATATTGTACAGTTATCTGTGTTTTGTGCGTGTGTGTATGTATGTATGTATATATATATATATATATATATATATATATATATATAAAACATCACATCATAAAGCCCATATCAGTCCACTATTGGACGAAAGCCTCAATGAATGCTACTATTCATTGGCATTTGGTCATATTCACCATGGTGACCAGGCGGATTGGTGAAGATTTTTTTATTCGTGGTTTACTCCCTTCTCGACAGTTATTTTTTTACAAGATGAGGTTGTCGGCCTTCATGCTCAACCCTCGAAAATGAGGGACTCCTCCGACTGGGAATCGAACGCAATCTCCCGCATGACACGCGGCGATGCAAACCACTGTGCTACCCAGTCGATATATATGTATATATATGTATATATATGTATATATATATATATATATATATATATATATATATATATATATATATATATATATATATATATATATATATATATATATATATATATATATATATATATATGAGTAATTTAATCATATTACCGTAGAATTAAATGAATGTGTGCATTTGTATAAATTAAAAAAATTATACGAACTAATATACATGCCAGTGATTCGATTCGAGCGTCAGTAATGAAGTCACTAACGAAGGTAATAAACAATATTACCAGCTGTGAAAATAGAATCCATGTACTTGATAAATAACTTGATGAGCAATTTATAAATCAATCATGATATCGGTTAAATGTTTCGAAACGCGTTGTATGAGAGATTGAATTTCTAAATGAGATGGATTTACTTACCGAGCTTAAGATTAAAAAATATGCTTGTCGCATAATGACATTTCAGTAAATTATTTAGCATATTAATTGACTTTTTATCTTTTTTTGCGAATGACTGTTATTAAACTATTTGTGTAATTAATTGTAAATTATTATAAGGTATTGCACAATATTTAATGATGTATTTTGAAAAATTTGATAATTTTTATACGAAAAATTATGACATGGAATATTTGAAAAATATAATATACTATTGTGTAAGGCTTTAAAAAAGATTGATTTAATTTTTTTTATTGCAAAAAAAAAAACATAACCATTTAGTTTATCCTCAATATATTGATACGTGAGGTACTTATTATTGATAATATTGATATTTTTTTTTTCAAATATTACTCGATTTTTCATTTAATTTCTTCATCTGCATGAAAGTGAATTCTGTTGAGCGGAGAATTGTTTTTATTTTAGAAAATAAATAAATCATAAGAAAATTAATACTAAGTAAATATAAGTCAACTGAAAGTAAATACTAAGTCAAATAAATGAGACAAATATTCAGTAGTTATTATTTAATTGTTTGAATGCGATCAGCGTCCGTAGGTGCTCAATAAAAATGTTCATTTTATGTTATCATCCCCTTTAGGCGTTCGGAAAAATCATTCAACATGTACTATTAGTCCTTTTAAGTATTCAGTTTTTGTTTCCTTAAAAAGACGTGTAAATGATTTTAATAACTTACATTATTGAAACTGTTTGCTTTGTAAATACTTTTACTTCATTGAATAAAATTATTTTATTTCATAAAAATTACTGAATTATATAGAAAAACAAAATCAAATGTTTCTTTGTATTCTAAGAATATTGAAATTAATGAACATATTAGATATAAAGATAATTTAAAGCTTAATGGTAATAAATAGCGTAAATTATTAAATATTTTGTCGAAATCGAAAACTGATAAAATAGAAATTATTTCAAATTAACAAAGAGCCAATAAAAAAAATTATATAGATAATAAAAATTTTGAAGCTTATAATTTATAATTTCAATAGAAGAAATTTTGGAATAAAATCATATATTAATGAAAAATCCTCAATATACGTTTTTCAACTTCCTTTTTCGAAAAGATACTTGCTATAGAAAAAAAAGAAAAATATCAAATATATAGTAAAAAATACATTAATATAAATTTGTTCTCTCTCATTGACTATTTTCAATTAATGGAATAAAAGGTTATTATGATAAAACAATTAAGTCTCAAAAAAACACCCTACTCAGCGATGTAAATTGTTGTATCTTCGTCGTTGTATGCTTTACTTTCAAATATTTTACGTTCAGAAGGTTAATATTAAATTAATTATGTCGATTATTAATATAAGATCATCCAAATGTGATGCCTAAATTTGTGTTTTATTAAAAAGAAATTTATATATATAGGGTGGTGTATAGGGAAACATGTGTATAGTTTCTTTTTAATAAAACACAAATTTAGGAGACGCATTTGATCGATTCATATTTTAATTTTTAATATTGTAGTTTTCATTTTTAACATTAAATGAGGAAATATTAAATAGGCTTTATGTATTGAACGATAAAAATATTTCCAAATGTTATTTATATTAATATTTGTTTTTGTTATATTATATTATGTTTTGAAAACAAGTTTAATACTTCACTCCTTTCTATAAAATAACTTTAAAATTTTAATATTACTCATACATTTTTTTTTAGAAAAAATGCTTTGTAAGAAATTAGATTTATTTTTGATATACGTCTTTAAAATTTCATTTTAACGAAAAATATTTTTAAACATATATAATTGAAAAAAATTTCATTTATGAATTTAATTATTTTGATTTGATTTTAATTTTTAATTTGTAATAAATATATCTATAAAGTTAAAAGTTTATATGTAAAAATGTAAAAAAATATTTGAAAAATAAACATTTGTGTTAATGTGTAATATGCAAATATTTGAAATTGTTTCGGTAAGTGGAATATATTAGGTTGGCAAGTATCTCCCTTCCGCCTTCTGGTCTTTTGAATTTCGCAGCTATGTACAAAAAAAAAATAAAAAATAAAAAAAAGCGGAAGGGAGATACTTGCCAACCTAATATATATAATATGTGTATATATTTGTACATTTTGATTCAAAAGTTTCATAATTGATATTAAAAAATAATATATAGTCAATTTACATTTACAGATTAACAGAAGGTTAGAATATATGTTGAAAGTGTTGTTCTTCGACTTGAATATAAATGTGACCTATTTTCATCATATTTATCAGAACCTTACTTAATATTCACTTTTATTTTAGAAAAGTTAATACTGTTGTTGGCTTCTAATTATTCCAATAGAATGCAAGAGTAGTTAATCACTAGAATATATTATGTAATCTTTCGATTACATATTGATTAATAAATACTACTGTTTTTGTTTCAGTCATTAGTATTAAATATAAATTGTTACAATTGAATCACATTATTTTACTAGAAAATACCGAAATTGAAAGAAAAATTACCAAAATTATCAAAATTCTTTATATGTATTTACTTTTCTTAAATAATTTTTAAAACTTTTTATTCAGGAACGAAATAGTACACCGTTTGTTCGTGATTACAATTTCATAGTAAGATACAACAGATTACATTTGTACACTTATTGGATACATTTAAGATCAAAGTATTTCATAAAAAAAATTATGTTTGAATATTTTAAAAATATTTAATTGTTAAATAACGTTTGATTTGGTTTATACATGTACTTAGGCCTGGGGAAATTTTATCGTGGACAAATATACAATACATTTCATTAACAAAGAACTGATAACATGAGAACATTCAACTAAATAATGTTTTATACGTCAACTATTGTATGGATGTTAATATTAAAATCTTTTTTAAATTTCATTCAGCCGGCATGAAATATGATTGAATTTTGAATTCCTCTGTATTAAAAATTCGATAATTAGAATATATTTATTCGTTTGGAATGAATACACCTATCAATAATTTTGTTATATTTTATTTTGTTTAATCTTACAAATATGTACGTACATAAAAAATATTCGTATGTATTTTTAAAAAAATTCTATATATTTATAGATTTGTGCATATGTACATTTATTGTACAATGTATGATATTAGATACAAGCATTTTGAATAAATAATATAACCAATGTATGCATTTATGGAAAAAAACACTTAATAAAAGCGAATTCAATTTACTCACTTCAGCGTGTAATCGTGAATTCATATTATTTAACATGTATGTTCAGATTTTTTCCGGTGCGAAAAATTCGCACGATATATATTCGAAAGATTAAAACCATCAACCAACTGTATTGAAAACATCTTTTATCACGCACGAGCAGCTCTCTAATCGCTTTAATGCTAAAATAATCAGCATTTACTTTTTTTTAAAACTTTTTATACTTTTTATTTTTGTATATCTGATACGCTTTAAATATTTTTTGTAATAAAATCATTAATATTATTATCGTAATGTTTATTCATTATTTATAACTCTGTCAAAACAGATACCTGTTAAGCTTTAGAGAAGATTAGTTTCTTAATTGAAAAATGACAGTTCGTGATTACAACAAATGTTGAAGATTCAACTTTTACTTATTAATCATTTTATGATTTTTAGTATTGTATAATATTTATTTATTTTTTTGACAAAAATGTTATTTAAAATTATATATTTAATTATAAATTTGAAAATATACATTTAAAATCACATGTTACTTAACTTCATTTAAGTTTTGAAAGCAAAAATTGAGGTAATTACTCTTGTGAAATTTTCGTTGAAAATTTAGTTTTAAGTAAATAGCATTTTATTATTTTTCCATATTTTAGATTTTAATAATTGAACAAAAAATATTTTAATATATTTTCATAAAATAATTTATATTAAATTAAATTCATAAAAATGTGTCAGTTATTATTTTTAAATTATGTATCTATATATCTATATATATATATATATATATATATATATATATATATATATATATATATATATATATTTATTTATTGAACGGTATTTTTATTAATTTTCCCTAAAAGATATGATATAGATATTTATTGACATTTTAATTTGAATATTAATAAATATTTATAATATTCAGTGTTAATAAATAAAATATTTAAATTATGTTTTTTTGTGAAAATCGAAACGCATTTGAATAATAAATATTAAATCTTTTTTATTCTATTGTTATAAATCTAAATTTCATCGCTTCTATTTTTACATCGAACCATTAACGTAATAAATTACTACATATATTTGTCCATATTTCTTAATTACATTTTAAAGCTTTGTTATATATCGTTGTAAACTACTTTTGATGAATTTTATTTTATTTATAATTCTAACAAAATAATAATTTGATTAATATATATATATATATATATATATATATATATATATATATATAATTTATAAAGTATTTTAAATTGAATTAAATTTATGTTTTTTATGTATGAAAGAAAATTCCTATTTTTGTCTTTAAAAAAAAAAAATCATTTCAGATTAACATATTTTAATTCTTAGTTGTTATTTGTTTTTATTTAATTAATTTATTTTTTTGCTTCAGAGTGTATTTGGAATATTATAATTATTTTTAAAATAGCTGATAATAAATTATTAAAATCCAGTTATTTTAATGATTGAAAATTAATGAAATTTATGTGTTAAATGATTTAAATTTGGTAAATATATTGATATATTTTTTTGTTTCGTACAAATTTATTTTATTCAAATAATTGGAAAGATGGTTATTGACTTATATCATTTTATGAAATATTATCTTAATAGAATATGTTTATAAATAAAATATATTCAAAGAATAGAAAAGTTAAATAAGCTTCTTGAAAATATATAAAAAATAAGTAAACTATGTTGCTAGTGTAATAAAATTATTTATATTTTGAGAAAAGAACTTAAAATAGAAAAAATAAATATTTAAAAGTATTTTTATAAATGATATTCTTTGATCATTTATTTTCTTTTTAAATATCTGAGCATGATTCAACGTAATATGTCTATAAAATATCAATGTTATAAATCGTTTATGTAAATTTAGTGTATTTTCATTTTTTAAAAAAGAACTGATTGACATTCACTTTACAAAAGAAAATAATAAATTCTCCGCGAGGGATTTAATTTCCAAGCATCATTTTGAAGAGATTCTTTTATTTGAAATGAAATTGAATCTGTGGTCTATATTCTGCGCTTTTATAGTATTATCTTGAGTAAGTAATGATCTTTATCGATTTTGTTTCTTGTATTTGGAGGATTTGTTTCAAGTATATCAATTGGTTTTTTGTTTATAAGTGTTCTTCGAAATATGTAAGAGAATAATTTGATGTTTTATTCTTTATTTAAAACACGAACTTATTAGAGTATAAAAATAACCAAAAGTATCTAAAATATAAACTTTTTAAGATTTAAATATAAAAAAGATTCAGTTTTCGAATGGTACTGTTATTAACTTGTTTAAAAATTTATTTAAAAATATTTTGATAATATAGTATGACATAAAGTAAATTTCAATTCTTCAGGAGTAGAATATATTTTTTATAAGATCCATATTTTTAGATTTTCTTTTTTCATTATATTTCTTTAATAGATTTTTTAGTTGGTATTTAAAACTTGACTACAAAAAGAAAATAAATTTGTTTTGAGGAATATTTTTTTTATATAAAACTGTAATATAGTTTTTTTCTTAGACATCTATTTTCTAGATTATCTTTTAATTTCTTTAACTGATTTCTTTTTTATATCTACGGAATTATTTATAAGTGTAACCATTCTTAAATATTTTATTACAAATGAATAACTTCCTCAAATATCAGATAATTTTATAATAATTTGAATAATTTTATAGAGTTCACATTATTTAAACATGCTTTCAATAGCAGTGTCATCATTCTAAAAAACTGAACTACAAAATAGATTATATAATACAGTGTAATGATGATCATGGCTTTACTATCGAAATACGTAACAGGGAATAAAGTGAACAAATAGAGATTATTAAAAACTATGAATATAGTGTCAGCGTCAGTGATTAATTTATGTTAAATTTGCCGCAATTCTAAAATAACGTTATTAAATATTTATTTCATTTGAATATTTTATAGTTGAATTAAAACTTATAATCCAGCCCAATGAATATAATTTCCGTTATTATTGATCATCCGATCTTGTGTTATTATATTCAGAATTTATCACTTTTATTATATTTAAATTGTTTAATCTATATTATTGAATTTAGTTACGCAACTCTACAGCATTTATAATTTTATTATGTTTCAAGAATTATTTGCAAATTTGTTTATAAAAACTGTTTATTGACGTATATAAATTGAATTATTGTTAATATTAAATTTTCTAAATTTGTATGTGCATATATATATATATATATATATATATATATATATATATATATATATAAATATATATATAAAGTAAAGAGAAACAATATGTTTATATTTAATAAAAGTATCGAGTAAATAATTAAAACTGAAAAAATAATTATGTTTACATTATGTGACATTGATAGACACTGAAAGCTAAAAAAGATGTATTATGTATTTATTGATATATATATATATATATATATATATATATATATATACACACACATATACATATACATACATACAAATGTATATTATCATTACAAGTAAGCCTCTTTGGTAAGGTATTTTTTGGCAGTATTCTGTGATGGATGTGTTTTTTACGAGATAGAGTTGTCAGCTTCATGTCCATCTTCCAAATTTGGGGAACTCTCTGAACGGAGATCGAATACAATCTTCTGCATGACAAGCAGTGACGCATATATATATATATATATATATATATATATATACATATAGATTTTTAATTTTCTCTTTTTTTAAAAAAAAATATGTATTGAAATGCATAGAATTGTAAAAAATATGATATATTTAGATATGTATTCTAAGAATAAGCGAACTTTCTCTAATTTATAAATAGAAGATTGACTAAGGTCAGTCAGTACAATACAGCGATTCTGATGTCAGTCTGAGCAATTAAAAATAAAGGGCATATATTATAGTCACTAGTAAATCTTTCCATTACTACTTCTCCTAATTATCATATATGAGATTGCATGTTTTATCATAATTGTGCATCCAAATTGTATGAATTAATTGTTTTTTATGTTTTTGAATTCATATATATATATATATATATATATATATATATATATATATATATATATATATTTATACATATGTCATCTAAATGTGACACCTAGATTTGTGTTTTATTAAAAAGAAACTATACACATGTTCCGTTCTACACCGCCCTACACCCATTTTTCTTTTTAATAAAACACAAATCGAGGCATCACATTTGTATGACCCTATATATATGTTCAAACCTAGATATATAAAAAGGTCCAAGAATATACTTTCCTGAGCCTTTTAATATATTTACGTTTTCAATTAATATTTTCTCTTGTCCATCAGTGATCTTCTCTTATGATTTATATAAGGTCGTCTCATTTTCATTCAAAACTCTTCATTTCCGTTATAATGCCCGTATTTTTTTCTATTTAATCCATTCTGTTTTTTCTATCTCTACATGTGTTATTGCTTTCATGCGGTGTTTCATGTTTATGTTATCTGAAACCGGTGGATTTTTCTGGCATTCAAAACTCATGTTTCACTGTTATAAAAGAGAACAGATAGAATGCATTGATAAAAATAGAAAAATCCAAATCTCTTTTTAATATGAGAATTTCTTCTGAACTAGTAACATTCCATTTTTATTCTCTTGTTTACTTTATTAAATGTTCCATTAGTGTTGATGAGTTGTTCCAATTACACACAGATTTCAAATTCTCTTATTTCGATTCCTTTAGTTTGATTCTTATTTGATCTGAAAATTCTTTGAATGTTACTTTTAATTTGCTAAGGTTCATTATAAAACCAATTTTTTAACTTGCTTTACAAATTCTTCTATTATTTTTTTAAGTTTATCTGAACTTGTCAAGAAACTAATAATATCGTCAGCGAATCTTAAGTATCTTAATATTTCTACATTTACTGATTCTTTAAAATTTACAGTTTATTGTTTTAAATATTTTTTCTAACGTTTATTTTTTTATATATTTTTTCTAAAGTAAGCATGTATATATATATATATATATATATATATATATATATATATATATATATATATATATATATATATATATATAACATCATCTGTTATTCCCAGTAATTTTGAGCATGAATTGGATTAAAGTTTTCAATTATTTCAATATAACTAAAGCAATGCTTTTAAATGATTATGTAATTTGAATTGGAAATCAATTATCAATATAACGTGCTTTTAAATGATTATTTTTAGAAATCAGGTCATACGTTTTTTGTGTCTACTATGATATTTATAAATGGATATGTTTATTTTCTTTATTTATTATAATTAATTAGTTTTTTTCCATTAAAATTTAACTGAAGTTTGACGAATACTGTAAACTTTTGTATCTTTTATACCGATTATATATATATATATATATAAAAGTAGGATTATTTGAAATCTTTTGAAAAGTTCTACGTAACTAAAAACGAATGTCTATAAAGAATAGTAAATGTAATGATACTTTTTAAAAGTAGTCACTGTAGAAGCACGTATTTTTTTTTATTCGGACAAATATGCCTGTTATAAAACTTTGTGATCTTTTCTTTTTTAACGAATTTTCGAAGTTTCTTGAAAATTGTTCAACAAGAAGTTCGAACAAGAAAAATTTAATTTAGAAACAATACATTCACTGATAGTATTTGATTTGTACAGTTTACGTTAATGATCGCTTTAACCGATTTACAAAAATTGACAGAGAAAAATCAACCAGGCGAAAAATATTTGAAACCTTAAAACGTCTGTTATTCATATGTCAACGGTGAGGATTTTCAATGAATTGTTTTGACGTTATATTTATTTATGTTTCTTTCGTAGACTCGTTTGAAGGTCATTTGAAAAACTTCAAAATACAATTACATGTTTTATTTAGTTATGTAATTTATTTCTTTTATACTTCAATCGTTTTTAATGTTTAAGACAAGTATGTATTATAGTTTAAAATTATTATATACAATAGTAATATATCATAGCTTTTTAAATAAGTGAGAAAATAGAAATATCAGTTACATAAAACCTGTTACTTTAAATGAAAATATTAAGGTGACAAACATATCCGAAATCAATAGCTTCGTATTTTGTTGATGTTTCAATCTAAGTAGATAGTAAATATTTATGTTTACTTTGACTTGACTGCAGAATACATTTACGTTAAACCTATTAGAGAATTAGTTCTGTTTACGTTTTTATTGAGAGTGAATGGTTTGATATATGAGTTCAGAAAATTCAAATATTTTATAGTTTACTTCTTTGTATTAGATTGATCGAGGAATCAACGGAAAAATTAGAAAAAAAGTAAAAAAAAATTATACTAAATAAAATAAGATTTTTTCTGATAAAAAATAAAATAATTCTTATAAGTAGAAAAAAATCAAAATAGTGTTCTAAATTGTTTTGATTTATTGTTGTTTATTTTAGAGCTTTCAAGAAATTTTTACTTGCACTATTACAATATTTTATTTATTTGTTTAAAGATTATTTTTTCTCTTTGTTGTTAATACGTATTTTAGATACAATTTTATCATTTTCGCAATACAAAAAATAAAATCTGAAGATAGAAAATTAAGTAGATTATAATATAAAATATCTCATGAATTTTCTATCGTTGTTTTTTTTTTAAAAAAAAAGAATTAAATAATTACAGCTGTAAATAGTAAACGAGGCTTGAGAAATATTCTTCTATGGAAATTGTTTTATTTTTTATGATTACTTGTTAACATCCTGGAATATTTTACAAATCTAAGAGAAAATTTGGTTATTTTTCAAAAATTATTTTCTCTAAAAATATTTAATATCTAAATAAGTTAATGAAAGTGTGAAAAATTTAAAAAACTAATATCTTAAATTCTTTTATGAAAATATATTTTTACAAAAAAAATATTCATATCTATTATTTCTGTAAAAAAATAATTTAGAATATAAAAAGGTAATAATTTTTTTCCAAATATATGAATAATATGTAGATAATAGATTAGTTTTATTTCATATATTATATTAGGTATCTTTTTATTTTTTAATAATTAGAATGTAAATATAATTTTGATTCTTTTAAATTAATTGAATAATATATTTTTTGCACTTTTTATCATATTGTTTTTATAACACTATTGAAAGAAAGAAATTAAAACTTTTAAATCAATAATTATGGATTTGTGAAAAAAATTAATTGAAACTTCAGTGAATAATAATTTCACACAGTGATTATGTCTCTAGTTTATTAAATCTCAACTACATCTGATATATAGAATTCTGCAAAACTTGAGTGTGCGTTGTCAGATAGTAGTAATTTTGTGTCAGGCAATTATAAAGATTAAAGGTTTGTTCAATTAAATTTCTCAGATAACAACTGAAATCTTTATGAACTATGTGTGACGGTCAAAAACAATTACATAGAATTATTCAGATTTCATTTACCATTATGTATTTGTCTAGAAATATTATTCTGAAGTTGGATGACCTATGGTAATTTATTTTCATACAATGTTAAGTTCATGAACTTGATTTAAGGTCAAGTTCTAACTTCCCGACGTTGTCTAAAGTGCGTGATTTAGGATATTATATGAGGTTTGGTGACATTTATATTTTATAAACGAGAATGTTGAATATTTTAATAGAACTAAGAACAATATCGAGTAGCTAGCAGATTATATTATTTAATGTTCAATCAAAATGATTTATTAGTTTCTAGTTATAAATTTTAAATTTATTTAAATAATTAAAAAAAATATTTCTGTAACTTTGAAGTTTGTGTAATGAATGAAACTACTGTTATTATTAAAAATTAGTATAATTTACTTCATTTTATAAGTAAGTAGTATAATTTATTCAATAAGGTATTAAAAGTAATTTTAGGTATATATTTTTATCTACAAAAATCAATAAAATGTATAAGGATTCACTTAAAGATGAAATATCAATTTAAACATATCGTATATACGAGTTATTATCTTATTAATATTTTATGATATAGTTAGGTCATTGTACCTTAATTAAAAACGAAACATATCATGTATGGTCTTTATGATAAAACAATATATAATATTACAAATATAATTAAAAATATATAGAATGAATATATATATATATATATATATATATATATATATATATATACACACACATACATACACATACATTCAAGGATAAAAGTATTTATATGCTTGTTTTATTGAAGTTAAAAGTTGTATTATAAAATCAAAAAAATAATATAATAGAAACAAGCATTTATTCAAATAGCTTCGTTATTATAATTTGAAATACAAAAAGAAACAACTTAATTCTATTTTTTCTGTACATATGTTATTTTTTGATTATACGAAAAAATAAAGAGGGCATTAGTATTTCTATACTTTTATTAAGAATATATTTTTATTTTGGCGAAAAACCTTTTTCGTTAATATTTAATATGTATTGTTGCTTAAATTATGGTTTTTAAACGTTTTGGCATATTAAAATGAATGTTTTTAGGTAATTTAAATAAAGTTCTTCCTTACTCTTTATCTAACACCAGTTAATTTTGGAGTCCAAATAACCCCATGAATGCTCAATAAAATTCAGATCTGTGTTCTTGATTGGTTACTTTAATGCTTCAATATTTTCATTCTATAGGTACTGCTTTATAATTTTAGATGTGTATTTGTGGTCATTATTATGTTAGAAATATAGTCATCTCCCAATTTCAAAATTTTCACAGAAGTTTCCAAATTACTCGATAATATTTTAATATATAATGTACTCGTCATTTTTTCATTAATTTTTATCAAATTATTCGCATCTTCGTAAACAAAGTAGCCCCACACCATGAGATTTTCACATCCATGTTTCAGGATTAAATTCATTTGATTTTCTCCAAACTCTTTGGAATATTTTCTTATTTTTGAACTGGAATTTATTTTCATCGCTTCAAAGTATTTTCTCCAAAAGGTTTGTAGCATATTCAGAAACTTTTTGAAACTTTCATCGGATCTCCCTTGTCATTTTTAGAAATGTAGATTTTTAAGCTTTAAAATAGCTCTTAAACTTTGTTCGTTTCATCTTCGTTTAATTGTCTTTTCAGAAAGTCATAGTTGACATTTTCTTGATTTTATTTGTTTATAAACTATACTTATTTTGCATTTTACTTCATATATGCGGATCATTCCGTTTGGTAGTTTTTTGTGATCTACCAGTTAGGTGAAAATTAATGGCGGTTTGATTTTTTTATATCGTTGAATAATAGATACAACTTTTGATTTTACTAAATTTAACCTTTTCGTAACATTACCAATGATAATCCAGTGCTTTCAAATTTCTTATATCGTTTAAAATTTCGCAAGTTTTTGGTCTGTTGTCTACCTTAATAATATAAATTATAAAATTTTTGGGATAAGATTTATTGATAAATTATCCATGCAATACTTAGGACTCGTACAAAACAACACTTAATCAAATAGCTTATTTAAATAAAATCCTCAATTAAAACATAAAAATACGAATATTTTTGTTTACATAAAAAGGAACATTTGTATTTAAAATATTACAAAATAGGATTAATAGGGGTTTCCTCGAATAATAAAAATATATCAAAATTAATTGTCAATTTAGTTTGCACAAAAAATAGTTTTACTTAGTTTCCATTGTTATTGATTTAATTGTGAAAAATATAAAAGTTATCAACTGAGAAGAGTACGATTAATTTTGTCCTCAACTGTGTATGTATTGAAATATATTGTTGAAATCATTTAACAGAGAGTACGAAACAAAAAATAATAAATGAAAGACTTCATTACTTTTGATTTACTTATTTGTTATTTTCTAAAATATTTGAGAAGAATTGAAATAAGCGATTAAAGGTTTAAATAAAGCAAGTTAAAAATGGTAATCGATATGAATCATTGAAAAATGTAGCCGAAAATTTAAAATAAACAAGGTAATAATTATATATTAGTAAATTAAATAAGTTGTAATAGTACAGTTTTATTTTATTATTTTTTTAAGAAAGTTTTTATAAATACAGTATTTATTTCATTTTGAATATTTGACAGAATAGAATTTCAACATTTATATATATATAAAAGTATTTTAATAAAACTATAGAAATAAATTTGCAGTCATATAATAAAAATGTAATATTCTCTAACGATCAATGAATATTGATAAATAGCAGGATTTTTTGCTTTTTCCATATTACAATAATTTACATTTCTTATTTCGTTTATAAATAATAAAATGGTGTGAATTGTGTATGATAACGACATATTTTTCATTCATAAAATATTACAGAGAACGTTGAAATATATATTAAAATAATTCTTTAGCGAAATTGTACTACTAAAGACACGAATATTTTTTAAAGAAAAAATGTCTTTTCTTGTGAATTTGCTTACATAATATAAAAAATAATTTATGAAGCACAAAAGAAAAACATAAAAAATATTGAACGGCGTCACAGTTCTACGAGATGTACAATTTGGTAAATAAATACCACGCATATTTCACAGCAATGTCTGTGTCTGTTGAAATATTCTAGACACTGTGCCGCGAGAAGCCAATCGATTTTCAAGTCGGGAAGTTACTTGTAGTGACGACATGTTAGGTATATTTTCTAGGTCACGCTTGTTGTACCGACTTTTTCAATGTGAAAATAATTGATTACAATCAGAAAAACGACGACCTTCAAATGATATTTAAGAGTTATCTTCTAGCATCATTCATTCAGCTACGTCGAAACACTGCTCTTATATTGTAACTTTTCCACGTACTATCATTATGTTTGCTAATGTTTGTTTGTCTATATGAATGAATTAAAACACTGTTTTTTCTTTAACGTCGAAAATGTTAATTTATATAAGAGTTTATTTATTTCAATTTCCAAAAAATAATCACTTAATTACAAAAGAAATATAATTTATTTTTTATGTATTGTAAATTCAGTTTTTATAGTTCAAGATGATCATTTCTTTGTTTGAACTGAAAAAAGTAAATTCAACAATCAGTCATTAAATTCACATATATTTCTTAAGTTTAATCCATATTTTTTAATAATTATGTAATAATCTTGTAGAAAATTAATTATTGTTATTTTCACATTATTAATTATATAGAATATTTTTAAAATAACTTTTAAAATTAAACCATTTAATTTTTTTTCCAATTCACATACAAAGGAAATTATTAACGTTTATAAAATAATTAGAGAAATTAAATTTTCAGAAAATAACAAAACTATTAAACATTATTATTATAAAAATATATCTATTGTTCATTATAAAATATCCAGCGTAGACTGACAGAAGTAAGTACATGTGATTGTGATTGACTCGATGCTTATCTGACTGAGATATGTATATCTTGACAAATTGTCTCGTAGTATGTATATAATATTTAAATCATTCTAGCAGATTGTAACATAAAAAGTTATAATCTAAAGAACTGAAACAAAAAAGTTTTTGTCAAATAAATTAAATAGATTTAGTTTACAATTGTACAGCATAGTAAATAAATATTTTTATACTTGATGTAAGTAATTTAGTGTTTTATAGAATATTACATAATTAAAATATACTACATACTATATTGTATACTAAATTTTAAAAGATAACAATTTGTAATAATTATTTCTACTGAATTATAATTTTCTTTTCTTTAATTTTTAAATATTTAAAAGATTTTTGTTAAAAAAAATATAACTATTAGAGACTATTCAATAGTCGAAAATAATTATAATTTTTTGTATTTAAATCTAAAAATTAGGTTTATTCACTTTTTCAATAAAATGGACGTACTTGTTTTTATACATAATTATGTTTTATATATATATATATATATATATATATATATATATATATATATATATATATATATATATATTCCGCTTTTTGTACATAGCTGCGAAATTCAAAAGACCAGAAGGCTGAAGGGAGATAATTGCCAACCTAATATATATATTCAGTGTACAATATGAGACCAAAGAGATAAATTGCAGAAATTGGAAAGTTTTAGGAGACCTTCATCCACTAGTGGATAAAGAGAGGATTATGATGATTTTAATATTATATATATATATATATATATATATATATATATATATATATATATATATATATTTGTGTGTATGAGAGAGAGTGTCGGTAAACGTATTTTTTGTTATAAAAAACTGTACATAAATATATTAAATGAAATAACAATGTTAGTTAAAGTATTTGAAAGTACAAAATATAAAAACTGTTCAATGGATTTAATATTTTCTGAATAAGGACAGAAAAACTGAACATAGAAAAATTAAATTTGAAAATTTATTTTAACTTATCTATGAAAGAATTTTTTTTGTACGTAAATTTTAGTAGTATGTTTATATATATATATATATATATATATATATATATGTATGTATGTATTCATGTGTGTGTGTGTGTGCATGTGTATATGCCTGTATATATGATATATATCCAACGCATTGAATGTGGTATATACATAATTCTGAATTAATTATTGTGAATCTTCCCTAATAATATATTAATGATTTAAATTTCTTTAAGCTTACATGAATTATGCAAAATAATTCGCTTGGGAATATCTTTACGTATTTAAACTGTACTTAATGAGAGTTTGTGAAGAAAATGTTTTATATCTAAAACATTATCTCGCTGATTAAACAAAATTGAAAATGATGTTTGAAAATTTTCATTAAGGAGTTATAAAATAAAATCTGCTAGAAGGTAAAAAAATATTCATACACAGTCACGTTATATTCAGTATTTTCAATAATTTTATATTGGTTTTTATAATACCTGGTATAAGTACTTTTTAAAGAAACTTGAAATACCATTTTATTAAATATTTTTTCTCAGAGTACATTAAAATCTATAGTTAAAAATTTCATATTTACATTTTAAAATATCAAATATAATAATATTAGAAAATACTTGAAAATTGAAATGAAATATGAAAATTTAATAAATTTAGACAAAAGATATAATATAGTTTATAATAAGTGTTTTCATATTTTATTTTTTAAAATAAATTAAGTACATCAAAAGTATTGAAATAAGTTAATAATTATTATTTTATATTTTTTTAAAAAAATATATATATTAAAATTATTTTTATAATAATTTCGATTAGTTTCCTATATGGGTGATATTGCATTTCAAAAATTATTTTTCTGAATTTGATTTAGGAAAAGTTGCATACGTTTATAAATACCATCATTAAATATTTTCCTGTGTCGAAAAATATTTTCATTTCATGCTGAAATTAAAGGACTGGAATTTTTAAAATACAGAAATTTTAACGTTTAAAATTTATTTTGTGACAATATAATTTAAATATATTCTAAATGTAAAACATTATAGATGCATTTAATTCCGTTTATAGAAATAAATAATCCAATATTTATTATTTAAAAAGTTAGTTAACTTTTGATATTAATTTTTGTTTTTGTATTATTTAAATTGTAAAATATATTAAAAATAAATCTTTCATATTATTAATATAACATCAAAAACATTAAATTTATCAAATATTTCAGGAATGTACTATAAATTTTATTATGAAAATAAAAGGTTTTATTTATTATTAATTTTACTAAGCCCAATGTAAAAAATTGGAATAACATTATTTCGTTGGAAATAGCTACATAAATCTTTGTTTATAGTAATGTTAACTTATACAATACTCTTTGTAAATATTAAATATAGATACATGATTTATATCAACTTCCAAAACATTCATTAAATCAGTATTTAAACAACGTCATTTAACTATTTATTTAAATGTCAGTTTATGTCAAAGATATTTACAAACTATTAAACTTTAAGTATAATTTTAAATATATATATATATATATATATATATATATATATATATATATATATATATATATGTGTGTGTGTGTGTCTATATTTGTCTATATGCATGTGTATATATATATATATATATATATGTATATATATAATATAAAAATATATAAATTTACTACCTATAAAAATTTTTGTATAACAAATATTTATGAAATGTTCTGTATATCAAACTTAGTTCCTTCAATATATTATAAAAGTGTTTTTTTTTTAAATTATAAAATAATATTATATTATTCGATGACA
>CP092087.1:29757786-29767786 GCA_029203775.1 Neoneuromus ignobilis
GAACTTAAAACCTATAAACATGCATTATAATATAAACGATGCTTCTTAGTTATGTTACACTACACCTGTGTATCTTTTCGTTCCAACGTTAATAAAATTCACATCATGATTTTTCACTATTTTTCTTGTTAGCAAGTGGAAATAGGATTCATGTTATATGTACAGGTATATATTTGAACAAATCTAATGCGAATTTCTGTTGTTCGAGTCACTAAACGTTTTTGAATTGAACTTCCTATTTCTGTATCATTGCTACTTTATTACATTTATATAATACACAACGGACTTCTATACTTGTAATGCTAGATAGCGTGAAAAATATGTATGTTTTTACGCATAAATAAAACGAGAAACGAATTTATTTCTTTTCAAATTATTTTTATATCTATATAAAATAAATCTTTATATTGTATACTCGTACATGACAGTTTTATTTGCAATCAAAAATAATATATGAATGTGAGTTTATTGGATGCATTTTACCTACATGTAAATATTTTGAAAATAATTCTAAAAGATTTAAATTACGAACATTATTTAAGTTTTAAGTTCATGGGTTGTTATATTTCCTAAAGTTGTTTTTTTAATATATATAATAATTTAAAAAATCGATTCACTGTTAAGACATATTAAGACCGATAAATATGTAATGCCATTAGAAAAAGATTTTTACAATATTTTGAAAAACTTCTTATCAACTTTCACACATACACACATGTATATATATATATATATATATATATATATATATATATATATATATATATATATATATATATATATATAAATATATATATATATATATATATATATATATATATATATATATATAAGTATATGTAGATATTAGGTCTACCGAAAAAAATAGTCCTTTTTCAAGTAAAAGAAAATAACTTTTTATACTGTCTATTAATATTTAACAACATATTTTTTTTAATATTAACAACTTCTTTCCATCTTGACAGAAGCTTTTGAATTTTTCTTTGATAAAAATAACACGTCTTTGAAAGCAATAAACTTATTCAGTGCCTTTTTATATCTCCATTTTTATTAATTTTTTGTCCATTTAAAATGTTATAGAGCTATTCCTTCGCAAATACTGAAGATAAAACATTTGTTTTAGTGTATGTTTAAAGACACCAATAATAAAATACAACATTAACAAAAATTAGTCGTATATTTGTTATTAAAACTTGTCTAAACACTTAAAATAATTGTATACTAAGCAGAGAGACTTATCTGTACACCTTATATATATATATATATATATATATATATATATATATAGAGAGAGAGAGAGAGAGAGAGAGAGGAAGAGTAAAATCTTTTGTATGTAAGATAGTATTTTTATAAAAAATTATAAATATGAAACGGATTCTATTAAAGTTCTTATTAACCTTAAATTTTTGTTTTGTTTATTTTAATTGCCAACTGAATGTATGAACTATTTGGACACAAATTATAACATACTTAATGTTATTATCTATTATTACCATTATCATATTATGTATCTATATATCTATATTTTTCATTTTATATATATATATATATATATATATATATATATATATATATATATAGATAGATAGATAGATATAGATACATAATATGATACTTAGTAAAGTGTAATATAATAAAAAAACATATGGAGGTAAAGAGTATCTTGATTTTTTATTGCATATAATAAAAATCAAATATTTCATTGCAACAATGTTTATTTATAGATAAATAATATTTTATTGCATAGTGAAGTAAAATAACAATTATGACAGTAGTTAAAGTAATATAGTCCTTGCCAAGAATATGCGAATCTTTTCTCACATAACAGAATACAACATCTAATAAATAATGTTTATTTTGAGATTCTTGGCTACAAATAGCTTTGTTACAGTGATATAAGACATAAGTGGAAATGTAACAACTTTAAATATCACACAAATTATATGCAAAATAAGAAATGTTAATCTGTTTTAATAATAATATAAAATATTGAGTTGTTTACTCATTTAATTTTTTTAAGTAAAAAAAATAATGCACACATAAGTTTGATTAAAATTTTAAGTTTTGTAATTCGTTTTTAAAGATATTCATAAAATATCCTTGGAATTTTCTATATTCAATGATACGTGAAAAAATAATTACTTTTCATTTTATTATGTAAATATTTTATACATAAATTTGTTATTAAAATATAATCCTTGTTCTAGAGCAAGTTGAAGTATATTGAAATTAATTAATTTATTTTCAAAAAAGTATTCAATTATTAATACTTTCATTTTTACAACCTAATTAAATCATTAATATATATATATATATATATATATATATATATATATATATATATATATATGTAGGTATATAACAAGTAAATATATTTTATTAAAAGATTACTAAGAATTAGTATTTATAAAATTTTAGTTTCGAGAATTGTTTATTAATAAAACTAAACAATACTCTTATGTAAATCAAAATCTATAAAATTTAATAAATATTTAATCATTTTGTCAACAGGAATGAAAAGTCAGAGTTTTGTAGTACTTAACTATTTTATTATTTCTGTAAAATATTAATAAATATCATTACTTTAATGGAAATATTTTGATTGTGACAGAATCATTTTTCTCATAATTTGTAAAGTTGGAATTATTTTTAATATAAATTCTGTTCATATATATAATCTTTTTTTAATCCTTTTTAGAGTATTTCAAAGTTCTTTCTATACGACCGATTTAAATCCAAATGTTATTAACTTTCCATATATAAAGTTTATAGTTTTATTTTAAAATAATAAACAAATAATATATTCTTATATATTTACAAACACATGTCACTTAGACTTTATAAGAATAATAGATTTTTTAAAAAAATGAAATAATAAAAATATATAAAAAAATCTAGATAACAGGATTTGTTCTATATCTTTATTAACCTACAATAAACATTTTAATACTTCTCTAATATAAAAATCGGTTTAATTTTAATACATGTATAGAACAAGAAGAGAAATGAATAAAATTAAGCATGCGCAAAAATTGAAATCGATTTCATTTACTGACACAAATTAATGACACCTATTGTTATAATTTCAAATATATGTTCTGTCAAAAATTAATTAACACATTTAAACCATTCATATTTTATTTACCATCATAATGTGATCATTTTCTTTTTGACAGTTACTTTAAAGGCTATTTTATATAGTAATACCGTATGTATTTTTAATATATATTCATTTATGAGAATTTTTATAATATTTTAATTAATGAAAATTACTCTTAATTTATAATTTCTATGTCATAATTAATTATTATTTAACATTACTTTTACACCCGTACAAATAGTCATACGAACATTTTGTAAACAATTTTGAAATATAAATTTACACAAATGAATTTTTACCCCAACACCACAATAATTTAAAGTGTTCAATAATCACTTATTGTTCACTTATTATTTATAATTATGTAATCTATAATTATATCTGCTGATGCATTTCGATGGCGACGCCATCATCGTCAGAGCCTTTCTGTTAAAATCTAGACTAACTTTTAATATATACCTATACTAATTTGTGTTTTGTGTCCTTATTCAATCCATCTACAACTGGGGGTTGTATCTTTATTTTCCTCATCTGGTTTGCAAGCATGAAGTGTTTTCAGTTATTTATTGTCTTTGCAACGTGTTGTTTTTCCTAGATTTGTGACCTTTTTTGATGACATGAATTGACTTATGTATTACTCGTGACGGTATTCGAAAATTTTTAACAAATTGTGAGGTCCGTTCTAGATGAATTGAAATCTGCATGCGTTAGTTTTGTGATTTAATTTTTGAAATATATTTTTTTGGAAATTATTTAAATACATAAAATATGAATTTGAATGAAGAGTACAAACTATAAAAAATAAATAAATCAATTTTTTTAAAAATATGAATAGAAATTAATTATTAGTATAGCAATTATTCTCTAGTATGATATATGTTGCATCTCGTTCTTTTAAAATTTTGCAAATTATTTTTGGAAGAAGTGTGTAATTATTATTGTAAATATTTTTGATCTAAACTCTGATGAATATTATACATTATATTTATTTTAGTAATAAAACTATAAATAAAGTATTTATATTTAAATGTCGTTTATAATTTTTTTCAAATTTTATATATATATATATATATATATATATATATATATATATATATATATATATATATATAACTTTAGTTTATCTTTGGACATTTTTTTAAAAATTGAGTGACTCAAAATACAAATATTCTTATAGAATATGAATTAATGTATTTTAAAAATAATAAAATACTTATGTTTGAGTAATTTTATTAAAAATTCTGATACCGATTATTAAATAAACACATTTTATTTGACAGTTGATTGACACATTTCAAAATCTAAATATTTGATAGCTACTTTTCCATAAAAAACATTTTGTGAAAACATCTTTGAAATATTCATTTGGCAGATTATTTTGTTTTTAAAATAAATATACTTTGTAAAGATAAATTTAGTTTATGTTTATCTTTTATTTTACATTATGCATAACAAAATATGCTTCAATAAATAATTTGTTTTGTTGATGTATTTAGTTCAAATTGAAAATGTTGTTATATGATTGATTTTTTTTTAAGAAATAAATGTTTAAAATTTAAACTTGAAATGTTTTTTAAATACAAAAAAATAGTTTTTCTCAATGTGTTTTACTCATTTCTCATATACAGAAAGAATTTCAAGTTTATTTTTATAATTTGCTTCTATCTTTAAATTGTTTTAACTAAGTACGTTCTTTAATGTTTAATTTATTTAAATATTATGTCAAAAGAACCATTTAAAATAGTATATTTGAAATAAAGTCAGTTAATTTTGATGTTTATATTCCATGTACACACCAATACACACACACACACACACACACATATATATATATATATATATATATATATATATATATAATTTAAACACCACCAATAATACCTACCTTTTTTCATTGTAAATCAATTTATATTTAATCATTCTAATGTATTAGGAATTTTAATTTAATGAAATAATCTAAATTCATTATTTTGTATGTTTCACAATATTTAATTAATCTTCTGGTACATCAATTCCTGTAATTGGATATAGATGATGACCTACATTTCTTTGATTCATTACAGTATAATTGCATAGTTGAAATGTACATATCCTTTAATTATAGATAAGAAACATTGTACTCTAATTCGATCTTAAACATTATTATATTTTTGTTTCAATTCCTAAGTCATACTTGATTAATTTATATAGTTATCTGATATTTCAGTCCTATAATATATCTAAATAAATACATATATATATATATATATATATATATATATATATATATATATATATATGTATATGTATATTAATATACACTGATAATTCATAATAAAGAGAAATTAAAAATATTAAAAGGTATATATAATATAAATTATAACTTTAAAAATGATGTTATTTTCAAAGATATTTTAATAGATTTATTTAAATATGTCAATTACTTCTTATGTGGCATCTTGAATATTACTTTGATTTCTTTAGAATTTGTTATTAAAATGCATATATATATATTTATATATATATATATATATATATATATATATATATATATATATTTAAACATTAATGCATCTCTATGTACCGAAATTGGATGATTATATAATTACTTTTGACTTTAAATATAATTATATATAAAATACTTTACAAAGAGCAATGTATTTTTTTAATATAAAAATACTCATTCATATAGGGTGGCTCAAATAAGACTGAAGGGTTTTACATACATTTTCTTTCTTATTATCCTTAACTTTCCTTTAGCCTCATTTGGGCCACCTTTATATATATATATATATATATATATATGTATATATATTTACAAATTAGGATATGTAATACAGTATTAATTAAAATTTGGTATTTGAAGAAAATTGGTATGTCTAATATAAAATGTGTTAAATGTTAAATTATGAAATACTGGTGCGTAAATTACAAACTTTCATTAAGAAAATGTCAGATTTAAACATTTAATGAGGTTTGATATCAAGAGTATTCTAAAATAACTTAATTAGAAAATGTAAGTGATTACATCGTACAAAATAGTCATTGGCTTTATCTGTTCTTACTTTGTTCAGCCAGTTTATAAAACGTGTACATTTAATTTAAATTAAAATAATAATCGCAATATATGGTTATTTCTGTAATTCATATTAATGATTATACGTCAAATTAAAGAGGAAATGAAACTCTTGATTACAACACGTTGTTATTTTATATAGAATACTGCTCGTATCTCAAACCCAGATAACACATTTTACACGTACTGCGTCAAAAGGTAACCCCGTTGGCACGAAATTACTTCTAACACCACCTCAAAAATATTTTCTCTCCTTTGTAATTGGGTTTTCTGACACGAAATCTCTTTCTTTATACATGTAAGGTGTGAATCTCTAGATGGCAGGTTGACTGACTGAAACTCGTATTATTTTTTTACTAACCAGTAATTCCTTACTTTCGAATTATATATACGTACCGTATGAACTCATATTATTACTTTTAATTAAGTTAATTTGAAGAGCACTAATTTATTTTGTAATTATATATATTAATGTGTGTATATATATATATATATATATATATACGCGTATTATACTAAAGTTTAAATTTTATTCTTATGAAAATTTTGATAAACAAGTTTTTAAATTTTTGATTACTTGAACTTTTGTTCAATTTATATCTTAAGTTATTTATTTGTGATTTTATTCCATATTTTTTTAAAAAAGAATTTTTAATACTTTTATATAAACTATGTTTTACAACTTCTTTATAAATATTTGAATTTCATTTCAAATACAATAAATGACTATTTACGAGGTCAGACAATTAAGTAATGTGACCAAATATTATATTTATTTATTACTTGAACTTTTGTTCAATATATATCTTAATATGGGGGAATAGGAAAAAGTCGCAGGGTGACATAATAGGGCGGTTGTGGTAATTTTTATTTGTGATTTTATTCCATAATTTTTTAAAAGCACAAGAATACTTGATTTATTTGTTAAACCACCCCTTTGTCGAATTTATTTGGACTTGCTCATTCTCGCCTTCTTTGGCCTTGGTGCTCCAGGGGACAGCCACTATAATTTAGTTTCGGGGTCATATTTTTAGAACCAACTTTCATCGCCAGTAATAACTTTTTTTTTTTTGTTTTTTTAGTAATATTTCATCACCAGTAATAACCAGTTAAATTTCTTTTCCATTTTCACATGCACTTCGCGCGTTGTTATAAATATGATTGAGGATTCAAGGTCTCAATCGAGAGAGTAGGGATCAAATTACAATAAATATATATATATATATATATATATATATATATATATATATATATATATATATATATATATATGCGTAAGTATAAATATTTATCTTTTGAATAAGAATTTAATCAAGGATTGTTGAGTAATTCATAACAATTTAAAATTGTTATATAACAACAATTTATAAAATTGAAATTAATTTAATTTGAAAATGTTGATTTTATATATTAAATATTTAATACCGAAAGGAAGTAAAAGTTCATAGTAAAATTGAATTAATTAAAGTGTATATGTAATTCTATTCAGTATTTCGAAAAAAATATTAAAGTGTAAAACGAATTAATTCACTTATAATAATCAAATAAATTTTAATAAAAATTCAAAAGAGGAAGTGAGATTTTGTAAATTTATACTTGTACCACAAAATTTTTATGAAATGATTTTTTGAAAATTTTATTTTTTAATTATGTTTAGTTATAATATTATATAATAAAATTATTCACATCAATACAATAATACATATATGTATGTATGTATATATATATATATATAAAACATGAATATTTATAAAAAATAGTTTCTATTTTTTAATATTAGAATAAATATTGCTTATTATTACTAATTAAAATACAAATGTTAAAAATTGTTTTTATTTCGTTATTTAAGCATTCCAACATAGTAAAGAGATTTATATTTCATTATATGATTTAATACGAATGTATTGTATTCTTATATGTAATGTATATTACGGAAAAGTTATTTAAACGTAATTTTTAATAGCACTTTTGAATATTAATCCCTTTTTTTATTTTTGTCTGTATTTTCTCATACATTGATTTTGTTGACAAATAACATTATTTAGAATGGTGTTTTTTAACAATCTCTTTTCAATTGCATAAAAATTTACACAATTGTATCAAAACAAAATTGAAAAGTGTAAGAGGCATTTCATGTTATTTCACAAGTGAAATGGCCTAGCGAGTATGTAGAGAATATAAACGTTACGAAGAGTAATTAAATTTCAAATTAACGTTTCTATTGAGTTATAAATTCAAGTATCTCTAGAGTTTATATGGGGTTTTATGAGAAAGAAATGAGCTTTATTTTGTAATTTATGAATAAGTTTTTAAAAGATACATATATGTAGATAAACACAAGCTTATATATATATATATATATATATATATATATATTATGAAATGAAATATTTAATACTTTTTTCAAAAAAAAATTATATTTTCTACAGTTGATACTTTATTTATTTTAATATTTCTATATATATTTTTTTTTAAAAAAACATACTTTTAATACAAATCACAAAATTCCTGTCAAGTATCTTGAAAGTGTTGATTTTATATAAAAATATTTTATATAAAAATATATGTCTTCCTAATTGTTTCGTATATTATTGGACAGTAGTGCTAACTTCATTTATGTGTTTATATAAGATTTTTATAAGAAAACTTCTACCTACTGTTAAAACTATTTCAGAATATGATGAGAAGTTTCAATGTAATAGTAAACTAAGACAATAATATTACTACTCATGAAGTTCTTGACAAAATAAACAATAAATAATCCTCGAGAAACATATATATATATATATATATATATATATATATATATATATATATATATATATATATATATATATATATATATATATATATATATATATATATGTGTGTGTGTGTATATATATATATATATATATATATATATATATATATATATATATATATATATATATATATATATACGTGTGTGTGTGTGTGTAATATTTTTTTAATTTATATTCATTTAATTTTTAATACATTGTTTTTTTACTGTTTCAAAGAATTTTATTTATAAGAATAAAACATTTATGAAAAGTATATATTTGTATATATAATACTTATAAAAATGCTAGATTTTTTCTTATAATTCAATTTTTTTTATATAATTTAGTTTTAAATGTTTGAAGTGTATAGACAGTCATTTTAATTTATTGATAAATGGATGAAATACAAAATGTAAGTCGTCGTTCTGGATGATCCCTACATCGATATTTTAGACCTAAACTTTTCTTAAAAAACATAATAATTTAAAATGGTCAGAATTCGGACAAGATTAACTGGAATTTAAATATTTGAATGTAAATTATTCGTGGTATATAGAATATATATATATATATATATATATATATGTCCCAATTTATTAAAAGATACTTTTCTGATTCGGTCTTTTCAATGTACACAAAAGATTCATTCTTTACCATTTTTAATGTTTACTCTTATACATATACTATTCTAGCCTGAAATTTACTACAACTTTTTTTACTTTTATTAAATGTAGTTAAATAGTAAGCACTTGTTATAACAGTTTATTTAATGATAAATATGTAATGTTTTCTTCATTTTGATCTTTAATATTTCACTATATTAGTACAGCCCAACAATTTATTTTTATAGGGTAATTTTTTAATAATTTCAAATGCAATGCCTAGATTTGTGTTTTATTAAAAGAAACATGTGTATAGGGTAATGTATAAGGAAATATATGTATAGTTTATTTTTTTTTTTAATAATACACAAATCTAGGCGACATATTTGGATGATCCTATATAATATATAAGTTTTTTACAAAAATTTTTGATTATTTCATTTTACTTTGTTACACACTT
>CP092087.1:29772786-29842786 GCA_029203775.1 Neoneuromus ignobilis
ACAATTTAATAAAATGGTTTATATATTCTACATCTAAAGATAATATTGTGCTTGAAACGCCTTTATTTTTCACAAGAGTGTACTATATTAAGAATATTGATTATCTGTAAAAACAGAATCGGTTTTGTATAAACTAGAGAAAAAGTTGTTACTTATATAATTAAACAACTAAAAATCTACATAAACATAAATTAAAATGAATTATTGAGTCTCTTTAGAAAATTATATTTTTTAATTGAATTATATAAAATTACTTATTTATTTAAAATTATAATACTGACGAAGGAAGGAAAAATTAATCGTTTTATTAAAAAATATTTTATGAATTAACTACAAGATTTTTTTTATTTAAAGTTAACAACTTTATTAGCAATCTTATTATGGAAAAATTCAGTTAAATTCATCATTTCTACTATACGGATATTAATATTATTAAGAAAAATGTGAATTCCTTTTTATATTAAATTGTATAAATAGAATGTCATTTTAGTATTTATAACATTTTTTCTTATTCATTTATTAAATTGTTATACGTTAATTCTGTTGTTCTGTACTTATTATTAAAATGGAATTTATCCAACAAATGGGAAATATTTTAATTAAATTTTAAAATTCTTCCGTTTTACCTTTTAAATTACATAAAGTAGTATGGAGTTTTAAAAATCAATAGTCTACTAAATATATATATATATATATATATATATATATATATATATTATTTCTTTATTATAATATGTAGTCTAAATTTTATTTGTTTATTTATATTTGAACAATTATGAAAATTTTCAAAATATGAATAGGCAATATGGTATATCATTTTAAATAAGAAATAACATGTTATTGTGAATTTTATTTATGTGTGTGTATGTATATATATATATATATATATATACATACATACACACACACACAAGTATATTCATTGTATGACCAACGAAAATGTTTACTTGTGCTAATAATTTTTTAATCTCACTCTACCTCTTTTTATCTCTTTATGTATCTTTCTACCTATCTACCTATTTATTTATCAACTTATCTTTCTCTCTCTCCTTCTCTCTCTCTGTAAATATATATATATATATATATATATATATATATATATGTAATTGAGTGTGTGTGTATGAATGTGTTAGGGGTATATAAAAGTTTACATTGTAACATTTACGCTTCATTGAAATTAACGTATGACAGATCATTAACGTTAGCATAAACGCATTCTTAATTTGTTTAAAAATTAAAGTAAATAAGATATGTATTTAAACGCTATATTATTTTAGATTAAAATTGCTGAAGATATAATAATAATCATTTATTAAACTTATATTGATGACACTGTAGTTGAATATTAATGTCGTGGGAGTTTCGGAAATTAAATAATACTAGTATCGATTTGAAAGATCGAAAAATTGTTTCCGACGGCTGTAGACTATAAAATTAATTTATTTAGAAACGTTTTTGAAAGAAGATAAGACACAAAGGAGTGTATGGTTTATAAAAAGGCTAGATGTTAATAGAAACACTGATGACAATAAGGAACACATTTCTTTAAATTCATATAAGAACTCCATTTCTCTATAAAATGGAAAATTGGTCTTACATAAACTATCAGAAAATGCCATTACTACAATAATTGGATTAGTACTTTAATGGTCATTCATATGTGACGCCTAGATTTGTGTTTCATTAAAAAGAAACTATACACATGTTTCCCTATACACCACCTTATAAACATTTTTCTTTTTAATAAAACATAAATCTAGATGTCACATTTGGATGACCCTATATTTTTAATGCTCAATCGACGTTGACAAAATATTTTTTATATAGAATTGTAATCAGAATATAAAAATAGTTATATTGCTATAATTCTAAACGCAAAAAGTTGTGGATAATTTCAAGTGGAATTTCTAATTCAACACCGCAATGAAATATCCATGGGACAACATATCTAGTGGATGCATAGAATTGTTTATGATTAATTACCGCAGACTGTTGAAATAACAGTTGAGATGACATAATGAAATATTGATTAAAAATAGATATATTTTTCAAACAAACAAAATAGCATATTCCTTCATGATAATTCCAGATTGCAAGTTGAATTTTTAACTCTAGCAGACTTGCAATGAGAAGCTTTATTTCAAATGGTCTATTTTCTAGTCATTTTTCTATCTGACTTTTATTTATTCCATTCAATGCAATATGTGATTTCTGGTATATCTTTTAGTATTATAGGAAGTACGAAAATTGATCAATGATTTTATTTGCTCAAAGAACAAAAACATTTTTAACGCTGTATTTTACCCTAAAAATTGTCTTTTACTTGAAAAATAAAAAAAATAATAGTTAATCTAGAAAATTATTTTCATTTAGAATATTATTTAATTTTTGAAGTATTAATGAAAAAAATTGTTTGAAGAAAAATTGAAACTTTTTCATACATTTAATATATATATATATATATATATATATATATATATATATATATATATAGATGTATATGTATATGTAAAGATCATTTTCTAACCTATATTTAGCATTTTTCTTTAATCACATTGCTATTGAAAGTTATTTAAATTTATTAAAATGAATAATATAGTAAGTATATAAATATTTTGTGACGAGAAGTTTTTGTGTATTATGTGGAATGTTCACTGTGCCATAAGAAGAACACATTAATTTTTATTAATGCTAAGTGAAGGTATACGAAGAAAAATTTAAAAGATAAACGAAAGAAATTTTCAAATATTCATTCAAATTTGATTTTACGTTTATTTTTGCATTAAGTAAATTAAATATTATATCAATATTTAATTCTGTTTTAGTAAAAATGTATTTTTTTTATTTTTTTACATTACCATACATTACCATATACTGTATATATATATATATATATATATATATATATATATATATATATATATTAGGTTAGCAAATATCTTCCTTCCGCTATTATATATATATATATATATATATATATATATATATATATATATATACATAGGGTTTTGAAAAAGGCGTTTCAAAAGTTTAAATGGAAATAAAACAAAAAGTATTTAATTAATTAGTTTTTTATTATTATTTTTAAGCATATTCTATGGCATTAATGATGGAACTCAATTTCACTTATATAACCACCACGACTTTGCTTGACATAGTGCATTAGTTTAGTCCAATTTTTAGTCACTGTTTCACATAATTATGGTCCAATTTCATGAATTACACGTTCAATTTTTATTTTTAATGCTTCTGTTGTTTGTGGTTTATCAACACAAACCAATAATTTCACATAATCCAACAGAAAATAATCCAATGGAGTTAGATCATAAGTTCTTTGTGCTTAGTTGTCCATTTCGTGGATTAGTGGACTCATTAAACTTTTGTTTCAATAAGTCTATAAAAGTTTTTCCAATTTCTAAGCGTTGTTGAAGTGTTGTTGAAACGTTTCATGACAATTTGCCAAATTATACTGAGTTTAAATGTCAAAATGAGCTTAAAAAAAGTTCAAACATGACTGCCACCAGCTGTTAAAATTCAGATATTTTTACTTTGACTCTTTCTTCTTATCATCATCTTCCGATGATGATGAGAAATAGTCTGATATATATATATATATATATATATATATATATATATATATATATATATAATACCATTCAAAACTATTGCACATACATAAAATTTTAAATAATGCTTAGTTATTCAAAAAGAACTTCATAAAGCTAGTTAAATAAAAAATTGGTGATAAAATAATATTTTATTTGCTTAGTTTTACGAATTTTATGTTTATGAACGATTAGGGTAATAATATAAACTGAATGTACAAGATAAAGTAAGTCTCGTAAATACGAAAAATTTAAACCATAAACAACTACAAAACATTCTCTGAAACTTGCTCATCTTTGTACTATGAGTATAAATAAGCTTAATCGTGTAGTTAGGTTTGTTTGTTCTAATAGTATAAATTTAATTGAAGTAAAATTTAGACTACCATTAACGTACTGTGTGTTAATAACTAAGTATGCATAGTAATTTATATCCAAGGTATATAGGATTTTAAATGTACACATAGAGATAATATATAGCTGTTTAGATAGGCCTTATATATATATATATATATATATATATATATATATATATATATATATATATATTAACATTATCATCAGCTTCTCTCTGTCTATTTCTAGATGAAGCCCTTTTCCAAAAGTATCTATATGCTTGTATATATATAATTTCTACTTTTGCGACTTCAAAATAACATAAAGTAATAAAATAATAATAAATACAGTTATTTATCTACTGACATCAAATTCAGTCGAATAGATTCTCTTATAGGATAAGGTTTTAATTTTTATAGATTATCTTCCACTGTCTTTTCTCATAGATTTTAACTGAAGAATGTAGCTATATCTATATGAATAGTTTTTATTTCAGATGCTATTACCTTAATGAAAAAGTGAACATTCTCCAATCAATACCTTATTATAATTCTATTTCAATTTGTATTCTTATATAAAAAGGATTAGATTTTTTTATTCTTGAAAATCATTAAATAGTTAAACGTATAAAATAAAGTTTTAAATATGATTTTTCTTCGTTAGTCCTATTATCACTTCGTATTTTTTTTAATAAACTTAAGTATTTATTCAAGGCGAAACATATGGCTTTATTTGACTTGCTTAACACTAAACCTACCGATACTTTTCCTACTATTTGACCCCTCTTTAAAATGTATATATTACTATGTATAGCGAAAAATATATCATTTAGCACAATTTGGTACATGAATAAAACAATTTTTTTCAAATAACGATTCAAAATTGTTTATTTATTTATTTATAAAACCTATTTGGCATTTTTTTCGCATTTGCACACGAGAATCCGAACTTGAATTTGTTGACGTTTTCTGTATAATTTCTTTTTTTTCCTGTTGCTTATGTTGAAAATCTTCGGCAAGTTCTTCAGCTAATTGGAATAAAAATTGTTGTCTAGAAATTTTTTCGCCGGTTGTTTCTCTGTATAAAACCCACGAGTTGAAAGAATATTGAAGAAAATCTGCGCAGGCCATCTTTGCGATTTCGATTTCACGGAGTATTTTCTTGTCATTTGATCCGTCATGTGTAGACATTTTACCATATTTAGTATTATTGTAGAATCTAATCGTTTCAGGTATACGCTTACCGTTTTTTTCGATGCTTATAGATTTATGCTTTGAGCTTAGTAGAAGCACTTTTTTGTTTGGCTTACTTTTGTAAATGGTAAGTGAACAATGACTTTTATATAGTTTTTTTGAGAAGCGTGGCAATCTTTCGCCTGCTTGGAGAATTTTGGTAATAGTTCAACAATAGTGGTCTTTTTCTAGTAATTTTGCAGCTAGCGATGCGCTAAAGAAATTATCTGTAGTGATGCTTCTTCCGCATCCTATGAACGGTTCCAATAATTTGAGAACAACGAATTCCCCAAGCGGAGATGAAGCTCCTCTATTTTCATCCTTTCCCAAATATGGAAATCCATTTATAATGTATTTGGTGCTGACGTCAGATGCTAGCCAGAATTTGATACCAAACTTATCCGGTTTGTTCGGCATATATTGCGTAAACCTACACCTCTCTTTGGTTGGGAAAAGCTGTTCATCGATAGTTACAAGTTTTAACAATTTTGGCTATTCTCAATGAATTTGTACCATACTTTTGCAAACGCTCTTTTTTTAAGAGTAAATTCGCTATTCATTCGTCATATAACGCAATACAGCAAAATATATGATTAATAAAAATGTATAATGCAATAATCATATGAATCTTTGCAGGGGTCAAATGACCCCGTTGCGGTAGTTAATTACAATTTCTCGGTAAAAAAATAACAAGAGAGGAGTAAATATTGAAAAATGCATTGTATGTAAATTATATGAAAAGTCATAAAGTCAACTAGCGATGTGATAACGCTTTATGTGAGAAATTTTGAAAAAAAGTTTAAAAAGGGTCATTTGACCCCTCGCGGTAGGTTTAGTGTTAATATTTTACCTTTTTTTTTAGATGTAATGTAAAATGTCTATGCTTTTACAGTATTTAAATGAGAAACTCATTAAAGACAAGTAAGATTCTTCTTTCAATACTGAATTACAGTCTTAACCGTTCTTATTACAAAGTTTAAGCTCTTATAAGCTTTGTTTACAACAATGGTAATAGGTTCTTCTGAGACGATTATAAAGCTAAAGTTAAATTTATTGATCAAAAATGTTCATTTACAGCATGTAATACTTGTAGCTAAGCTTTATCTTAAGATATGTTATATGATTAATAAATCATAATTAATCATATACCTTACATGATTAACAAAAATTATAATTTCTAGGTTTTTATTCGAATCAGTGATTATTTAAAATATTTAAAAGTATGCCTAAGCATAATTAAAATTGTCATTATTTGTTTTGTAACTAAAGCAAATTCACTTTCACATAAAAATTCACTCTAATTTCACGAGATATAAAAAAAGTGTTTCATAATTATTTATTGTTCACTTTTTCTGTTTATAAATTGTTGATAATTTCGATAGCAATACCATTATTTGAGCGCTGCATTATAAAATCTAATCTGATTTTCTGAGATTTTATAATCCAAAGTTTTGATCTTGACGGTATTATCATTAAAATGAGCGTTAGATTATAAATAAAAAAATTCAAAATAAATAATTATTGAACATTTTTTCAATATCTTGTGATAATAAGGTGATAGTTCATTTATGTGAAGATCATTATAAATGATTTTCAATCAAAAAAATACTATGGTAATTTTAAATACTTAAAGGTAAAAATAAATGTATTGTATTTTTTTCCTCTGTTTCTAATGACTTTAAAAATATATTTCATATCCATCATAAAAAATTGTTAGTTAGTAATGACATGAAACCGAACATAATGTATTATTAACGTGTCTGAATTTTATATATGGATTGTACAATTATGTTTGCTTACTTCTAAATTCTACGTCAAATTAATTACAAAATGTTAAATATAATAAAATATACAATTCACTTAATATAACATTTTCATCAACATAAAAATGCAAATTAAAAATTAAAGACAAGCGAAAATGATTAGTTCTTGTTAAACATGTGTATAGTTCTTTTAAATAAAACACAAATCTAAGCATCACATTTGGATGACCCTTTATATATATATATATATATATATATATATATATATATATATATATATACTATTTTTACAAACGAGAATGAGAATTCTATTTCATTTTGATTTTATAGAGTTTATATTTTATTTCCTTTGAAATAGAGACAAAAAAATCTTTTTGTATTATATTCATTTTCAATAATGAACAAAGACTTAAAGTAGATCTATGAGAATTGTTAGTTGTGGGTAATAAAATGAACAGATATCAACGAATAACGTATTGAGAAAATTAACTTTACATTGTTCTTTTTCTAACGTCTTACAAACTTAGCTAGCAATCAATAGTATCTTTATTCATATTGTCTCTTTAGATAAATTTTTATTCAATGCTAATGTTGCTTTCTTATTCTCAATTTATAATATATCTGTAATGTATCTTTTGTAACGTTATTGTTCATATTTTACTTATATATATAACTATTTAATTTAAAGCTGAACATTAAATGAAATATTAAATTTCTAATATTTAATAGATATAGTATACAACAATAAATTTAATGTTTCTGTGTGTAATGAAACAATTTTGACAAGACTTCAAGCAAAGTAATTTCAATTATTAATAATGAAACCAATCAGTAAATTGATATACATATACATATATATATATACATATACATATATATATATATATATATATATATAAATTGGTTCAATTAACACTGAAAGATAATAAAGAATAGTAAATGATAGTAAGCTAATAACTGTATATCCAAGTCCTTCAGTTTCATTAGGGCCACCCTATATTTATATCTATCTATCTATCTATATATATATATATATATATATATATATATATATATATATATATATATCTATATATATATATATATATATATATCTATATATAATATATATATATATATATATATATATATATATATATATATATATATATATATATATCTATATATATATATATATATATATATATATCTATATAAATATATATATATATATATATATATATATATATATATATATATATAAGTGTGTGTGTGTGTATCATAAATTTCAAAATAATTCAGTAAGTCCAGATAAAACACAAAGAAGTATGGAAAGATATATGTGACAGAAATAGAACGAAGTGAGAAACATTAGAACAAAGGTAAAAGTTTGAAATGGAAATTGACTGGTTATATAATAAAAAAGGTCATCTTTGTATAAATTATTGATTGAGAATCCTGAGATACAAAAAAAAACATGAAAAAACGTATAGATATTTTGGACAGACATAAAAATTTGTTGATGTATATAAAATAGAAAAGAACGGCATTGTATCGTCCAAAGTGAAAAGATTAAAGAAAGGCCTTTATACATTAACAAATTTTGATTTTTTTATTAATTTCATTGTCTTTGTATAAAATTCGTTTTTCATTTATAACACTTCCCCTATCAAAAAAATACTTTGAATCGATTTTTTTACATTTTTAAATTCGTTATTTAAATATAATTAAAAATTCTTTGCGATTATTCAAATCGGATGATACAAAAAGTAATTCCAGAAATGTATTGAGTTATTTGGAATATTATAAAAATGAGGAAATATTCCAATTAGTTTTATAATAAAATTTTACAAAATATTTTTAAAGAGAATTATTAAACGAGGGCGATATAAAATACTAAATATTAATACGTATTTTATTTTTGTTATCAATAATATTTTTTTATCAGTTACACATTTATAATTATCATTAGTTTCTTTCAATCTTATAAGAATTGAACATATAAGAATATTCGATTTCATAACGTAAGCATTTCCTCCAAATTGACACTATCCCATTACTATTCTCATGTTTCTTTCATATGTAAATATTCTATTGTATTTGTGTTAATAAACAGTCCTAAGTACACTTAATTTTCAACAGTCCTTATGTACATATTATATTTTAAATATATATATATATATTATATATATGTTTATAATATATATATATATATATATATATATATATATATATATATATATATATATATATATATATATATAGCCGTTAAGTTCAAATTAATATTTGTATATATTATATACTTAGAAAGCAAAATATTATGTTAGTTTAAAATCTATTAGAATGAATAATTTACTTAAGTGTTCTTTATTGACTTTATATTGGATATAAACATAAAAAATAACATATAAATTAACTGGTATTAATGGACTATTTCCTTTTTATGTATTAAAACGGAAGTGTGTAATTTAAAATAAATGAAAATGCAAATTAAAAAGCTTTTCAATACTATATGAAAAATACATATTTAAAAATGTGTAACAAACAAGACTGTTATTTTTGGCATAAAAATGAAACTCAAAATATATTTGTATTATTACTAGTATATTTTTGTATTCATAATTAAATAAATTTTTGTACAAAATAATTTCAGTTTCGTGTTTTAAAACAAATATATAGAATATTAAACTTATTCATCATTTTTTTACAGTATTATATCTTGTAGTATTTGTGCTACATCAGCAGTTTTATAATCATTTCAAACCATCATTCAAAGAGTTCTTTATTAGAAACTCTATACTATTAGTTGAAATTTCCTGATAAAGCATACACGTTCTCTCATACATGTTAAAAGGGTATATTTGTTTCTACTATATCGATTATTTAGTGGGAGTATTTTAACGTTTAATTTAATAATTAATGTTCCGTTATAATAAATTGCCTTACTTAATTATTACTTGATTTGCTATAGTATATAGAAAATTGTAAGTAATTATTTTCTTATCGATTTTATTAAAAACAGTATTTCTTTACGTATATTTCCAATTTAATGAATATAATTTCGTATTTAAATATAATAGGAAAATGTCTGTAGTCTGTCATGTTTTAGAGAAAATTTTTTTTTCTTTTTCGCAGAAAAAAACATTATTATATTATGACAAATAAATATGAACCTATAAGTACAATTCACACACTCATATATGCATACACACACGCATATATATATATATATATATATATGTGTGTGTGTGTGTGTGTGTGTGTGTGTGTGTGTGTGTACGGATGTATATTCCTGTTATTTATCTATATGTAATATAAAAAAATTAAAGAAAATAATTTGTTGTATTTATTTAAATATCTTTTTTTAATAATGACCAAGTTTGAATAAATACAAATTTTATTATTTTGACATGAAGTGAAGATTTAATGTTTCATCTTTTATAAGATTAAAACATCTATATTAAAAAATTATAAAATTAATGTCCAAAAGATATGTTTTCTAATTATCTTTTATCACCTTCCACTGACTTATTAAACAAGGCGAAATTTGTTCATATATGATGTTTATAATTGACTGTATATAATTGTTTACAAATGTATAGTTATGGCACATATGTTAAAATTATAAATTATATTTTGCAACCTAAAGTAATATCTAAACTCATTTCATATATATATACATATATACATCAGCCTCTTCCCATCCACAAAAGCTTTGCCCAAAACTTTCCACTTCGACCAATTCAATGCCTTTCTCTTCTAGTCATATATATATATATATATATATATATATATATATATATATATATATATATATATATATATATATATATATATGTACATATGTGGAAATATAAATTAGTTCCATTAAAAAAAAACACTGGAATATGTTATTACCTTGCGTAACTTGTTTGATAAAATATAAGTACGTAATCGAAAATTTGTCGCTTTAGTCAATCATCAATCAATGACCAATTTCCGAACCAGGTGGTACGAACGAGAGAATTTAGATTTTATATTAAGTTTGCTCTCTGGGAAAATACACTCATGAATATTAAATCATAGTTTTATTGAACCTATACACATATTTATATATAGATAGAAATCTCATTTATAAATATATATATATATATATATATATATATATATATATATATATATATTTACATATATTTACATGTTTAGTATGCAGATATATATATATATATATATATATATATATAAGTATTTGTGTACAAAATATTACTTATGAATTTGTTATTAGTTCATATCAGTTTATTTTTTTTATATTCAATTATATTTGAATTTATTTCTTAATATTAGTGAAATTACATTTATATCTAAAATTATATTTATAACATAACGCTTTGACGATTGTGGTATTGTCATCGAAATATGCATTAACCTATTGTTATAAATAAACAAAGCTGGCCCAAGTGACAAGAAAAGCAATCTAGTCGAGTCGAATTTTATTCTATACACTATACTTGTTTCCGGACATTGTTCATCTTTATACAACTGCTTTCATCATTGTGGTTATAAAAAAAATAAAATGTCACATACTATATCGGTCTTAATACATCACCGAATTTAAGGTTTTTTATCAGGAAACAGGTTTTACAATTATAATGGCATTATTTAAATTGTAAATGATTGCGTATGTTATCAGTTAAAATAATATATTATTTGTATACTATTAAAAATAAATTGTAATCAAAGGAAAGAGTTTAAGAAATAATATATATTTGGTAATTTATTTTTAGGTTAGTTTTGTTAATTTGAACACTTCCCTTACAAATTAAAATATAATTGAGTGCAGTAATTGTCGTATGTAATTAAATAATGAATATAATTTTTAACACTGAATTATAAATAATTGTAAAATGCAGCATACGTTTTTAAAATTTCGTTTATGTGGAACATGTTTTAAATATAAATTAATTGCTAAAAAATTAATTCAAAATATTAATTATTTACTTTGATCAAAATGAATATATTTAATTAATTAATTTAATACATAATATTGAAAACGAAAGTATTGAATTTTTAAAATAAACTTATGCCCAAGAAGAAATCCGTCACGTCTCAGTTTATTAAATGAACTAAAACGATTGTACAAAGTAAAACGAAAATGTAAAGTAATGAAATTTTATAGTCAATAAATGGAAAGACCATATAGATCTAAAATTAAATTTGCAATCAATTATATATAATAAAATCTTAAAAATTACCAATCGATATTTTTATATTTAGAAATTTATTTTAAACCGAAAAGTGTTATTTTTATTTTATTTTATAGTTAAAAAGTGAAAAATATGCTGTTGAAGATAACGAAGGGTTCTATATATAACATTTCTTTATAAAATATGTAGGCGTGCTTACTGACCCTATATGACCTACACGTGATGTGAATATAAATGAAAATTGTTGTGTGTTACAACTCCCCAGCTATAAAAGTACATGCCACTCGAACGTAAAATAATAAATGCATGTTCTTCATTCACTGTTGGTAGGATTTTTAATACTGGAATTGTTTGATTCAAAAAAAAAATATCGATGTTCATTGACATGTTACTAATATAAATGTTATTATTTTAAACAGTTCAAGATTTTCATAAAAACAATAATTTTGAAATGTTTTTTTTATTTTAATTTTCAGTTTATTTTATATAATTTGTATATTTACTAGATTAATAATTTATTCTACTTATATCCTTTTTATAGTACTAAAAATTTACACGAAATTTAATATTAATGTTATCATAAAATTATAAGCAATGACATTTATATATTTTTATAAAATAAATATTTTATAATTATTTTATTGTATTTTATCAAAAACATAATGAATAAATCCTTTAATTAGAAAATTATTTTTGAAAATCAAAAATATCTAATCAATAGATATGACATAATTGTGTATGTTAAAAAATATACATACATAGTTTAATTTGCAATATACAATAATTTTTATTTAAAGAAATTGTTAGAATTCATGGAGAAAAATATAATATAAAATGAAAAAAAATAATTGTAGAAATTTTAACACAAATTTGCTGAAACAAATGCTTAGATTAGATGTTTCACAAAATAATTAATATTATAGGTAAATTAATCTGTAAACTACTAAAACAATTCATTATAATAATTATATACAAAAACATGAAATGAAATTTCAATAAATAAAAAAAATTAGAATATTTAATTAAATTCTTAAACATAAAAAATACTTTATTTTCTAAAATTATTTGCATATAATTAATTTAAAAACAATTATTAATCAATAAGTATTGATTAATTATAATTTTTCAGTAAAATATATTATTAAAATGATTCTGTGTTACTTACATTTACTATTTTAGAATGGTTAGTATTTATTTATTATTAAAGTTTTTAAAAAATGTTATTTATATTCATTAGAAAAATTTAGCAATATTTTTGAAGTGATTTCATGTATGAATTATAATAAGCAAATAAGCAAACAATAAGCAAATTTTAGTTCATTAAAGAACTTAGACGTAATGAAAAGTAAACACAAGTTAATATAGTTTATTTGGGGAAGGTCAAATTTCATAGTGTCATATTTTTTATGAGTATATTTAGGTAAAAACTTTAGTATTATTTCATTAAATTAAACCTGACGTTTGCTATTACAACCATCTATTATAATAGAACAATGTTAATTTAACTATTTTTAATTAGTTTTTGTAAAAACTGAAAATATTTTATAATATGAATCTATTTAATCTTTCATGATATTTTATGTTTTTTTTTTAAATACTAGGAATTTATAAATTCATATACATATATATATATATATATATATATATATATATATATATATATATATATATATATATATATATACACACACACACACAATATATCCTCAGCTATTTTTTATCCACTGTTGGATGAATGCCTTCTCCAAAACGTTTCACATCAAGTAATTCAATGCTTTTTTCTTTCTTTCAAATGTAGTGAATTTTCTAATGTCCCAAAGTTCCCTATATTCATGAGTCTCTTCTTGGGTCTTTTTCTATCTTAAGATACTCAATCAGTAACTTTTTCATCCATTAGTGATCTTCTCTTTTTATGATAAGACCAGCCCATTTCCATTTTAAAAAAATACTTTTGCTGTTTATATATATATATATATATATATATATATATATATATATATATATATAATTTATTCAGCGACTCCAGATGACATAAAGAAATATGGAAAGATGTATGTTAGGAATAACACGAAAAGATAGGAAAAGAAATGAATAGATCAGAAAGAAAACAAAAGTTACTGATTTTGTGGCACAAGTAAAATATTTGAAATGAAAATGGGACGGTAATATAACAAGAAAAGGAGACCATGGATGGAGAAACAAAGTTATTAATTAGGAATCTAGATATGTAAAAATATACAAGAAGTGACCCATGACTAAATGGGACAGAGATATAAAAATATTCATCAAAGTGGATTAGAAGAAAAAGGTATCTGATTGATCAGAGTGGAAAATTTTGGGAGAAGCTTTCATCCAGTAGTGGATAGAAAGAAGCTGATGATGGTGATATAATGTATATTGTTATTAAATGCATTTTTATATTTCATTAATATAATAATTAAAAGTTTATAAATTTGTTTTTTAATCAGTTTATTTAAAATTTAAATCTTAGTAAATATATTATTTTTTAAAATTATTATTTTTGTACCATTTAATTTAATTACGTTTACATTCTTAATTTATAAATAATTCAAACTCAGACATTAAAAAAAATTATAATTTTATTTCATAATATATCAATAAATATATTCTATTATTTATATATAGCTATCTATCGGAAATTTTATTATTCTCTGATAGAATTCATTGATTTTTATTTGAAAAAAGCAAGGTATTTTTTATTCAAAATTGAAAAAACCTATTTTAAATGTTTTGAAGTAACAGAATGAAAGATAACCTTAAGGTACAATATTATGTCAGAAAAATATGTTTTTCCTTGAATTCAAAACACATTCTTACTTTGTTATAATAGACACAATGCATTTATGATTCAGCGATTCCGGACATTTTTATCGATTCTTGTTTTCATTCAATCCATTTGCAAATAATAACTCTTCAAATCAATAATTATTATAATTGCTTAATTAATATTTTCTTATGTTTTTTTTCTATAATATTTTTAACAGTTATTATTATAAACTATCCATCTTTCCTTATCCATTACTTCGCTTAAGAAATGATATGTAAGACAATTCATATGTATAAGTTTTTTCACTTAAATAATATAATATTCTCAAATCGTATTGATTCAAGAAACTAAAGTTTTCTTAGTGTTTTACAACTTATATTTAAGATGTAGTATTTCAGAAATCTCTATACTGTTGCAAAAGTTATTTTATGAATGTGAAGCATCTTCTAGAAAAAAGTTTCAAACTCAGAACTTTGTTAATCATCATATCCAATAACTCACAACATCATTCTCGAACACCGTTAACATTTTTGTATTAAAAATGTGTTGCGTTTTTACAATTTCGATAAAAAAGAGAATAAAATGTCAAAAACAAATATTACGATCTTTTATTTTTAAATTTACTTTCACAAATCACTTTTCAACAATTGAACCAATTTCTACAATTCTTTTAAAACACGATAATGTGACACTTCTTAGAAATATATAGAATTTATATACTAAAAATAAAGTTAGTTGTACAAATCACTTCCAGTTCAAAAAAAAAATGAACAAACTTTTAGTTGAAGTTGTACATATAGGGTGACTCAAGTATGTCTCAAGGATAGTAAAAAATAGTAAATGATAGTAAGGAATAGTATGTCAAAACTACTCAGTCTTATTTGGGTCATTGCTTATCTATATATCCATCTATATTTATCATACCTTTTTATATACATATACAGTCATTCACACATTCACTGACTCATATAAGTTATGGCACACATGGGTAACATAATTTATTGATATAATTTAATGAAGTCGTTAAATTCAAAAATATATATTTAATTGAAAATAAATATAATGAATATTAAATTTATTTTCAGTTGAATGTTTCTTTTTTAATTTAACAATTTCATTGAATTATATCAATAAATTACTTATGTTACCCATGTGTGCCAAGACTTATGTGCGTCAGTGAATGTATATATATATATATATATATATATATATATATATATATATATATATATATATATATATATACACACACACACACACACACACATATATATATATATATATATATATATATATATATATATATATATATTGATATATGGCGTGTGTATAAAAATACAATATATATAATTTCTTGCAATAATACTTACGTGCTTATCATTTTATTTAATGAATGTCGTTAATTTAAAAAATATTGATTTTGTTAGGCCATTGACGTCAATCAATAAATACAAGTAATTAATCATACTTACAAAAATAAATTCATATTTATTAGCTGTAAAATAAAAATATATTGTAACATATAATATATATATCACATACATCAATATCAATAATACAATAATGCAGTATATTCAGCAAGAAAAGTCATGATGACAATTTTAGAATTACATGAAATAAAATATTTTTTATATTTAATATACTAAATAAACTTTTCCCTCTGTTATATATATATATATATATATATATATATATATATATATATATATATATATATATATATCATGTCAGTTTATATCATCCCACTGTTGAGCGAAAACCTCATTGAATATTAACATTCACCGGTAGTTGATTATATCTACTATACTGACCAGGAGGATTGGTGAAGATTTTTATTGAAGATTTACTCACTTAGGTAGACTGCTTTCACTTCAGCCAAAAAGCTCCGCCTGTCCTTTGTCTCCCACCAGGGATCTAACACACTTCTTCCATATAAAAGGCAGTGGTATTAACCAGTACAGTACTGGTTGGTTGTGTGTGTGTGTTTATATATATATATATATATATATATATATATATATTGATACATCATATAAACAAAGATAAGATCACCTATAAATAATAAAATTATAGATTGAGGACCGAAAAATATAGAAATTATTCAAAATATTCACAAATACATAGAATGGAGACATAAGACAATTTGTTAATGTAGAATAAAAAAAGCATTAAATCAATAGAAGTGGAATGGTTTGGTAATTTTGTGTAGCAATTTTTTATTTTAAAATGAGATAATGTCACCATTTAACTTAACACATATTACAATATATCCTTTTTGTTATAGATAGATATAAGTTATAAATTTTCTCTATCAGAATATTATAACAATCTTTGTATAGAATTTCGAGTTTTTGGAAAGAAAATATACATCTGATTGTATTTTCTACAAATTAACGATTATTTAATTATATTAAATTAAATCTGTTATTTAGTTACATCCATAGATTGTATTGACTAAAGAACATAAAGTTATTTTACTTTTCTAGACATATATATGTTCAATGTCGTTTTGAAATACAGTATATTTATTAGAAAACAAAATTTGAATCGTAGGTTGTATCTGGTTTGCTTAAATATTCATTGGCAGTAATTCAATTATTTAAACTGAATATAGAATCAGAAGAATACTAAAATATTACTGCTCAAATCATAACAGAACAGCCTCCATGTTTGCTTGTTATTACTAAAAATCAGGATTATAAATTTCCTTGGACAATTTTAGACGACCTCACTTCGATATAAAGAAAATCATTAAAAACTACTCATTAGGTTACATTACACCTTTATAATCATTAGAATTAAAAGTTATATAATTTCACGCCACTTTTTGAGAATTCTAATATTTCTTTCAATAGTAAGTGATTTAAAAATTGACTTTGTGCTATGTGTGAATTTTTCAGGCTGCCGACGATTACGTCTAGTGAACTCTATTGTTTATTGATTTTTAACAAGATAACTTTTTTCATAATTTGTTCATACCTTGATAGTTTTAAATATTATTATTCTTAATAAACATAATATTGTGCTATTTTTAATTAAGGATTCTCTCGCTAAACATGTATTAATAGTCAGTTCTTTTCAAAGTCTGTTATCCATTTTACACAATACATCACACATACATGAAATGTTAGTTAATACAGTCTATAATATCAACAAATGCGCATAAAAATATTTCTTTTAGTTTACCAATGCAAACATTTTTATTACAGAATTGATTTGTAAAGGTCATCTAAATGTGATGCCTAGATTTGTGTTTTATTAAAAATAAACAAAAAAACTATACAGATGTTTCCCTATACATCATCCTACACTCATGTTTCTTTTTAATAAAACACAAATTTAGACATCACATTTGTATGAACCTATATTTTCATCATTTTATTCATCCCTTATATATATATATATATACATATATATATATATATATATATATATATATATATATATATATGTATGGCACAGTATACATATGTTTGGATTTCTACACTTAAATATGAAAATAAGACTTTAAATAAACTTTTCGAATTTTAATTCATTTAAAAATTTGTTGAAAGTTTAATGAAAATACAAACGAGAAAAGTTTTCTTTGCAACACTGGAAAATTAAACAGATCATTTATAGTAAAAGAAAAGGATTTTTAATCAGAAAAGTAAACTAGTTCATTCAATCCAAGAAAGCAAATGTTTAAACTGAAACACTTGTAATTAGTTCTGATTTGAATTAACAGGAATAAGATGTAATTGATTAAATTGTTACTAGTTTTATCAATTATATTTCCTGCTACGAGTATTGGAATATTTCTTATTTAAGTCCGATTATTAAATTGCTTTTGATATTAATTATAAGGTTAATAAAATATTTCTGGTCAATAATAACTTATTACATTATATACATTAAAAATAGATCTGTTGTAATAAAATAGAAATTTTATAAAGTGTTGTTTGAAATTTATGTTATATATATATATATATATATATATATATATATATATATATATATATATATATATATATATATGTTATTGTTTATATTTTTGAAACAGAAATAATTCTTGTTTTAAGTTTTTTTTAAAAAAAAACAATATAAATTATGTGTTTATTTGGCAGTTTGTATTTTTTATTATTAGATATTATTTTGTGGGTATTTTTTTATTATAATCTTTTTTATAGATCTATTATAATAAAATATAATTTTCATGAAAGAGTAATATTTGATTTTTTTATATCATTGTTTATATTTATGAAACAGAAATAATTCGTATGATTTAATTTTTTTTAAAAAAAATCTATAAATATAAATAATGTTTTTATTTGGTAGTTTTTATTTTTCTTTATTAGATATTATTTCGCGTGTATTTTTTATTATGTATATTATGAAATATTAATATTCTCATATATGGAAAACAGTAAACTTTAAAACAATATATATATATATATATATATATGTTTTACGATTGAAATATAAGCCAGAGTTGTTTTTATTATCTTAATTTAGGGATCAAAATATTGTATTTAGGGATCAAATTTATTATAAATTTATTTTGGTAGTAATTACATTTTTTAATAAACTATTATAATATTTATTAAGTAATTAGAAAAAACTTTATAGTTCTCTTTAACAATTAAAATTTTCGTTTTAATTAAGTATTAATGATTTATTTTGTGATTACTCATTTTGCACAATATTTAAAACGGTAAAAAATAATTAAAAATATTAATTTGGATGGTTTACAGGCCAAAGTGATTAAATCTACTTTTTATTTTTTTTAAAATTTTAGTATCAAAGCACTTGATAGATACTTAACTTTTTATATTTAAAATAAACTTCCTTAATATTGATTTTTAATATAAATATTAAGGGCTCTTTCAAAATTTTCCACTTCGACCGATCTAATGCCATATTCTTTCAGTCCATTCCAAAAAGTTTTCTTATGTTTCGATCTCATCTATTTATGGATCTTTTTATATATTTAGGTTCCAAATTTATAAATTTTATTGTCCATCGGTAGTTCCCTTTTCTTGCTACATGACCGGTTCATTTCCATTTCAGTTTATATATATATATTGTATAAATTAAATTGAAATATTAATTTCATTTTGTTACAATGCTTAAATAATGTTTAATAGTAGTTAGAGTCTGCATAATTTTCTTTGTTGCTAATTGATTTTCAGATATTTTTTTGTCAAAACTAAAAAATATAATAATATAAAAATATTTTTGTACCGACTAGTTTTATTTTGGAAAAAATATAAAAATCTTGATATATGTAAAGTAACATAAAATAGTATTGGTATTGGTTTATCCGTTTATAAATATATAAAAACCTCATATCATTTCATGCGATTTACATGATAAGGCCATAAACATTATTCTATTGAAGATAAGCGAAAACTGAAATTTTCAAGTTTCTAAATTAAGTAATGCTGGCATTACGAACGCTGAAAATTTATTATTATGGTTCATTGCAGACATGAGATCACAGATACGACTGTGCTATCGTAAAACGGCAAGTGCAAACTATATCGATTTGTTTATTCTCATGTTAGGTCAGGTAAGGTCATGCCACATCAAAATAAAATTTTGAGTGTCGACATTTTTCATATGCGGTACGAAGATATCAGGTACTGAAATATGGAAAAATAAGAAGTTAATTAAATTACTGTATTCATGATAACAAACTATTATATATATATATATATATATATATATATATATATATATATATATATATATAATGTTTTTAAATATAATTGTAATATAATCATTCAGTTACAAATAGTTTTAAACTCTTTTTTTATCTTTAGCATACACGAAATTAAATATTTATTTTTTCAAAAGTAGCATTAATATTTGAATATGTTGCTATTACAACTATTAGTTTTAGTACCGTGGCATGTGTGTGTGTAGCAGTCACTTTAATATAAAATAATTACTCAATCACAATATTATAATATTTTATAAAAGTGTCTAATAATCACTTATTGTTCACTTTATTCACTTAAAAACTGATTTGCATTTCGATGGCCATGCCATCATTATCAGAGTGCTATACTAAAATTTGTTTAATATATTTAAAAGGTTTTTATAAAGCAACATTTAGACATGACATGCCTATCGAAATGCGCATCGATTTTAAGCAAGTAAATAAATAACTGATTATTTGACTTTTTTAAAATCTTGTGGTGTTAGAGATGAGTAATTCAATGGCATTAATATGTGATTGTAAAATAGTTATTTATTAATTTGTACTGTAACTATTTGACTTCAAATCGTTTTTTTATATTCAATTAATTCAAAAAGCAATATAATAATAAACACATTTTATTTAAATACTTGTAAAAATTTAAGTCAAACTTTATATAGTTTCTTTATTAATTTTTCCATAAAAGTCATAATACAATTATTAGTAACATGATTTTAAAAATTAATTTAACCACACTTTTGTAATTTAGAAAATATAAAACTCGAGTTTTTTAAAAATTTAAAATTATTTAACCCTCAGTGTATAATCAAAAAATTAAATGAAATGAAATAAATCTACAATACATAATATAATACATAATTACTCCTTGATATTCAATATGAAATGCAATAAAAAGTACAATAACAGTATTATTGTAAATTATATTCTTTACTTGCTATATAGTTTACTGTCTTTCGTAATTAGTTTTAATTCAAAGCAGTTCACCTGTAATTAACTTTTCTTTTGTATGTCTATTGTAAGGTTTTTTATTTATGATGAATCGATGATAAATTTACAACATACAGATACAATTTATGAAATTTCATTATGAAAAATAGCATAAATCTGAAGATAGTTTGGAACAATTATCTTGTAATTGCATTTAAAATTATATATTCTTGACACCCTAAAATTTTAGAAAAGAATCCAATAATAAATTATTGTTTACTTTATTTGTTTAAAAATTGATACGAATTTAATTGCCATGCAATGTCAGAATTGGCTAAGAAAAATATTACATAATGCCTAGAACATAAACAATAGGAATACATATAAAGAATAAAAATAAGTACATCAAATCAAAATAAATAAAGTGGAAATTTTTATAAAGGTACGACTGAAAATAAAAATCAAGAACATCTAAGGTAAATATTCAAAACTTGAAATAAAATAAAAATGGAAATATTGTAATGGATCTTAAAACATTTATACATATCGTATCTTGCTTATTTACTCTTGAAAATATAGACAATGAAAAAATTCATTTTTTTAACTCGCAGGTGATTCTTTTATATTTAAATAAAAGAAGATAAAAATGTTGAAGAGCAAACATATATTAAAAAGATTTTTTTCTATTCAACATTAAACACTCTCATTTACGTTCTGGTACACTGTCCCATCCACAAATAACATCGCCTCTGCTCTGAAATTGCCCTTGGGTATAAATAAGACGACGCTTACATTAATATATTCGAGTAAGACTTCGCGCACTCGCTAGCTCCGACGTCTATCAATTTCCGCACATTTTCAAGCGCACTTCTTTCCGGCACCCGCAGCTAGCGGCACCTAGTCCGGATATAGTTGGAAACCTCCCAAGCTTAGGCAGGGAGCTCAATTTTCGAATGTGAATCGTGCATATTGTATGCTGATGCTGAGAAATCTTGACGTACGCGTTTCATCGCAAAATTTGATATACTTAGATGATTTTATTTAATGTGAAATTTATTTCGCTTCCATTTTCATAACGAATCATTTCAGCAGATAATAAAGTAATTTACAAAAATGATTTTGGAAAAATCGTATACAAATTTATGTAAATATGCACTTTATTTACGCAAATGCATATATATATATATATATATATGTATTTGTGATGTATTATATATAATTATATTTTTTGGATAAATCTGTTCAATCATAATATGAAATTATTTTATTAATCATGAATTTTACTCCATTATATCTATTCTTTAAACAAATCTATCTCATTGTTGAATAAAATAAATTTATTTATAATTTTCATGAACTTGTTATCACACAAGATATAATTTATTTAATTAAAATTTATATTAACGAACAATAAATTTTTGTTACATTTGTTAAAAATTTAGATCACTTTTCATTTAAAAAACATTTATTTTAAAATAATTTACTTAAATTAATTTGTAATAAATTCCCTCTCTTACTTTAATATTGAATCTAACAAGAATTTTTAAATAAAAAAAGATATTTACTAAATTAATGAAAAGAATATTCAAATGTAATGCTGTTGAGTTAAAATTTTAAAGTTAAATTTAAAACGTGTTCATAAAAAGTTCTAGTATTTTTTTTTAAATTTGTAGTTGCGCACCTGCGATACAATTTTTATTCGAGTTTTCAAATATACCATTTTTTAAATCATTTTTATTAAATTAAAAACTCTTTAAATTACGAATGTATATTTTCATTTTATTACAATGTTTTTTTAACAAAACTAGAACTTATTTTGTTCAGGTTATAATAATTTAATTACAAATATACTGCATATTAATACAATGCGAATAGTATTATCCCGCATTATATATATATATATATATATATATATATATATTTTAACAATTTTATTCTTTCTAATACAAATGAGTCATTCACCCCTAACGTAATATATTATAAAAGTGTTCACAAATCACTTATTGTTTATTTTATTTGCCAATGTGCATTTCGATTTTCATCCTATCACCATGAGAGCGCTGTATTATAAAATTTAGTTATAATAAAATATAGATATGTAAAATAATAATATATTGTTATACATTGAATTATAATTGAATGAAAAGTTATTATAATTCTAAAATAAATGATTGTATTATAATATTGTGCTTAACAAATAATTAAGATAAGATTTTTTTTATTTGTATATGTATAGGTATTTTTTAAGTGTGATAGAACATTAAGTTAAATCCTTATTGAAAGTTCTATCTAACCTTAAAATATACTCTTTGTTTGTGTGTGTATATATAAATATATATATACATACATATATATATATATATATATATATATATATACATACACATATATAGGTGTTTTTTTAGGTTAGATAGAACTTTCAATAGGGATTCAATTTATAGTTCTACCAGGGTTAAAAAAACAATCTAATTTATTTCTTGTTACTAAAACTATTTCAAGTAATTACGTTAAACTGATGAAAAATATTTTTTATTGTATTAAATTTCACATTATATGACAGTATGTGAATCAAAAATTCAAGAAATTCATATTAAAAATCGGAAATCACTACTATAGTATCATAGACTTTTAATAAGAAATTTTAAATTAAGGTGGTTGGTCATAGTCTTACAGTGATAATAATATAATGCGGGGTAAGGAGTAGTGGTCTACACTTTTGTATGGGCTAAAATAATGTTTGACAACTGCAAATAAATAATTCTGTATAGTATACATGGTAATGAACACGACTAACACGCACATCGTATGTGTCACGTGCCTACAGTGCTGCGCCTTAATTCGTTCTAGCTGTACAGTTCGTACTGCTGTAACTTTAAAATCATTCATTTTAAATTCTTTTTCAACTAAAAACTTGCAAACGGCGTTGTGAATATTTATTTTACTCGAGTGATAATACTATTAAAAATATAAGCTTTACAATAAAACATCTTTTAAAAAATTCTTGTCATTTTTTAGTGGAGTTTCAATGACTTAAGTTTCAATTTATACCACACCGCCATAAGAGCCCATGTTATAAGACACAATTTTCATGTTTTAATTTTTCTAAAACGGGATGGAGAAAAATTTCAAAAAAAATCCCTGAAGAATTTGATCATTATTATGATCATTATATTCAAATTTTAGACTAATCTTATCATATTTTTTAACAGACCAACCTCCTTAAGTGACTACATTTCGCAAAAATACAACAATAATTGTAGAAGTATTTAATAAAATTTCGTAGTTATAAGAAGCTAATTCGTCTATGGAATAACTTTACAATTACAATATTAAATGAGAACAACATTATTATAATAAAGAGTATTTTTTCAAAAAATACTGAGTATTTATTATATTAAAACTTTAATAGTGTTCTTTTTTAAATAATGAAAATTAAAAAATAATGCTAACAATAGAAACTTAAAATAATTTAATGAAAAAATTACAGTACCAAAAAAATTTAGGTATATTTTTACTAAGGAAGATAAGATATGAATTAAGAATTATTAAATATTTTTAATAACCTTTCCAAATATAGTATTCCTAAAATTATTTTATATAAACATGAATATTTGTGATTTAGTTGTAATCAAGCTTTAACATTTAATTTGTCTGATACAACATTCTTTAAGTATTTATTACAGTGTAATATTTTTTAGAATACTGTTTTAACACAATGAAATTAAATTATATTAGCATTTCTTAAGTATAAGTACATTGTTCACTTCTTTTGTATAAACACGTATCTTGATTGATTACAATGCTAGAATAATGCAGGGGTTTACTAAAATATTACAATTTCAGTATTCTATTAAGCTCGATACACAGCAAATTAATCTGTCCTTGTATGTCGTATAATATTATATATATACGAAATTGTAGGGTGGACCTTTTGAAACTAGCTTGATTTGGTTACTTTGAGGTACGTGTGCATTTGTGTCCTCGACCTAGTCGATTCTGTATTGGGGTCTTTGACACAAAATAACTTTGCACTCTGGACGTTGACCTTTGCCTTTTAGGTATAATAAGCTTGAAGTATATACAGTCGATTGTCGAATTGTGTAAAGATCATTCTCCAAGACTGTGGTTCATATACTTCGATGTGTCTTTGGTTTAAAGCGAAATTCTGTTTGTCAATTATTCATTATATTTGAATTATTCAGATAGAAATTCATGATGTTCTTTTGTAGAGAATCTAATGTAATATTAAATATTTATCACTTATTGTAAGATATAGATGAAAAAGAATTTAAAATAATACTTTAATCTAATATTAATTTAAAGTTTTGACTCATAATTTCTCTTCATTGATATTTAACAAAACAAATACATTTATATATATATATATATATATATATATATATATATATATAAAGTTGTATTATTAAATAAAAATAAAAAAGCTAATATTGAAATTATATTTTAAAGTGGATTTTTTTCTAAAGAAATATCCGTAATACAAAATATACAAATAAGTAAAAATTAATTTTTATTAAATATATTTTTTTCTTCTTTGATTACTAAATATGTTTTTTTATTAATATTTTCAAACAGTTTTTTTAATTGATTTTGATACTAATTCATTAAATTTTGTTATACATATTATTCTCCAGCACCAAAATATTTTATAAGTGTTTAATAATCACTTAGTGAGTTTATAAAATCTAATCAACAATCTATTATAAAATACAATAAGTAGAAAATTTCAAATGAAATTAAATCATAATAATTCTGGTTTATAAAATAATTTAGTCTTTTGCTATGGTTTGAATATATGATACTAATATTAAAACGTAATTTAAGATAAAATGAACAATAAATGATTATTGAATATTTTTTACAAAAACTATTTAGTTAAGGAGTAATTTATTTGTTGAAAAGTATATTTATAGTTTGGTTATTTTTTTAAAAAATTTAAAAAATATTCATTTGTTATAATTAAAAATTTAATTGTCTCTATATTTTAAATAAATCATCTTTTTATTGATTGAAAAATGGATAAAATTTAATTACTATTTACATTTATTTCTCATAAGCATTTGTGTTCTACTTCATAGCATAGATTCACATTGGTTATAAGTACAAATGATATATAATATTTATTATTGTATTTATTTCATTCTTTTTATACCATATGACGTTGTAGATAAAAGTAGAAACATAATAGTGTCTATAAATATAAAGTTTTTATTTAAAATAATTCAACGAAACGATTTTATTCATTACATAATCATGATAAAGTATAAATAACTGATTTTCCGTTGAAACTTTTTAAAAAAATGATTAAATTTTAAAAACAATTCAAACTTTTAACATAATTATTTTAAAATTTAAGAACAAAATGTTAATGTCTTCAAAATTCTATCGTTTTAATAACATTCTAAAAATATCTTTAAGACTTTTATTTTGTAAATCAATTATTCTTTAAATAATTTATTTCTCATTATTTATTCTATATATTCGGGAAAATTTCAAATGTACTATACTAGTAATCTTTACGGATCTGCATTGCTTTTAAGAATATCAATATTTTCTGATTTAAAATTGAACCAACGCTCACAAATACATTATTGAAGATATTCTTATCACTGATCATTTTAATACTAGTAATTTATTTTCACTTGAACTTGATTTTTCTTATTTCTCTTTTATATTCCATTCTTAAAATGTAATCTTTATTTAGTTTAGTTTTATGTTCTATTATAACTTGAGTTAAATTTCTCGTATTTTATTACACACACATACACCCACACACAGATATATATATATATATATATATATATATATATATATATACATACATACATACAATAGTATAAAGTTACTTTGAATTATCTTGTGTTTTTATTTCTGCTAGAATTTTTTAAAAGGAAAATTTCCTTAAAGAAAAAATTGAATGAAAACTTTTTCATTATATGTACATGAATAAATACATACATATATGTATATATATATATATATATATATATATATATATATATATATATATATATATAAATATATGTGTGTATATAATAGCAAAAACGTCGTGATTTTTTCATGAATGATGTTTTGTATCAAAAAAAAAATTACTCTGTATGAGTAAACTTTGTATATTGTTATTGTTAGCTGTGTAGAAGGGAAAGCTTTCTTTTTTTACTTCTTGTTACTCCATGAAGGAAATGTTTTACAAGTCATCGAATTTTTAGATTTTATTCAATAAAAATCACTATTTTTTAAAAAAAATAAATTAATTCAGCATTTTTATTTCACATAGAAGTTAATATATTTTCATATTGCATGATTACTTATTTACAATTATTATAAGATATAAATTTAAATTTAATTTAATTCTAATAGAAATATTTTTAAAGAATGTGCAATAAATCATTAGAATATATTTTGTATTATATGATATAAACAAAGAATCAATATTGACTTTTTTGTACATTTCTATTTAATAACGATAAATTTATTTTAAATATGTTATTTCCTATTTATATTTTTAAATAATCATATTATTAAGAAAAATATTTTTATTTAAATATATACATACATATATAAATATATACAATATTATATATATATATGTGTGTGTGTGTGTTTATATAAAAGTTAATAGTATACACACTATATACTCGTAATAAAATAACAATATTTTATTGCGATATTATCTGCATGTAATTAACAAAAATTACAGAATATTCATTATATAAAAAATCTGAATATTTGTTATTGTACAAAATATAAATAAAAAAAATTAATACTTCAGGGGTTTCCACTCCTTACTCGTTACGTTCGCCGATCCCCGGAGGCACTGTCCGCCGCTCGCTTTGCTTGCTCCTCCCGTGATACTTGCAATTGTGAATGATATTTATTTGCAATCGTTAAAGTTCGAAGGTAATCGTTCACAATTAGAGTAGATTAATGACATTAATTTTACGGTTTGAATTATTATATATATATATATATATATATAACACAAAAACATCATTCATAATTGTATTAGAAAAAAAACTAAAAAATATGAGCTAGAATATAACGTACAATTTTCAATGATACTATGGATTGCATGAATACAACTCATTCTTTGATTCGTACAGGTTCATTAAAATTTCATTAATTTAGATTGTATAGGATGAATAATGATGTTGTGTGTTTTATATATATATATATATATATATATATATATATATATATATATATATATATATGTATATGTGTATATTTGGTGAAATTAATTGAATTCCCTAGACTATTTAAAATTAATTAGAGCTTACTGTGGTACAATTTATATCAATTAAATATTCTCTTTTTTCTACCCATACCCATATAGCAAATCTGCATTTAACCTTGAATATATGAGAAATAGAGTAGGCTATTAATTACAGTTTCACAAATAAATAGATCGATACTGTAATTAAATCAATGCCGTCAACATCTGCCTCAAGAGGCAGTCTATAGAGCCTACGAGAATATAATTTAATAAACTTGAATATGCGAAATAGGGTGTTACGTAGTATAATGACACAGGAATTGGGGACCTCTGTACTGTCAGCAAGCAAATCGAATATCCAGATTTTTTTAATCACGTTAAATAAACGTGTACGTATTTTTAAAGTAAAAAATTTATCATTGGTTTATCAGTACTTATTATATTTTCAAATAAATGAATATTCATTACAGTGAACTGAGAGAAAGGGTAATTCATTTGTAAATATAATCGATTAGATTTTGTGTATATGGCGGATTTAAAATTATTATTTATTTTTACGATTGAAATAATAAATAATGAGTTTCGGTTTATTTTGTTCGATGAAAATATGATAAGCTAATCGATTGAAAATTCACAAATGTAAACGAATAAAAATATTGACTTTTAAATAGAAAACATTTTTAATTATATATATATATATATATATATATATATATATATATATATATATATATATATACATTAATAAAATAACGAAAATAAGTAAAATTTAATTTATAAAAATATTTTTCAATAACTTTTTTGTGTTTATTATAGATCGTAAAAACTTAATTAACTTTTTATTATGAACTGTGATTGTAATAAAAATTTAATAGTTAATAAAAATTAATAAATCTTCAAACATAGTAGATAAAAAAACAATATACCATAATTATTCTATACGCCTACACATATTTACAAGATATATTTTATTTACTGAAAGTATGATATATATTAAGACGATTTTAATACTTTTATAAAAAGTTATTTGGAATAAACAACATTTTTGTTTCATTTTTCAGTAGATTTAATTTAAACACAATTTATTATACAAACATATATATATTCAGTAAATGTAATTTTCAGTCATGTTAGTAATCATTTTTGTTTGTGTTCATACATTTAATATGAAATATATTTCTTGAAAATACAACTTGACTTTAATAGTTTTTAAACATTTAAAAAATCTGACATAGTCATATGTAAATAAATAACAATGTTACAGTTCGTAAAAAATAGACTATTTGCAGCATACTTTAGCAAATATACTCGTACAGAGTGCTGTTCGTGTTTTCGTAATGACAAAGCAAAGTTCATTACACAGCTTTTAGTTACGCCCTTTCACCTCACATAGACCATCCATTTTGAAATAGATGACTGACGCCCATGAACAAGACATGACAGATTTAATCGTGGTAGAACTAAGTACGATTATTAATACTGACGACTGTATTATTGTATTTAAATGGCTACTTATTGTATTTCATAATTTTCAGATCACTGTAATCGTGTGGACAAATGAATTAAATATACATTACTATACTTAATTAAGTACTATTTTTAAATGGTTGATAAGTTGATAGTAACAATAATTAATTATGTATATTATCTGATTGAATATATATATATATATATATATATATATATATATATATATATATATATATATAAATACATCTTTTAGAAAAACATAACTTTTGATTTAAATAAAATACCAGAGTTTATTTTTACAAAAATCATTTTATTCGAAATACATTCCTTTAGTATTAATATAGTGTTGGGTATGTATCGATTTTTAGAATCAAGTCAATCATTTCAATTTCTAAAATTATTTCAAATACTTATTAAGACCATTTGGATATGTAAAATATCATGATAAAATGCCCTATAGTGTACATTTGAGTTTGTTTTTGTCAAAATCTACAGTACACTGATGATTTTTTAAGTTGATCAAAATATAAATAGTATAAAAATACTGATTAATTTTCTAATATTTTCTAATATATACTATAATACCTGATTATTTTTCTATATTCAAGTCGTATATGAATAATTCTTCTCCATAAACCTTTTAAAACATCTAAATAATAATTTCCATTAACTAATCTGATCTTCCGGAACAAATTTCTAATGAACTCAAATATTTTTTATTTTAAATACTAATGTATTTTTAATGTAATATTTTATTATTAATTTGAATTTTATTTTTTCTTGCTCTAAGAGTGAATTAATCGTCATATTCTTTAATAATTTTAATTATTTTTTTTTTGTAATCCACATTTGTCAATATATGACTTTGAATTATAATGTATTTCTTTAAAAAAATATTAAATTGTAAATATTGAAAATATGCTAATTTTATTATCAAAGCTTTTTTCCATCTATAGTTATATATTTTACAATATAGTTGTTATATAAATTAAGATAATATGTATAGAAAGATCAAAAGAAATTCAACACTGAATAATATATTGTATTTACAGACAAAGAAATTGATGTACAAAAATTTGAATTAAAGTTACTTATCTATCTTACCATCTTTTTCGAAATCAAAATTATATGTAAAAATAGCAACAACAAAAATGACTTATATTTCGCATATAATTTTATACTTATATTTTGTACAGCAATATTATTAATTCGTAACAAATAAAAATATAAAAAACAGTATTGAATTTATTGTTAATTTATAGGTATTTTTTATCCTAAAAGTTAAGTACAAGCAAACCATTTTAAATACTCAACAAGATATTTTAAAATTACTAAATCTACCATATCATGTAATTATTAATTTTTATCTGAAATTATATTTTTATTTGCTAGTATAAATCAAATTCCAAGAAAGTATTTCTATTTTAATTTGTTTTAAAAATTATCGTTTTGATATATATATATATATATATATATATATATATATATATGTATATAATATTTTGTTGTAATTAAATATAAATAAGAATGTAATTATATAAAATATAATAAATTTTCTTTTCTTTTATAAAAGATACTATTTTGAAATATTATATGAGTCAGTATATATATATATATAATTCTCTATTTCATTAATTAAAATTAAATCATGGCTCAGGTTCAGTATTCTGTACAAAATTGCACGGAAACATCTGTTATTGTCAGGTAGACTAAGCGACTGACATGACATGTAAGGCCGAATCCGTTTCAGAAACGATACAAATTGCTTATGGACACCGTATCACACCTACTGCTGTGCTTTGATGAAAAAAGCTTAAGATGTACGTATATCTTAAGGTCATATTACAAAAATAAATTTATCTCTTAGGTGAATTTGGAAACAAATTTAATTAGAAAAAGATTTCTTCAAGATTTAATTAAAGTAGCCATTATTTTTCTATATAGCATATATTTTCTAAATGAAATTTTTTTTATATTTATTTACTTTATTAGAATATTTAAAATGCTGAACTATTTTATTGAAATATATATATGTAATTTTAATATAAATGAATTTTCTGTTAAATACTTCTATCTTATAGTTAAATCTCTTTGAGTATAGAAATTTTATAATATATTTGTTAATTTGTTATAAATGTTATTGGACACTATGTTTTTTTAATTCGAAATAAAATTGCTTTTAATTATCGGTATTAAAAGTAGATTTATTAATTATTTAATTTAGAATTTTTTTATATAAATTATGAAATTATATTAGATTAATTTTATACAATAACAGTCATAGTTTGAATATATTATTTAAATCATTAATAATTTAAAATAAAGAATAAACGTTATAGTTAAAATCAGGTTATAATACAAATTATAATATACATAACTACTCTTTTTTTTAAAAAAAAAATAATTCTTAAAAGGTATTTATAAATTCTAATATTTTCCAGATAGAATTATATATTCCACATTTGATTTATGTATAAGTCTATAACGTCTTAATGTATTTTGAAATTTTTGTTAAAATATGCAATAACAAAAAAAGTCTTAAAAAATTATAAAATATTATTTCTCAAAGACTTTATTAAAAGAACAAAAACGATTAAAATTGTTATTTGTAAATTAATTGTATATTAATATACTAAATATTTTATATTATATTTATATTTTTAATGAATTAAAAATTAAAACTTTTATGTTTTCTTTTGAAAATATAAAATTTAATTTATTACCGTATTAACTTCAATTATATTAACATGTATATATATATATATATATCTGTAATAACAAAAAAGGGAAAAATAATTTGATTTATTTTTCGTTCTATAATTCAAAGAATAAGTCAATTAAGAAACATATATAATAATTTATATTACAAAAGACTGTATTTCAAAAATATAAAACATATATATATATATATATATATATATATATATATATATATATATATATATATATATACACACACACACACACACACACACACACTAATTGCACGTATGTGTAATTTCATCAAAGATCATGTTTGTGAAATGCTCTAGATTTGGATATTGAAATCTGAGTTCTTTGAATATAATGTTAGTGATTATGTACAGCTTTTATGAATATGTTATTGATATGTCTTGATATTTCTCTTGTCTAATATTACTAATATAATACTATAGAAATTTCAATAATGGATTATTAAGTACTAAGTAATTAATAAAATTTATGTTAAATGTATCATTATATTTTTTTATCATTTTATTTATCTATTATATTATATTAGGTTGGCAAATATCTCCCTTCCGCCTTCTGGTCTTTTGAATTTCGCAGCTATGTACAAAAAAAAAAAAAGCGGAAGGGAGATACTTGCCAACCTAATATTTACTTTTCATTTTCTTTATATATATATATATATATATATATATATATATATATATACACAGTGTAAGTAAAATATATTCGGGCATTTCATATTTTACAATAAAATCCATTTTATTTTCTAATAATCTCTTTTATTGAGTTCATATTATTATTTATTTTTTTATTAAAGTATTTATCATTTTGAATAAAAAATGGATAAATAATTTAAATATTTTCCGCATCACGACTTGAAAAAAAAATTTTTCTTTAAAATTTACGCATTTGAATACTCTTCGGTAAAGGGAAATCGTCGTTTTTTTCTTTTTTATCACTTATAATTTTTAGTTATGTTTTCGTACTGAAACAATTGATAGAAATTAAAAATATTTTTTTTTACAAAATTATCAATACGTTATACAAAGAAATAATATGAAAGGGAAGAGAAGTAATAGTAATTAACACTCATAAGTGAAGCGAATCGTTAGGAAGTATTAATAAATTCATTAAAAGATCCCTTTTTACAATGCAAAGTTGTATGATGCCATTTTCTGAAAGAGCTGCTGAAAACAAAGAAAGAATAGCTCATCTACAACTGATTATACAAACTAATCAAGATTTTATTCTAAGAATGAGTAAAACGAAACTAAAAGAGTGTACCAAACATTGCGAAAAATGTACAATGTATCAAAATGAAACTTGAATCATCTAATTTTGAAATACGGTGGTGGATGTGTGAATGTACGAGTACGTATTAGGGCAATAAATATTATTTATATATATTATAATAGGATAATGTATCACCAAATACTTATTAATTTATCAAGAAACTACATTTATATCAGTACTAAAAAATTAGGAGAAAAGGAAATTTTCTTTTATAAAGACAACAATTTCAAATATTCAACGTTAAATGCAAATTTGTAATTATTATACAATATTTTAAAATGATTTCAAACATCGCCATAATCTCCATTTATTAACTTGTGGAATAATTTAGAAAAAAATAGAGATCAATTTGCAGTAAGCAACAATTTATTAAAAACTCTTAAAGATGAATGAGAGAATATTACCCCATGAATAAAAGGCTACATCTATTAAAATCACACGAAATAATTCCACAAAATTAAAAAATTAATAAAAAAAAATTAATTTACATGTAAAAAATATTAAAACTGATTTATTTAACAAATTAAATTGGCTGAATATTTTACATGTGTAAATTATTTGCAACTTTATCGTAAAGATTAATAATGTTAACTAAAATACTAATAAATAATTATAGTAATAAGAATAAATTGAAACGTATTATTGGCGTAAAACAGATTTTATTATAAAATATGACGTGTCGAATACCTTTTAAATTATAGTGTAGTATATGTATAGGGTGGCCCAAATAAGACTGAATGATAGTCAAGAATACTAAATAATAAAAAAGTAAATGAATATCTAAACCTTTTAGTTTCATTGGAGCATTATATATATATATATATATATATATATATATATATATATATATATATATATATATAAAATTTAAAAGTAACAGTGACACATTTTGGTTTAAATATAACCTTATATTGATTCTTTCATATAAGCTATTTGAACATCAATAAATTCTTATCGATGTCTTAATCAAGCCTCTGTTGTTATTTCGTCGAAAAGAATTTAATCAAGTTAAGATTGATCACCAGATTCTATTAACGTATTTAGGAATTAAATTTATATCGAAAGCATCGATTTTTCTTACACACGTTTAACGTAGACCGAGAAAGTATTTCGTGCAGTAGCGAAACTTTTTTCAAGTCATTTGCTTTTTCAATAAAATAAATTTATATACTATATCCATTTATTACAAAGAAGAACATTTATTATATATTAGTATATTTATGACATGTATAAATACAGACTATATTGTTTATTTGATTTCGTTAGTTTTATGGATTTATGAATTTAGTTTTTAATTAAATTCCTGCATGTTATTCAGTTTTCATTGATCGTTTTTAAAAATTAAAATATATAAACTATTTAAAAAAATTAATGTAAAACTATTCTCATCATTTTTAATGGAATTTCAAATTTTTGATTACCAATAACGTTTATTATCAGTTATTATTGAATGAAAGTTAAAAAATAAAATCAAATTATTAGAAATATTTTTGGTATTGAAATGTTATTGCTTATTTTTGTACACATTTTTCAAAAATTATGTATCAAATCGTTATAATTTAACTGTTAATAAATCTATATGGTATTTAAATTCAACTAACCAACATATATTTTTTTATAAAAAAATATAGTTGTGTAGAATTTTATTTGTTTAAATTTTAGCAAGGTTTAAACCTAAAAGAAATTATTTACAGAAAAATAATTAAACGTATATTAATCACTCTATAAAATCTATTGAAACGTTTAAAAATAATGTTATTTTTTTAACAAGTAAATAAATAGAATAAATTAGTATTTAACGAATAATATAAGTTAAGAGAGAAAGTAAAAATAATATAAGATTACAAGATAAAAAAATATTTCAGAATAATTTAGAACATTTCAAATATATTGTATGTAATGAAAATTAAAAATTAATGATATATATTAATTTATTTTATATGTACGTTAATTATCCATGAATTAAAATGAATTATTTATAAATTTATTATGTTTCGTCCAGAAAGTAAATAAAATATAATTTATTTTTATGGTGAAAATAATATTTACATTTAATTATTCAATTAATATTAATGTAACTTGTATAATAATGAATACAATTTTGATGTTTAATGTTAAATGTTAATTAATCAAATGCAAGATGTCTGTTTATTTATTAACATTGTGTATTTATTATCAAATTATATGGGCGTTGTGTAGGTCAAAAGTTTAAATCTTATAATATGATGTTATTGAACAAGATATCGGAAATCATTGGTTTCTAAAGCGAGTTGGTATTGAGATTAACATCCTTCAATCACTAAAGCAATAGCGTCACGAATCAACAAACATCACACTGGTTGTGAACGATAATAGAGATTTCGTATTTCGCGTTATTAGATGCATTGATTTGACAGCCATTTCTAATCTTTTAAATATTTTCTACTATTTAGTGATTTCAATACATTATACTGTACTATTATTTTGTACTTTTTATGAATATTAACATGATAATTTAAACAAAAAGTTTCATTAATTAAAAAATATTTTTTTACTTTTAAAAAAGATAAAAAAAACATTTATATTTAATAGGTAAATCAGTTTTTATTTAAATATTATATTTAAAAAATGCTACTATTAAAATACTATTATTAAACAGAATATAACTTTTTGAGTGTAGAACAAATAATTATACTATTCGAAATTAATATTTTATTTTCTATGTAAATTTAAATGATATTGATTATGTTATTATGCTATTTATAGATGTTTCCATAATTTCTTTAATAATATCTTCAAATAATGTATGAAATTAGAACAGACTTCAAATTTATTTTCAAATAATTAAGCGATAATGCAAACATTTTTAAATATTATGAATATTTTGTCATGGTTCTCTAATAATAAATTATTTTTTATTTTACATACTTGAGAATGTATTAATTGACTATATTATTTTGACGCGAAAATAATAAGGCATAATGAACATTCATTTCTCTTTAAACCATTTTCACATCTCACCTACATAAAAAAAATCTTAATAAAATATGAATTTTTCACTCACGGATATTAATTAAGCAATTTATAAATTGATATTTGTTAAGATTTAAAATTATAAGTCTTCTCTTTGATATATAGTATTTTACAAGATATTTTTAATTGTATGAATGGAATCATATAAATAAATAAAAATTGTAATATGAATTTTCATTTATTTTAAGAAAAATTTCGGTTGTTTAGAATTATTTTCAAAATACTAAAACGTTCAATTACAACAAAATAAAATATTATTAATAGAATAATAAATTATTATATACAATTTAAAAACTGTTTTTTCTATAATTTTTTTAGATTTAAATATTTTTCTGCTAAACGTGGTTTAATTCAGCAATGAATATGGTAAGAAAATTTAAAGTATTATGTAAGAAAAAAGTCATTATAAAAAAAGTTTCAAGAAAGAAGAAATAGTTGTATATTTTTTAAACATTAAAAGTATATTAGTAAAAAATTAGAGAATATTTAGAAATAAAAAAATATAAACAATGTAAAAAAAGTTTTGAAAATATTCATTTTTATTAAGTTATTCTTTGTATAGAAATTTATATATATTTCTTTGGGTACAATACAAAACAGAAATATTGCTACTGCTTATTTTGGAATTGTGGTGAATTCACTTTAACACAAATGAATTTTCACCCCCAACACCATAATATGTTATAAAATATTCAGTAATCATTTATTGTTCACTTTTTTGTTTATAACAATAATTGGCTAATGCGCATTTCGATGCCAATGCCATCATCATCATCATCAGAGCCTTTTTTCTATTGCTATCTACTGATGATGACATTGTCATAGAAATATGCATTAGCCGATTATTGTTATAAACTACAAAGTGAACAATAAATGATTATTAAACACTTTATAACATTTTGTGGTATTGCGGATGAAAATTCATTTGTGTTAAACAAAAATATTGTTTGTGTTAAAATTAATTACTTTTTCATGAAAATAAATATCACTATCTTTCATTTAACAAACAAATAAAAATAATATTTTATTGTTAAATATTGCAGATAATATACATGTATTTCAAAAATGTTGTTTTAAAAATAATAATAGAACATATAAATGAAAATATTCCAACACCAATTATTTTATAATAGAAAATATCAAATGTTATAAATACTTGATTTATATAAATAAATATAAAATTTAATTGAAATATTTTTGACTTTTATGGATATTTGATTTAAAGTATTTGCTTGTTTTCAAGAAATTAAAATTTAATTATTTTTAATGATAATTAAACAGTTCGTACCGGTATACATATTTTAAAAGAACGAGATCATAATTTCAACACATTACAGTTACATTATTTATTATATAATCGTTATTCTTAATATAATACATGCATTTACATTTTCATTAAAAATTGTAAACTATCTATTTTCTATTTTATTTACATTTCGTTATTTTTACATCTAAATGTATTCTTCATACTTCATAATTTTCATATACAAAAGTCAATTTCAAAATACATTTCGATTTTCTTATTCATAATATTTATTTATTCGTTTTAAATTAACTGAAAACAATTTACCGTTATTTTCAAATTCAGTATCATTATCACAGACATGTATTCATAAATGATCAATGTGATGTAATAATTATCTGTTATTTAAATTTTATTTCTGTTGTATTAATACTTATGTAATACTTCTTCTGTTATAACATATTTCAGTAAGCATAAAAATAAAATGTAAAGTACGTAGCACAATAGTAGTTCAAATGTATACGATTAGATAATAAAATTACTTGTAATTTCAAAATTGTTATGATAATAAGTATTCCTGTTTTTAGTATCGATTTGTCGTTTTAACATTTCAGTATACCGCCAACAGTATTCTGCTGTTGACAGCGAATATTCTCGGTCTGACGTCCTACTTCCTGGAGGAAAAACAACAGCGACGTGCTTTTATCGAGATGCGTCAATCATTGGAAGTTAAGTTGGTCATCGAAGAGCAAAGTGCTGAACAGGTGAGCACTTAACAGATCGATATATTACTTTTCATTCTGTTCATTTATTATTAAATTACATTACGTTATGAAATATTGACAAACATAAAATATTACTGTTGCTCTTTTAATATAAAAAGTGAAATAATTGATTAATAGTCTGATATTTTATTTATGTGATAAAAAAATAGAAGAAATAAGAAACTATTTTTGTGCATATTTTTGCTATAATTTTAATTATCAATTAGATGAGAAGTATTTTCTCGATTTATTTTTAGTTGAGATTACAAATCTGAATAAAAATGAAATTTTTCGCTCTATAGTAAGATATATAAAATATTTTAATTTTATCATAAAAAGAAAATAAGTTCGTTTACTTAAAGTGATATTAGTAACTTTAATTACTTAAAACACATTCTATAGGGTTGTCTAAATAAGACTAAAGCGTTTGGACATACATTTACTTATTTATTATCATTTATTATTCTTTGTTATCATTCAATTTCATTTAGGACATCCATATTTTAATAGTTATATATACTATAAAAGTTGTAAAAAAACCTCTGTCTCTCTTGAATATTTTTTGATTGTTTATATATGTTTTTATGTGTTTAATAAATATAAATAATCAAAAATAAACTTTTTCGTTTGAAAATATTCAGTTTATGCAAAAATTTATGGATTTTGTAAAATCATATTTTAAATGTATGTGTGTGCATATATATGGAATTTTAAAAATGAATATAGAAATTTAACACATGATTCAAAGTATAAAAATAATAAATAAATTATAATAATAGAACAGTTATTATTAAAAATTCAACAATTAACATAATTTTATGAAAAGGTATTTTCTTACAATAATGACTTTTAAAATATATGTAATGAAATCTATTAATTTTATGATCAGAACCTTTGATTTTTTAATTAAAAGTTACAGAATTAACAAGTAGATAAAACCTAAATATTTTTTTAGATACTTTACTTGTGTTTTAAAGACTATACTAATTTTTAAACCACGTTAGAATAATTTCATAAAAAAATAAATTAATTTAATAAGAAGTGAAATATCTCAAACGACGTCAATCTTACATTTGTATTTGAGGCATCAGTTTTTCTTTTTTCCTATGTTCACGACTTATATTTGTATTCTTAATTAGAAGTACTATGTTCATGTGTATATATATATATATATATATATATATATATATATATATATATATATATATATATATATATATATATATATATATATATATATATATATATATATATAGACCAGAGAAAATTTACTCATTTGGTCTTTAATTGCTCAATCATTCATCAGTAATAATGAACATGAATATGAAATTAATGAAAGGAATGTAGAAAGGAAGTGACAAAATGTTATGTTTTCAATAGGGATTTGAAAACCTGAGATAATTATAACCTTATATTCTGAAACTATTCCTCTCTTCTGTATCTGTGTTCATCAAAATAATAAAACTGGAAATATAAGACTGTTATTAATTTTCTTCTAAAATATATATATATGAAATCACTTTTTCCTCGGTTGCCATATTATTTTTTATACACTTTATATTTGATATGAATAAATATATATTTTGTTTTATATGAATATTTTATATTTTATTCTAGAAAAATAAAATAATATATTTGATCCTTCATTTTAATAATTTCAATTCCACATAAATTAATTTTAAAGCTTTTCAGTTTCTAGCATTATATATATATATATATATATATATATATATATATATATATATATATATATATATATATATTATATTATTCAAATATGAATTCAAATTAGATATTTTGAGACAAAAGTTTTGTTTTGAAATTAATTCAAAATAAACATCGTTCCAATTATGTAAATACAGTAACATGTATAATATTTGTAATTAAATTAACCTTTATATCAAGTTTACGAAAAAGCTAATATTATATATATATATATATATATATATATATATATATATATATAAATTACAATTTTTTTATTATTAATTTTAAGAATCAAATCATTATTATCGTTTCTTTAAAAAAAATTTAAACAATAAACGAAAATATACTACTAATAAATATATATTTTTTAGGAACGACTACTTTTATCAGTTCTTCCAGAACACGTGGCAGTACGAATGCGTCAAGATCTAGGTTCAAAAGATAGTCAATTTAAGAAAATTTATATGAGTCGTCATGAAAATGTCAGGTAAGTTATTTTTTTATATTTACTTTTTTGAGAAAAAATCTCACCTGTATAAACTACACTTTTCTCTTTGCTCATATAATAAATTGTTTTATATTTGTAAATATATAAAGAAGTATACACAGAAAATTTTTGATATACATTATAACACGTAAATATAATTTCTTAAAAACATTTCATTAAAATTTACATTGACAAAAAATGTGTAGAGCTGTAAGATATATCAAATTATAATATAAATTAATTTCATCGTAGCTATTTAGTACTTGAATTTCAAGTGTATTATAAAATGTGTTATATTACTTAACTAAGTGGAATTCTTTTGTTGAAAAAATTGATGAGAGATTCCTTGAGAAAAATAAAGAGATTATTAAACGATGTGGCGAAACTAAGAATATAAAAGAATATGGTTAAATGAACCTAAAAATACAGAATGGTTCAATGGCCCGATTCTAAAAAACACGATCCATAGATAAATTAAATTTCTTCAGCGACATGCATACAAATGCGTTTATTTACCATCATGCACTACCAGAAATTTTATTATAAAATTTTTGCTTTTAGTATTTATAATTTGAAGAAAAATAACATATTTGTTTCATTTCATATAAATAAGGAATTTTAGAAAAAGGTATTTTAATTCAAAAAAAGGAATTAGAAAGAAATTAATATTAGGAAAAAATTATGGCTCTTGAAGTTCATTGCACATATAATATATAAAGCCTTTTTGTTATTCATACAATTTAAAATATTAATAGTCAAATATAAATACTTAGTAAAATTATTGAAATATTGATATTATAATTTATTTATAATAATATCTTAAACTAAAATTTAGTTACATATAACAACCTAATTTAATAATATCGACCGAACTTAAATAATATATTTTATTTTTCTTTGATGAGTCTAAATATAAATAGCCATAAGGTAATGAACTTACTGTTGACGCCTTATCATATAATACGAAAAATGTCAATGACATTTATATATATATATATATATATATATATATATATATATATATATATATATATATATGCGCGTCTTTACGTTTCGTTTAAAATTATCTTTTAACCAGTTCTTGCAGTATTTAAATACGAAAAAAATCTATTTTTATGTATGTGTATTCACTACTCATCATTTTAGTTATATACTTTTTAAATGTCAATAAAAATAGTTTAATAGTTTGTAGAGGGCAATTTTTTTTTTTGTAAATGTGCCTACATTAATACTTTATACATTTATATATATATATATATATATATATATATATATATATATATATGCACAAAAGAACTTAAACACCAAAATATTTCAAAAATATTTGTACTTTAAAATAAATAATAAAGAATATATAAACGTATTACGAATCGAATTTAAAGTTATTACTATTTATTTAGTATAATACAATACAAAGTCCACTTTGTCACAAATGAATCTTTCGTTTTAACATCAAAAGATTTTTTGAATTTTTTATAATCAATTGTTGGTCACTTATTTGTCGATGCACATTTATTTTATGTTCATTGTCATTAAACTGCTTATAAATACGTTCATAAAATCTTGTACTAATTATAATTCTTCTGAATTAAAATAAAAATCATTCTGTATTTTTAGCTACCAATAAAATTATCGAAATTTAAATTTTTCTAATTAAACGTTTAATTTAACTGTGTGAACTATTTTAATGTTTAATTGTTGTCGTCATATATATATATATATATATATATATATATATATATATATATATATATATATATATATATATGGGTCATCCAAATGTGACGCTTAGATTTGTGATTTATTAAAAAGAAACAAAATAAACTCTACACTTTTTTCCTATACATCACCATACTATACACATGTTTCTTTTTAATAAAACACAAATCTAGGCGTTACATTTGGATGACCTATATATACATATATATAAAGTATATACATATATACATATATATATATATATACATATACATATACATAAGAGTTTATATTTTTTTATTGTATTTCATATTACACACTTCGTGTTGTATAAATTTAAATATGTCATAATGAATTTAAAATAAGCATAAGTATTAATTTATTTAATTGTAAAAATTATCAAATAGATTATATACATTGATTTTACATTAAAAAACTTCGTTCGCAGTTATGAAATAATAAAAAATATATTTTTTTTTGTGAATGAAATTTAGACTTGAAAATATTAATAATATATTATTCACATAAATATTTATATATTTTCTTTAGATCTTATATTAATTGAATTTCAATACAGAAAGATTTTACAGAAACATGTTATTTATTTATTGTATTACTTTTCCAACCTGTAATGATATTGTTAAATAATTCATGTGGAAAAAAGCTATAACAATATTTTTTTTCATAAATACATTGATTTAATGTAAACATTTATAAAATTCTATACTATCTTGTATCACGCAAGTTGATGTATAGTATTTTAATTCGCAAAATTATATTTTTAGTCAACATAAATATTCTATTGCTACATTATCAAGATTGTGAAATAAACTTACCTGAAGCAAAAGCTTACAATGAACAATAACACAATCAAGTCAACAACATTGGCCTGGAAGGCAGTATTTCAAATATATGTTATATAATATCGTATATTAATTTGTTGTATATGAAATGTTAGATTTTTTATTGTTGTAAAGTTTCAAGTAAGGAGATATATATATATATATATATATATATATATATATATATATATATATATATATAATATAGCTAATATTAGCTCACTGTTGAGTAAAAGCCTCATTGAACGTTACTATTCATTAGTACTTAGTTGTACTTACTAGGCTGATCTGACGGATTGGTGAGGATTTTTATTCAAAGTTTACTCTCATATACAGGATATATATATATATATATATATATATATATATATATATATATATATATGTATATTATCACATTAAATTATGGTGTTCTTTATTTTATAAAGTTCTTTTTTCTTAATATGAATAAAAATGATTAAATATCTCTTGTATATAAATTTACAATTTTTATTATAATTAAATATAAAATATGAAGTTCAATTTTAATTGTGCAATATTATTTATATATAGGGTCATCCAAATGTGACGCCTAGATTTGTGTTTTATTCAAAAGAAACATTTGTATAGGCTGATTGTATTGGAATTTGTATGTGGAAACATGTGTATAGTTTCTTTTTAATAAAACACAAATCTAGTCGTCACATTTGGATGATAATATATATATATATATATATATATATATATATATATATATATCATATATATATATATAGGGTATATATATATATATATATATATATATTAAAGACGAAAACAATTAAACATTAAAAATAGTTCACCAGTTAAATTAAACGTTTAATTATAAAAATTTAAATTGCGATAATTCTATTGTTAGCTAAAAATACAGATTGATTTTTATTTTAATTCAGAAGGGTTTATAAAGGTTGTTAGTTCTTATCCGAAAAAAATATTTTTTTGGTTTTTATTATTTTAATAATTCGTTTTAAAATAATAAAAAATAAATAAAAATATTCGTATTTCCATATTCTTTTATTTGTATTTATTTTAATTGTAAATTTATATTCGTTTAGAAATAGTTTATATTATCTTACACAATATTTCAATCTTAATTAGATAGTAAAGTAAATATTGTAAGTTTTAATTAAAAAACGTAACAATTTTATTCTAATATTCTGCAGTATAACTTATTTACTTTTTCAAAAGTATATAATAACAACTGGAACAAAAAGTAGTTTTAATATAAATAAAGATAAAAAGTTATAAAGAAATCTGTTTATTAAAAGTTACATTAGAAAAAATGTAGCAAAATGTTTAATATAATTTCATTTATCAACGTTAATACATTTATTAAAAACAACTTTAAAACAGTTTGATAATTACGTTAAATATTTAAGAAATGATATTTGCTTAATTTTTTTTTAAGTTAAACATTATTATAAATACGTCGAAAACTTATTTTTTTCGGTCATGCTTATAATAATATAAACAAATATTGAACTCGTTCATGTCTCTAAATAAAATTTTTAATCTAAAACTCAATTATAAAAATCAAGTTTTCAATAAATGAAATCAATTATTGTAATGAAATATTGCAGTAGATATCAAAATATCAATTCAATTATATAAAATTTATAACTCAATAATTAATTGAGTATCAGTTATCAATAATATACTGGTCTAGAACCAAAAACCTTTTTATTAACTATATTTCTTAAAGATATTTTACTCTAAAATTGAAACTTATATTATACAACAGTTATAAAATATTTATGTTTACAATTTCTGTTTTACAATTCATAAGTCAATAATAATTTATATGTTGATAACAAATAAAACTAAATAATAAACTTTTTAAAACAACTACAAGAATTATATTTACTTTTTACTACAAACGTTAAACTTTTATATACTGCTTATATTCTTAAACAAGGTACGTAATTTACAATTACAAATAAAAATAAATTTTCTGAATGCACGGTCTCTTTTATGTATGTGTTTTTTTTATTTTTATTATCTACTTAATTTATATATTATATATTCTATGTACACCATTGGGAAATGTGTACATCAGCTTGTAAGAAAAGTTATAGACGATTCGTGAAATGCTCCAACAGACCACGATTCTCGCTATATCGTAAAATCAATAATATTATTCCACAATTTATAACTTTCTTCTATATCTATATGTCATTCTTTTTAATAGGGTATTCCATTTATCATCGTAACCAGACAAATATCCTTTTACATAGAAGTATATTTTTGATATTTACTACGTGTTGAACGGAGATACATTTTTTTTAAATTATAATACATGCTAGGAAGGAATATAAAAAAAAATTATTATCAACACATGTCAATGTTTTTTTGACTTTAAAGATACCTATATACAAATTTATGTATATATGTGAATTATGTTAGATTATTTACTACATATAAATAATAATTTTATATTCAAATTAATTACAAAACATATTTATGTAGTTTTTATTTACATTTTTTTAATAAAACTTAAAAAGGTATAAATAAAGTATATTGTACTTCCATTAGTATTTTTTATATAAAAATATATTTTATTATTAGTGTCATTTTATTGTTATTAATTACAAATAATTAGTAGTAATATAATTTCTTTCGAAAAATATGTATTAAATTTCCACTTGTACAGTACTTTTTATAATGTACAGTATATTAATTTAAATTCCATTTCATTAATTTAACAGTAGTTAATTCGTTTATAAAATGTTTCTTTATTTATATATTTTATTATTTTTTTTTAGTAGTGTTGTTATTTTATATTATATATTCATTTCATTAAACAAAATTATACAATTAATGTCGTATATATATATATATATATATATATATATATATATATATATATATATATATATATATATATATATCATATAGCAAGAAATCACTGATAAACAACAGAAATTATAGATTTGGAACCCTAAAATATAAGAAGAGGTTTATGGATATATGACATAGAGACAAGAAAAGTCATCAGTACAAATAAAAAAAAGTATGGATCGTTGAAAGTAGAAAGTTTTGAAAGAGGTTCTTATCCAGTAACTGATAGAAAGGAGATTATATATATATATATATATATATATATATATATATATATATATATATATATATATATTAGGTCTACTGAGAAGTTCTGTCCAATTAGCGTGCTATTATTTTAGGCACGTAAGAAAGTGTTTTAATGAAAGATATATAACTCATTCTTTTTATCGTTACATTTTATCTTTGGTGCCCTACAACACACACTAAAACAAATGTTTTAGTAAGTATATTTCTCTTAATCGGTATTTACCGTGGAATAGCGAAGGAAAGATTTCTGCTGATAAAGTTCATTTACGGCACTGTATACTTTATGAATATCAACAAGAAAAAAATACTGCAGAAATGTGTTAAGTTTTTGGATCAAATTCAGTATCTGAAAGAACATGTAGAAAATAGTTCAAAAATTTAAAAATTAAGATATTAACCATTAAGACAAACCACATTTTATAAGACTTTTTGTGGTCGATGATGACATTCTTCGACACATTTTGGAAGAAAACTCATTTTTATTTATATCAGATATGTGTGTACAAGTATGCAAGATGAATACTTCGTGAAATGACTTCTGGAAACAGGCAGGATCGTATAACCTTTTGCTCGTCTCTACTTTGATGTAATAAAAATGAATTATTTTTGGAAAGCGTCGTAATTGAAAATGAAAAGTGGATTATATATGGAAATGTAGTGAGGAAAAGAGCGTACTGAAAAATTGGACAACCCGTTCTGTCAATATGTAAACTAATTTTAAATGAAAAAGAGAATATTATTGGTATGATAGGATATGAAAGGACCAATTTATTAAGTGTCTGGCTCTTGTTAATAGAAAGGAAGTTGTTTTAGAATGTGACAACGTAGAGCTAAATGTTTCTTTAGCAACCCCAAAAAAATAGTAGAACTTGATTGGAAGGTTCTAAATTACCAAGTATATTCTCGAGATATAGCATCTTTCAACTACTATTTATTTTTGACTGTAAAAAAATTTTTAAATGAAAAAAATTAATAAAGATGGAGATATAAAAAAAGCACTGAATAAGTTTTTAGCTTCCAAAAATTATTTATTTTATCGGAAAGAATTTAAAAAAAATAAACTTCTTCCTATCAAGATAGAAATTTTTTTTTATAGTAATAAAAATTGTGTTAATTAAATATTAATAAACAATATAAAGATGTATTATTTTTTTGAGTTAAAAATAAACAGATCTTTTCGTTAGACCTAATAAATATATATATATATATATATATATATATATATATATATATATATATATATATATATATATATATATATATATATACATATACATATACATACATACGAGGGTCGTTTGATAAGCATGGTAAATTTATTTATTATTTAATTTAATTAAGTAATTAATTTAATTAAATTTTTCAATTTAGTTTTTCTCACTTTTTTACCATACTTATTAAACGCCCTTATATATATATATATATATATATATATATATATATATAAAAATTTTTTGTTATTGTAACCAATATTTATCTACTGTCTTATTCTTTAAATTATATCATTCGTTCTATAAAATATGTTTAATTTTTTTTTTACTATTTTGAAAATTACACAATCATTTTGTACCATTTTTTAATTTTCTGTTTATTTGAAATTTGAGATATTCAAATGTTATATCGTTTATATTTATTTTTTCTATTATTTAAATATTTCCATTTTTTTATCCTTTTATACGAAAATATGAATATGAATAACTCCATAAATGTTATTGGTACTTTTAGAAGTTTCCTTTGATTTCGTAATAATAATTTGAAGATTATCTTACAAAGTACTGCTATTGAAACTTTTTACTTTGTAGTATTGATCAAGCATCATACTCTTTATTCATGATAACTAGAAGTTTTTATAATTCGTTAATACGATGAAAGTATTTATTTAATGAGGAAAAGATCTGCATAAATGCTTCGTATACAGTGATGACTACTGTTTTAACTCGACCGTATACATGTATTTGCTTTCGAGTGTTGCTCGGTCAAAGAGAAAATATGCATTAATATTATTGATCGCTGTTAAATTATAAATACGAAAATAATTTGAAAATATAATTCAAAGTAATCTTGGTTTCAGTATATTTATTTTATATATATATATATATATATATATATATATATATATATATATATATATGTATGTATGTATATGTATGTTATAATATTTTATTAATACATTTTCATTATAAGTTACATTAATTTATTTCAATTAAATATTCATTCAATTTATTTTTATATGATATTTTGAAAGCGATGTATTACTTTTATTGATTTTGATAATAATTCGAACAAATAAATATTAAAAAATAACTATTATAATTTAAAACAATATCAATAAAAGCAACGAAATACTTTTTTTAAGAAAAATGTTTATATAAATTTCAAATATATATTATAGAATTTTCTACAAAATATTAATATTTATATTAGAATTATTGAGAGTAGCTTTTTCTAATCACTACTGGATGAAGATCTTTTCCAAAACTTTCTCTAGCTTTCCAGTCAATTATTTCTATAGTCTACTGATGTTCTATTCTTACTAAATATTTGACTCATTTTCATTTCAAACTTTTCGCTCTTGTTGTAATGTCAGTAACTTTCTATGCATCGGCTGTAATTTCCGAAATTTCTAGCATCTTTCCATGCTTCTCTTCTATTTACTTTATCTAAAACCTTTGGATTACTTCTACATTTAAGATTCATGTTTCAGTACCTTAAATAAGAACAAGTAGGATGCATCAATCAAAAACTTTTTTTCTTTGAACATAGTGGAATATTCAATTTTATAATATAAGAATTATCTTTTTAATTGATACCATCCAATTTTTATCCTTATGTTCATTTACAAGTTTCATTTTTTGTTAATAACCTGTCCAAATATACATAGTTTTTAAATGATGTTTATATTAATTTAATTTTTCTCTAAAGTACAAATTTAATTGTCATTACTTTTATTTGTTGTGGTTTATCACGAGACCAATTTTTTCATTTACTTTATCTAATACTTTTATTCTTTTATTGAATTCTTGTGAGCTTGTTGAGAAAACAATAACGTCGTTAATAAATCTTAGATGATAATGTATCTCGCAATTTATTTTTATCTTTCAGATTCTCAGTTTAGTATCAAATATTTCTCTTTTAGTGCCACTTAAAATAGTTTTCATATTGTTCTATCAAACCCTTTTCATAATTTTAAACATTTATGTTTATCCGTGTAACTTGTATGGAAGGTGTAGCATTTCTGTAATTTTTTCTTAAAAGTTCAATATATGTTTCTTCAATGTTTTGATTTTTTAATATAATAAATATTATTGATCTAATGTCTAAATTTAAGGCTTTTTCGTGGTATATAAATACTAAACTCAGTTATATTATATATACGAGTATATATATATATATATATAAAATATTTTTTTTTAAATAATGTCATTTTGTTATCTAAGTTGGTTCTTCAGTGTACTAATATTAAAATTATTGTGCTTAAATCCAGTTTTATTTCTTGTATATTGAACATAATTTTTTGGGAAATAAACTTTGACTATATGAAATTTTATCCAATAATTCAAATAAGTTAGACACCTTATTTTTAAATAAGGTTTTAATAACAATTTAATTCCACTCATAAATAAAAGAAATTCAAAAAGAACTATCTAAATTTTTCTAGTGAATTAAATTATTTAATAATCGATTAAATGTTATTTTATCAAATTTTGTTTGAAATACTCCGGCTCTTCAACTATTTTTATATTATTTCATACGATTATTTCATTTGTGTATAAATGAAATTTAAAAAAATATTGATAGCAATGAATAAATGTCGATTATTGTTATTTATTTTTTAAATTCTGTTAAATAGTAAAATTGTGTTAATCAAATTTACGCGCATGAAATCGTATTAATTCTTGTAAACAATTTAAATTGTTTATTTAATGAATACTTACTTGCAATAGTTTATTTTAGACAGATTTATATATTTGTCTAAATATATTCATTCGCTTGATATGTCTATATGTTTCGAATGTATAAAACAAACTTGATTTATAAATATAATACGATCATATATTTGACTAAATTTAAAATTCGTTTTTTAAAATATAATATTTATGAAACGAGGAATGTTAAATTTAACTTAAAAAAATTAATTGACGTTACGGTACAAAATGACATAGGCAAGGACACAAGTTATAAATAGTCTTCTGGATATAAATTTAAATATTACAGAAATAAAGTTAATAACTTATTAGTAAAATGCGGGTGTTTATATAATATGTATATGTTCCTTAATTAGATTTCGGAAATATTTCACGGCGAACGAAACGCACTCAACCAATCGTCTGTTCTCGCGTTAGATTTACCATCCATGGACATAACGGCGAGTTGTGTTCGTTGGCGTGGTAACGAATAAATTGAGAGATGAATCTTAATCAAAACAAAGCACGTGTATTGTTTCGAAACGAGATTAAAACCACAATGTCTCTGTATTTTTGTATGTATATAAGTTGTGTGTGTGTATATGTGTGACACGGAAAGTGAGAGACAAATCATGTCTTGTGTCAATTTTACCAGCTGTGTTAGCTTTGAAATATCTGTTTGTAATCTTTTAATAGTAAGTAGTAAGCTGTTCATTTCGATCAATACTATTGACAATTTAAGCATTGTGAACATTGAGACTTTACGAAAGTTCTTTTTGTCTGTTTGTGTAAAAGAAATAGATTAAATTTTTATATATATATTATCATTATGAAAATTTATTACTCATTTAATAAAACAATAATTGGTTTTTATTCAAGTATTCTTTAATAATTAACATTTACTGATATTTCATTCGTTTTTTTATCAATTATTTTGACGGTCATTTTATTAAATTATTACTTTTTTGTATTATTCATAAAAATACATAAATATTAATGAACTTATATATATATATATATATATATATATATATATATATATATATATATATATCATAATTATCTATTTAGGATAGTAATTTCAATTGAAGAAATTTCAATTATAAATAAAACTTTAATTTATTTTGAATAATTTTTTCAAGATATAAGAATAAAGATTTTTTTAAAAAATATAAGACAAATACTAAAAAAAATCAACCATTAGTTTATAATTTTTACTTTTTTATATCATATATATTTTTTTCAAACTAGAAAATTATTTTAGATTTTCTATACTAAATATTTGTAAATATAAAATGTAATTCAAAATTGTCATCTCTTTTTTAAATTTAATCTTTTGAGTTTTTCTGTGATTTGTTTAGCTTATTTTATAACATTATACAATATAAGTTTAATATAAATGAATCACATTTTTAATATCATAAAATTGGTAAGTGTGCAATAATCACTTATATGTTTATTTTAATCACTGTTGTGCATTTAGATGGTCGTGTTATCATCGTCAAGAGCGCTGATTATAAAATATTCATTTGTAAATTACTATTGAAAAAAATTATAATTCAATCAATATTTTAGATTTTTTAATTGAAAAATGTATATCATATATTTTCATATTATTCAAATACGGTCTCATCAAGACAAATATTTTTCATTAATATACAATTAAATTCTTTATTATTATAACAAAATTCAAATTTATATAATCTTCTTTTAATATCAGTAATATATTGTTATAATATAAATAACTGTAATGTAATATCAAAGTATTGATATGAAATAAAAAATTATATTTCTACTCAATTACTTGGGTAAGATTAAAAGATAAGACGTTGAAAAGTAAACCTTATAAAAGTAATCTTTAAAGAATTAAATTCCACTGTGACTATATAATTGGTATTGTACTTCTTTCAATAAAAAAGTTTATTAATATCACTTCGTAAAAATCTAGTATCAAACTTTGACATAATTTCCTCTTATGTATAATAAAGACGTCAGTGAAAGATAATTTTTTTTCATTAATTAAATCTTAAAGATTATTTATAAATAAAATGAAGAAAAAAAAGACCAGCTATATCATTTTAAAAGTACTGAAGTTTTATCTGATAGTGATTTTCTTTTATCTTTTTATTTATGCTGTTATAAAGTATACTTGAATTTTCTCATATTAAATTATATTGTGATTTAAAATGAATAGAGACAATATATTAACAATTAAATTATAAACCTGCTCAGAAATAGTACTAATAAAGTATAAATTCTTTTAAACACTTTAAACATTGTCATTTAAGATAAAATAAACACTTTATATCATTAGTGAAATTTGAGATTAAAATACTGTTTTGTATATATTTTTTTCTAATAATGATTTTATTCTTTTTATATAACAATGTAGTTTTATAAAATGTATCTCCTAATTATTTGTTTCAATATTTTTTTAGAAATAAATAACGTTTTTTCTGACTTTTTCAATTAGCTATGTTTGTATGTATGTATATATATATAGTATAAATTAAAAGAGTATATTTTTATGTATTTTGTAATTAATTATTATTTATTTCTAGTTATATATCAATAACCTAAAATTAATTTTTCGATAATAAAAATTAATTTATTTATTGCTGTAATAGATGTCAATCAAACATTGTAATTTTCATTAAAAATTTTGATTGAATAGAATTTTATAAGGCGTGCAGTCTTTCATTAAAAAATCAATTATCGTAAGCTCTTGATGAATTTCAAACTTTATAAGCGTTCAAAAATAATCGAACTAAAAAAATCTGTAAATTACAATACCTCTCAAAGTTTTTCTACGTTGAACATTATAAATAATTACATCTCTAATGAAAACTTATTTTTATTTATTAATTACGTGAAAAAGTGATTAATGTTTTTAAAACATAAAAAAGTAGATTCAATTCAGCATGACATTCAGAATTGATTGAAATTATTTATTACACCTGAGACTTATTACAAAGTATAAAAAACTGTTTTAAAACGTTTTTAATTTATCAAAATAAGTAAACAATATATAATGGATATATTTATTGCAATATTTGTGTTTTTTTTTTTTATTTTGTACATACTAATTGAGTTTATATTAATATTAAATACAAACGCATGTGGAAATAATTATACAATAGTTTTATAAATGTCGAATTTGATTATTTAGTTATGTATTAAATTAGAATCCTCTTTTATGATTAATATATATATATATATATATATATATATATATATATATATATATATATATATATAAATTAATCATAAAAGAGGATTCTAATTTAATACGTAACTAAATAATCAAATTCGACATTAACAAAACTATTGTATAATTATTTCCAATTGTTAAGTTACAATTGTTAAAAAAATATTGAATTATAATTTTTGTAACGATAAAATAAAAATGAAGAAATTTTGATAAATATTTTTTTGGAAATAACAAAAAATGAAGTATTTTACAAAACAAAAAATTTTGTAAGTTGAATAGAAAAAATGTAAAAAATACAATAATAAAACAATAATTATTAATACGAGATTATATTAATACGATAGACGGATAGATAGACGAATAGATGGATAGATAGACGGATAGATAGACGGATAGATAGACGGATAGATAGACGGATATCTATCCTTCTATCTAGACGGATAGACGATAGACGGATAGACGATAGACGGATAGATAGACGGATAGATAGACGGATATCTATCCGTCTATCTAGACGGATAGACGATAGACGGATAGACGGATAGACGATAGACGGATAGACGATAGACGGATAGATAGACGATAGACGATAGACGGATAGACGATAGACGGATAGACGATAGACGATAGACGGATAGACGGATAGACGGATAGACGGATAGACGGATAGACGGATAGACGGATAGACGGATAGACGGATAGACGATAGACGATAGACGGATAGATAGACGGATAGATAGACGGATATCTATCCGTCTATCTAGACGGATAGATAGACGGATAGACGATAGACGGATAGATAGACGATAGACGATAGACGGATAGACGATAGACGGATAGACGGATAGACGATAGACGGATAGACGGATAGACGGATAGACGGATAGACGATAGACGGATAGACGATAGACGATAGACGGATAGATAGACGGACGGATAGACTGATAGACGGACGGATAGACTGATAGACGGACGGATAGACTGATAGATAGACGGATAGACGATAGACGATAGACGGATAGATAGACGATAGACGGATAGATAGACGATAGACGATAGACGGATAGACGGATAGACGGATAGACGGATAGACGGATAGACGGATAGACGGATAGACGGATAGACGGATAGACGGATAGACGGATAGACGGATAGACGGATAGACGGATAGACGGATAGACGATAGACGGATAGACGATAGACGGATAGACGATAGACGGATAGACGATAGACGGATAGACGATAGACGGATAGACGATAGACGGATAGACGATAGACGGATAGACGATAGACGGATAGACGATAGACGGATAGATAGACGGACGGATAGACGGACGGACGGATAGACGGACAGATAGACGGACGGATAGACGGATAGATAGACGGATAGATAGACGGATATCTATCCTTCTATCTAGAAATTTTTTTTTCTAATTTTTTGTTATATTCGTATTGTTTATGGTCCGTAGGTACGTGTATAAGCATTAGAAAAGGGCGCCGACGCTTATTAAGCTCGCAAACGGACTTTGAAATTTTGGATTTTTGGCCATTTGAAAAATTTCAAATCTGTAAAACTTTAAAACGGTGCTGCGTCGCTAATATGCGAGTTAGAGCGAAACCGACGCCCATTCGTTATCACCCCGGCACTACTCTATAGAAATCCACTATTAGATTTATTGATTTCGAAAAAATATTTTTTGGAAAAAAACGCAAAAAGTTCAAAGGGGGGGGTGTTATGTAAATTTCGGGAAAATTTCGAAATTTTTTTTCTAATTTTTTGTTATATTCGTATTGTTTATGGTCCGTAGGTACGTGTATAAGCATTAGAAAAGGGCACCGACGCTTATTAAGCTCGCAAACGGACTTTGAAATTTTGGATTTTTGGCGATTTGAAAAATTTCAAATCTGTAAAACTTTAAAACGGTGCTGCGTCGCTAATATACGAGTTAGAGCGAAACCGACGCCCATTCGTTATCACCCCGGCACTACTCTATAGAAATCCACTATTAGATTTATTGATTTCGAAAAAATATTTTTTGGGAAAAAACGCAAAAAGTTCAAAGGGGGGGTGTTATGTAAATTTCGGGAAAATTTCGAAATTTTTTTCTAATTTTTTGTTATATTCGTATTGTTTATGGTCCGTAGGTACGTGTATAAGCATTAGAAAAGGGCACCGACGCATATTAAGCTCGCAAACGGACTTTGAAATTTTGGATTTTTGGCGATTTGAAAAATTTCAAATCTGTAAAACTTTAAAACGGTGCTGCGTCGCTAATATACGAGTTAGAGCGAAACCGACGCCCATTCGTTATCACCCCGGCACTACTCTATAGAAATCCACTATTAGATTTATTGATTTCGAAAAAATATTTTTTGGAAAAAAACGCAAAAATTTCAAAGGGGGGGGGGTGTTATGTAAATTTCGGGAAAATTTCGAAATTTTTTTTCTAATTTTTTGTTATATTCGTATTGTTTATGGTCCGTAGGTACGTGTATAAGCATTAGAAAAGGGCGCCGACGCTTATTAAGCTCGCAAACGGACTTTGAAATTTTGGATTTTTGGCCATTTGAAAAATTTCAAATCTGTAAAACTTTAAAACGGTGCTGCGTCGCTAATATACGAGTTAGAGCGAAACCGACGCCCATTCGTTATCACCCCGGCACTACTCTATAGAAATCCACTATTAGATTTATTGATTTCGAAAAAATATTTTTTGGGAAAAAACGCAAAAAGTTCAAAGGGGGGGTGTTATGTAAATTTCGGGAAAATTTCGAAATTTTTTTCTAATTTTTTGTTATATTCGTATTGTTTATGGTCCGTAGGTACGTGTATAAGCATTAGAAAAGGGCACCGACGCGTATTAAGCTCGCAAACGGACTTTGAAATTTTGGATTTTTGGCCATTTGAAAAATTTCAAATCTGTAAAACTTTAAAACGGTGCTGCGTCGCTAATATGCGAGTTAGAGCGAAACCGACGCCCATTCGTTATCACCCCGGCACTACTCTATAGAAATCCACTATTAGATTTATTGATTTCGAAAAAATATTTTTTGGAAAAAAACGCAAAAACTTCAAAGGGGGGGGGGTGTTATGTAAATTTCGGGAAAATTTCGAAATTTTTTTTCTAATTTTTTGTTATATTCGTATTGTTTATGGTCCGTAGGTACGTGTATAAGCATTAGAAAAGGGCGCCGACGCTTATTAAGCTCGCAAACGGACTTTGAAATTTTGGATTTTTGGCCATTTGAAAAATTTCAAATCTGTAAAACTTTAAAACGGTGCTGCGTCGCTATTATGCGAGTTAGAGCGAAACCGACGCCCATTCGTTATCACTCCGGCACTACTCTATAGAAATCCACTATTAGATTTATTGATTTCGAAAAAATATTTTTTGGGAAAAAACGCAAAAAGTTCAAAGGGGGGGGGGTGTTATGTAAATTTCGGGAAAATTTCGAAATTTTTTTTCTAATTTTTTGTTATATTCGTATTGTTTATGGTCCGTAGGTACGTGTATAAGCATTAGAAAAGGGCGCCGACGCTTATTAAGCTCGCAAACGGACTTTGAAATTTTGGATTTTTGGCCATTTGAAAAATTTCAAATCTGTAAAACTTTAAAACGGTGCTGCGTCGCTAATATGCGAGTTAGAGCGAAACCGACGCCCATTCGTTATCACCCCGGCACTACTCTATAGAAATCCACTATTAGATTTATTGATTTCGAAAAAATATTTTTTGGAAAAAACGCAAAAAGTTCAAAGGGGGGGTGTTATGTAAATTTCGGGAAAATTTCGAAATTTTTTTTCTAATTTTTTGTTATATTCGTATTGTTTATGGTCCGTAGGTACGTGTATAAGCATTAGAAAAGGGCGCCGACGCTTATTAAGCTCGCAAACGGACTTTGAAATTTTGGATTTTTGGCCATTTGAAAAATTTCAAATCTGTAAAACTTTAAAACGGTGCTGCGTCGCTAATATGCGAGTTAGAGCGAAACCGACGCCCATTCGTTATCACCCCGGCACTACTCTATAGAAATCCACTATTAGATTTATTGATTTCGAAAAAATATTTTTCGGGAAAAAACGCAAAAAGTTCAAAGGGGGTGTTATGTAAATTTCGGGAAAATTTCGAAATTTTTTTCTAATTTTTGTTATATTCGTATTGTTTATGGTCCGTAGGTACGTGTATAAGCATTAGAAAAGGGCGCCGACGCTTATTAAGCTCGCAAACGGACTTTGAAATTTTGGATTTTTGGCCATTTGAAAAATTTCAAATCTGTAAAACTTTAAAACGGTGCTGCGTCGCTAATATGCGAGTTAGAGCGAAACCGACGCCCATTCGTTATCACCCCGGCACTACTCTATAGAAATCCACTATTAGATTTATTGATTTCTAAAAATATTTTTGGAAAAAAAAGCAAAAAGTTAAAAGGGGGTGTTATGTAAATTTCGGGAAAATTTCGAAATTTTTTTTCTAATTTTTTGTTATATTCGTATTGTTTATGGTCCGTAGGTACGTGTATAAGCATTAGAAAAGGGCGCCGACGCTTATTAAGCTCGCAAACGGACTTTGAAATTTTGGATTTTTGGCCATTTGAAAAATTTCAAATCTGTAAAACTTTAAAACGGTGCTGCGTCGCTAATATGCGAGTTAGAGCGAAACCGACGCCCATTCGTTATCACTTCGGCACTACTCTATAGAAATCCACTATTAGATTTATTGATTTCGAAAAAATATTTTTTGGGAAAAAACGCAAAAAGTTCAAAGGGGGGGGGGTGTTATGTAAATTTCGGGAAAATTTCGAAATTTTTTTTCTAATTTTTTGTTATATTCGTATTGTTTATGGTTCGTAGTTACTTGTATAAACATTAGAAAAGGGGGCCGACGCTTATTAAGCTCGCAAACGGACTTTGAAATTTTGGATTTTTGGCCATTTGAAAAATTTCAAATCTGTAAAACTTTAAAACGGTGCTGCGTCGCTAATATGCGAGTTAGAGCGAAACCGACGCCCATTCGTTATCACCCCGGCACTACTCTATAGAAATCCACTATTAGATTTATTGATTTCGAAAAAATATTTTTTGGGAAAAAACGCAAAAAGTTCAAAGGGGGGGTGTTATGTAAATTTCGGGAAAATTTCGAAATTTTTTTTCTAATTTTTTGTTATATTCGTATTGTTTATGGTCCGTAGGTACGTGTATAAGCATTAGAAAAGGGCGCCGACGCTTATTAAGCTCGCAAACGGACTTTGAAATTTTGGATTTTTGGCGATTTGAAAAATTTCAAATCTGTAAAACTTTAAAACGGTGCTGCGTCGCTAATATGCGAGTTAGAGCGAAACCGACGCCAATTCGTTATCACTCCGGCACTACTCTATAGAAATCCACTATTAGATTTATTGATTTCGAAAAAATATTTTTTGGAAAAAAACGCAAAAAGGTCAAAGGGGGGGGTGTTATGTAAATTTCGGGAAAATTTCGAAATTTTTTTTCTAATTTTTTGTTATATTCGTATTGTTTATGGTCCGTAGGTACGTGTATAAGCATTAGAAAAGGGCGCCGACGCTTATTAAGCTCGCAAACGGACTTTGAAATTTTGGATTTTTGGCCATTTGAAAAATTTCAAATCTGTAAAACTTTAAAACGGTGCTGCGTCGCTAATATACGAGTTAGAGCGAAACCGACGCCCATTCGTTATCACCCCGGCACTACTCTATAGAAATCCACTATTAGATTTATTGATTTCGAAAAAATATTTTTTGGAAAAAAACGCAAAAAGTTCAAAGGGGGGGGGGTGTTATGTAAATTTCGGGAAAATTTCGAAATTTTTTTTCTAATTTTTTGTTATATTCGTATTGTTTATGGTTCGTAGTTACGTGTATAAGCATTAGAAAAGGGCACCGACGCTTATTAAGCTCGCAAACGGACTTTGAAATTTTGGATTTTGGCAAATCAAAACTTTAAAAAATATGCGAGTTAGAGCGAAACCGATAGCCCATTCGTTATCACTCCGGCACGAAATCCACTATTAGATAGATTTCGAAAAAAGACGGAAAGGGGGGTGTTATGTAAATTTCGGGAAAATTTCGAAATTTTTTCTAATTTTTTAGATATTCGATTGTTTATGGTTCGTAGACGGATAAGATTAGACGGACCGACGCTTATTAAGCTCGCAAACGGACTTTGAAATTTTGGATTTTTGGCCATTTGAAAAATTTCAAATAGACGATAGACGGATAGACGATAGACGGATAGACGATAGACGGATAGACGATAGACGGATAGACGATAGACGGACAGATAGACGGACGGATAGACGGATAGACGGATAGACGGATAGACGGATAGACGGATAGACGGATAGATAGACGGATAGATAGACGGATATCTATCCTTCTATCTAGACGGATAGACGATAGACGGATAGACGATAGACGGATAGACGATAGACGGATAGACGATAGACGGATAGACGGAGTCTATCCGTCTATCGAGACGTCTATCTAGACGTCTATCTAGACGTCTATCTAGACGTCTATCTAGACGTCTATCTAGACGTCTATCTAGACGTCTATCCGTCTAGATAGTCTATCTAGACGGATAGACGGACAGACGGATAGACGATAGATGGATAGATAGTATAATAGATTTTGGAGTCAAAAACATTTTTATACTCTTAAATATTTTAAAAACATTTCTCGTTTGTAGAAAATTATTTTATATTGACGTACACTCATATAAGTTTATAAGTATTTATCTTTTTATTTTATACTTCAGAAAATGTCTAGCATTTTTTATAATAAAAAAATATACTTCTCAGTACAACTTATGTTATATAATTAATATGCAAGAAAAAAATAATTATATGTGCACTGTATTATAACGTCTTTTTATAGAGTCTTCTTTATGAATTTATAATTAAATTATTTATTTATAAGAAACATTTTGATTTTCAATACCTTTACAATATAGTAGTACAAGTTATTTAATTCATATCGAGTCCAATTTAATAAAGTAATATTTTTTTTATAATTTTTAACTAATACAATATATTTTTAATATAATACGTCGATTTGATTTAAAAGTTAGGAGTTCTATTAAAAAGTGATACATGTTTTTTCTCATTTATTAAATTTATTACGATTGTAAAGATTTTATTATCTCTGATCATGAAATTTAGCTAAATATTATTAGTATATTCATATTAACATTAAACATTAAATGTTTTTGTATTGTAGACAAGCTTGATATGTTTGTAAAATATATTTAAGTAGGATCCAAACATATTTTCTCATATTTTTATTTCAATTATAGATTGTTTGCTTTTATTCCAGTTAAATACAGCATTGTCATTATTTTTTTAATACTTCTAAATTGTGACTATTTTATAAATCCTGAAAATCAATTTCTATTAAAAGATTGTCTATTTGTAATTATAAAGATTTTGATTTTCGGTGTTAAAAGTAGATATTGTCTAACATACATAAAGATCTAATACTTTTTCCTTTCATGGAAAAATTATTCTTAATACTATCCAACTGAGTTTATGCTTCCTGTTACTAGATTGATCATGTATATATAATACTATATATATATATATATATATATATATATATATATATATATATATATATATATATATATACAAATGAAGTATATGTGCAAGCAAAACCCCTATTTGTAATTAAAAATAATTAATATTTTATTCACAAAGATCGTGTGATAAAATGTTTACATGACATGCTATTTTACGTTTAATGTATATTTTCTAGGCACTATAATTAAGAAATCGACGACCTTAGCAATTCCAACTTTACGACGCCATCAACTTAAAAATACCTAATATGCTGATGCTATATTTAAATTTTTAGTTTACCTGAAGTTTGATGTTTTGTGCTCGATGAAATTATTTTTATCATTCTTTTAAAAAAGTAAAATTTATTCATTCATTTATTCTCTCTCTCTCTCTCTCTCTCTCTCTATATATATATATATATATATATATATATATATATATAATGTACACAAATACATTCGAATTATATGTTCTGAATTAAATTACCTATATTAATAATATTGAAATTCATTTTTACCACTTATGAAATTCCAATATTTGAGAAATGTACTTATTTGTAAAAGTAAATTTAAATGCAGTACTAAACTATTATATTACAGTCACAATTATATTAGAAACGATAAATAAAATAGTAAAATTTACAATTAAAATTTTATCTAAAAGTAACAATCACTATACTTTTTCACTACTTCTCTATTTTTTTAAATACTTATTTATATATATATATATATATATATATATATATATATATATATATATATATATATATATAATGTAAAAATTACTTCTATTTTTAAAAAAATATTGAGTATCCAATCGTACAATAAATAAAATAAGGTTAAGTGAAACTAAAATCAATTCTCATCATTTTTTTTGAAAAAAAATTTGATCGGTTTACGAAAATCCACTGATATAGATTTGAAAAATGTTTTGTATTGGAAATCCATTTTCATTCTATATATGTAGCATCCTAACATTCTACAACGTTATTGTCAAGTTGAAATGTATATTCGTCTAGATTATCTTTAAAGTTAGATATATATATATATATATAAAAGGTCTACCGGAAAGTTCTGTCTGTTTTTGAATAAAAAAAATAATACATTTTATATGTATTATATTTATTAATATTTACTGAACAATATAAATTTTCCTTCGTTACTAATGACCTCTAACCAACGTGATGGTAATTTGTGGATTCCATTTTTGTACAATGACTCATCTTTGAAACTTGAGATGACATTATCGAACAAAATTTTCCAGGAGACTATATATATATATATGTATGTATGTATGTATGTATGTATATATATATATATATATATATAGGTGGTCCAAATAAGACTGAATGATAGTAAAGAATAACCAATGAAAGTAAGCAAATAAATGAAAATCTAAACCCTTCAATCTCATTTGAGCTACCTTATATAGGATCATCGAAATACGACGTCAAGATTTGTGTTTTATTAAAAAGAAACAATAACAACTATACACATGTTTCCTTACACACCACCCTACATATATTATTATATGTTATTTTTTAATAAAATACAAATCTAGTTGTCAACTTTGGATGACCATATACACCCGTCCCTCATTTTACGCGGCAAATTATACCCTTATTTACGCGGACTTTTTTTACGCGGTATTGATTTAAGTGGCAATTTTTATACGCGGTCAGATAGATTACATTTTATATAATTTTTCATGGAATTTATTATATATTCAAGTGACGTAAATTCTTACTTGAACATATAAAAGCACGATATAAATATATAAAAGTTGATTGTTTTCAATTACACTAACGATAGTGACACTGAATAAAATTTATCTACTTTTGTTTTCTAAAACGTCATTATTTTTTTGTTAAGCTATATGAAATAAATATGTGTTTCTACAACTTTACTAGCTTTTATTTCCAATATTTTTTCTATTGTACTGACAGACTCAATTTACGCAATTTTCATTCGCGTAAAACAAATCCATGTGGAACGGATACTCCGTGTAAATTGAGGGACGGGTATGTGTGTATATATATATATATATATATATATATATATATATATATATATATATATATATTATAATCATGTATAAATGTAACTATTAATTCTAAAGTCAGAATCGACCTCTTTAATGGGGTTATTTATTTTGTAATATAAAACGAGCTAGTTGGAATATAGAATGACATAGAGCTTTGGAATCTTAAACACAAGTATTTAAGAGCACGCTAAGATGTTTAATGAAAGGCATTGTGCTTATTGTAACGTAAAGCGTTATTTGTGAAGCTATTGAATATGTATTTAAAGGTTTTGTTTCATGCAACTGAACATATGAAATTGTTATGTAATCCTATTTTATATCACAATTCCCGTTTGAAACATGTTTTTGATAGAGTTGTCAATTTTCCGGATAGTTAGTCAAAATAATACTTAACTAGAATATAAATGATATATATATATATATGAACAAAAGTAACTTATTTCTATCCACTGTTACTGGAATACCTCCCCCAAAACTGACTACTTCTAACGTTCCAACGTGTTTCTTTTCCATTCTACATCGACGGATTTTTCTATATATGATATCTGTCATATTTATTCATGAATTCTTTTTTAAGTTTTTGTGCTGTCTGGAACTGCTGAATTATTTTAGTATTTAAGATCAATGTTTCACTGCCGTAAGGGAAAACAAGAACAAGGATGCATTAATATTTTTTTTCTTTAAACATAAAAAATTATTTCAGTTCATAATACAATATAATCTAGAAAAAAAACCTTTTGTATAAATGAATTATTCTTATTACACACACACACGCACACACACACACATATATATATATATATATATATATATATATATACGAGGTCAGACAATTAAATAATGCGACAAAATTCAAAAATCGAGTATATTTAAAAATTAAGGTACATCGCTGCGATCCCCTTCAAAGTAGTCCCCTCCCGCATCTATACATTTATTCCAGCGAGTTTTCCAGTTTTCGTAACAATTCTGGAACACTTCTTGTGGGACCTCTCCGAGTACCCTCGTCACAGATTCTTGGATATTTTCAACGGAGTCAAAATGTCGACCTTTGACGAATTTTTTCATTTGGGGGAATAGGAAAAAGTCGCAGGGTGACATGTCCGGTGAATAGGGCGGTTGTGGTAACGTTGCGATGCCTTTAGACTCCAAAAACTGAGAGACACTGAACGCACTGTGACAGGGAGCATTGTCGTGATGCAGAACCCAAGTCTTCGCGATCTCTGGACGCACTCTGAGCACCTTTTTTCGTAATTTTTCGAGCACATTGCGGTAGAATACTTGATTTACGGTTTTTCCAGGTGGTACGAACTCTTTATGAACCACCCCTTTGCTGTCGAAGAAGCAAATCAACATGGAATTGGTCTTCCGCTCCGCACCTCGTCTTTGACGCTCTCACGTCCTTTTTTAAAATCAGCATGCCACCGAAGCACCTGACTACGACTCAGGGCATCACTACCATACACTTTAAGCACTTTGTCATAAGTTTCTGTCGCGGTTTCACCGAGTTTTGCACAAAATTTTATCGCGCACCGTGTTGCTCTAAATTTCTCTGTTCCATTTTCGTGACATGCACTACTCGCGCGTTGTTACAAAACACTAAACAGCTGGCGAAGAAATGATCGTACGAGGGTGGTCAAGGTCTCAATCGAGAGAGTAGGGATCTGCTATTACGGTGGCGGAGTTACAGGTTCGCAGTGTTACCACAGGCCGAGAAAAAAAATCTGTCGCATTACTTAATTGTCTGACCTCGTATATATATATATATATATATAAGTGTGTGTATGTATATATATATATATATATATATATATATATATATATATATATAGAGAGAGAGAGAGAGAGAGAGAGAGAGGATAAAGAATTTTCGTTTTTGAACTTTCCCGAAGTTTTCCGAGAATTACTGAAGTACATATTTTATGACAGTGAAATTCACAATAAATGGAAATGGACAGATTTTAGGATAACATAAATTTTAATTGTATTAGCATTAGATTCGTTTGCACATCAGACCACTAATGTATAATAAACATATCGTCTATGCGGAAGCATAAATACAGCTTGCTATATATTTTTTATAATTTATTTACATTATTAAACAGAAGCAAGTTTGGGGGTCGACGAGCAAAACAAGTAGAGGACAAACCTCTCTGGTGTGTTCATGTGTGTGCAAATTTATATGTATATATATATATATATAAATTTGTAACTTTATATTTATTAAGAATATTTAACTGTTCTTACTTTTCAAATTAAATAATTTTTTCTTTGACAATTTAATATTCAATTTTGCATTTTTAATTCATAAATTAATTGAAAATTAATAATCGACATTGATTAGATACAGATACTACCAAATATTATTTATTTATTTAAACTTTATAAATAAGTATATTTGTATGATAATTGTTTAATTTTCTATTTTTTCAAAAAAAATTATTTCATTATACTCGTAAATAACATCTGAAATTGTATTATTATAATATATTATTTTATAAAAACAAAATAATTAAAATAGACAAAATTATTTCATAATTATTTTCATAAAAAACAACTAATTCGCTTGAATTCAGTTTATAAAATAGGTATGGAAAACAATTTAATAATAATATTTCATTTAATTTGTTTGTAATCAATTCCAGAATATTAATTATTTTTATATAAATATTTTTCGTTTTAAATTTCTAATATTTTTTCAGTTTACATATGTATATTATTTCATGTTTCTGAAATCTATATTTAATTTCTACTCTTTATAGAGCTAATTTTAAGTGATTGTGCATTTCTATAACTTTAGAACAATTACATAGTATTAATTTAAAGTTACATAATAAATCTTATGATTTATAGTGTTACATAGTTATCCTAGTAGAATATGTACATACTTATACGTAATTTTCAAACAAATTGCCCTAAACTAAAGCAATAAATATTTTAATACATTATTAAATATTGTTGGACCTGCTGGTAGAGTAATGACTTGTATCTCCCTCTCTTATGAGGGAGATTGAGTTTCATCCCCGATTAGAAAATCTCTCAAGTTTTAAGATTGGGGTTTGAACATAGGGTTGACAATATCATCTTTTAAAAAAGCATAACTGTTCCGCGGCATTGACTTTATCAAAGCCATGTGCTTTCTAAGCTGGGGTGCTTTTGTATGAATTAAATTTTGTTTATATATTATCGAAAAAAAAACTTTATTATTTTTCTTATTTTCTTCAACTCATTTAATTATTCTATTCATTTGACATTTATTTATGTTTGATATTTGATACCTCTCATATATCTAGGTTTATTTTTTAATACGAGGTTATGATTTTTATAATTTTTAAATGTTTACATACTATATAAAATAACAATTTTTCAGGAATTTCATTTATTAATTTGATTGTCAAAAATGCTTAAGTACGAGGGTCGTTTGATAAGTATGGTAAAAAAGTAAGAAAAATTAAATTGAAAAATTTAATTAAATTAAACAATAAATAAATTTATCTTACTTATAAAACGACCCTCGTAGAAAATCTAAACATATTAATTTTATGTTCAGTGTAAGTGTAAAAATATTTTATATTTCTTCGATATAATTTCGATTTACTTTGTTTTTATGAATATACATTTGACAATATTATAATATTTCAAACTGTTTATTGTTACATATATCATTTAAAAAAAATTATAAAATATTGAATTTTTTTCCAACTAATATTTTTTTTTACTTTCTATGCATTTCTTTCAATTGTAAATTTTATGGCTAGGAGTAATTAATTTTATTATTTTTGAATTTAATTAAATGATCTTTATTTTATCGATAATAATTAAATCTATTAAAGTATAATAAAAACACTTTGATATAATTAATAAATATATAGGTAAATAAAACATTTCTTCAAACAGTTGATTTGCTGTAATAATTACAAAATTATTTTTTTTATTTATTTATGGATATATTTAATCAATTTGGATTCTTAAAAATGTTTTCATGTTTATAATTATTATTAAAATATTTTATTATTTTTTAATATTAAAGTACAATGTTTTTCTTCGAAAATGTGATTAAATTCGTTTTGTAATTAAAAAGTATTTATTTTCAAGTTTTTACGTTTCAAAAATTTTTATACATCGTATTCATCATAAGATTCTTAAATTTAAATATTAATAACATTCATATTACATTGATGATTCCATATATATAAAGATTATGTGCTTTTGAAACATTCATTTTATCTCTGTATAAGTAAATGTTTAAAGAACGAATAATTTCTCTTTTATTAAATAAACCCTGACAGGTCCTGGCTATATGGTTGTTTCCATTATAATTATTATGAGAATACTTAAACAGCAACGTGTATATTCAATGTTTCTGGTAAATTTAAATCAGTTCAATGTTTGAATTACTAAAAATATGAAATGTTCATGATTAAAGGTTGTACAAACGAAACATATTATAAAATAAAGATATCGTTGATGAATTACGATTATATAAAAATAAATTACTAATTATATATTATATTTGGTTTTCTTCTCTTTCTCTCTCGCACACACTCACACCCACCCACCCGCCTACCCACATATATATATATATATATATATATATATATATATATATATATATATATATACATATGTAGATATGTAAAATATTGATTTAATATACAATAATCATTAAACTGTTATAAATTACACTAATTAAATTACAAGTATACGAAATAAGATAAATTATTTTGTAAAAATTTTTAAATAAAAAATAAGATTGGATACAATAATATATATATATATATATATATATATATATATATATATATATATATATATATTATATGGTAAAAAAAACTTGGGGCTTTAATGGTAGAATAATTTAGCGGCTACAAACACCTCAAAACAGCGTGAAAAGATGTATATTAGGAATAACATGTAGAGATAGAAAGAGAATTGAATGAATTAGAACGAAAAAAAAGTGACGAACATTAGAACAAAAGTGAGAAGTTTGAAATGAAAATGGGCTGATTAAATAGCAAGAAGAAAAGACCTCGATAAACAAGAAAAAGTATTGATAGAGAACTTAAATATAAAAAAGCGTCAAGAAGTCCGTGGATAGATGGGACAGAAACATAAGAAAATTCGTCGCAATAGACTAGAAGAAGAATGGCATTGAATCGGTTAAATTTGAATCGGTTGAGTTTTAGAAGAAGCCTTTATTTGGCAGTGGACAGAAAGAGGCTGACTATCTCTCTCTCTCTCTCTCTCTCTCTCTATATATATATATATATATATATATATATATATATATTACTTTTGCGTTAAAAAATAATTACTTCAGGCCGTTGAATTATTCCTAATTGAAATTTAAATTAAAATCTGTTGGGACAAAAATAATATTTACTTTAGATTTACATCAAGTTTTTCTCAGAAATGTATGTAAACTCTGTAAATCTAAGAATTTGCACATAATATTTTCTGGGAATTGAACATTTTCAAATTCGTTTATGTTTTTTATCTTCAAGATAATCAAACAAGCATATTTCTATTTTACTACGTTATTGTACACCTAATTTTTATTTCAAAGTTTATTTTGTATGTTTAATACACATTTTTATTAGAAATTGTTTATGCGTGGTCATATTATTCAAATTTGACTATATTTAGTTGTTATTAATGTTTTAATTATATTTTTTGTTTATTATTCTATCGTGTAAACGTTTAAAGATACTTTAATATTTATTACTATAGATATTATAGTAATAGCATATACTTTAATTATATATAATGATCTAAAAATAATTATTTTTCAGAAATATCGAATGAAAGTATTTACAAAAAATATGATATAAAATTTAATAAATATATATAAAACTTATAAATACATTTTTATAAATAAACTCAGTGTTTCAGAGAATAAGGTCACTGAAGTCATAAATTCTACAAAAATAAACAACGATGAAATGGTCCATACATATCTAATAAAAAATTTATAGATAAATATACAATAAATATAAATAAAAATATATTATTTAATACAATTAAATTAATAACTACTACTTTGTACGAGTCATGAAACGATTGGTTAATATGTCATGATTTAAAAAAGGTTGATTTTTATAATTTCAAATATATTTGGAAAAAAATTCTCTTATTTCGATTAAAATTTCGTCTGTTTTTCTCTAGATCTCTTGCAATACTGAGAATTGAG
>CP092087.1:29845286-29855286 GCA_029203775.1 Neoneuromus ignobilis
ACATTACAAAACACCAGTTCCCTTCTTTAAATATGTATTTAAAATAAGACATTATTGTACCAATCTAGTATTAAATTTACTTGATAATGTGGCACTGTTCAATATCGTTGACATACGATAAGTTAAACATTTACTACTCGGCTCGTATAGTGTATATGTACATTTAACCCCCAGTCTGAGGTAAGCACATAATTAGGAATATAAATTGCATTAGATAAGTTGTCGTTATATGTCAAAGATCTTGATGTACGTGCAGTAGAAATTCACACGTTTTGTCTGTTGAATGTTCGTTCAAACACATTCCTTACCAGCACATCATATTGAATTGATCGCTATAATCATTGTATTAATGACACTTTCGGCAGTTTGAAATATTCATTGTTATAGAAACCTCACGTTAAGGGCATACACGTGCCACTGACTTTGTTATTGACCGTGTGGGTTTTAAAATGTAATGAAATTCTTTCTCTTTACGAAGTTCTGTCTGAAATGTTATTTTATGATATTTTAATAAATGTTAAACATCGTCTTTGTAAATAATATATATATATATATATATATATATATATATATATATAATCAAAAAGAGAAATAAATAATACACAGATATAAATAATATAAAAAAATGTAAGAAAATTTTAAATTTATTCTAATAATATGAAAATTAAAGTATCACATATACTCGTATTAAAATATATCCTTGAAGTTATTTTTTTAGAAAGATTTGTATAAACAAAAATATTTAAAACCTTACCTATATGTCCAATTTATTAAACAGATTAAAATCGTATAATATTTGCAAATACAACATAAAAGAATTCCATTTTTCAACAACAAACAATTTTGGTGTGACCAAGTATTTGAATAATTAAATTAACATTACGTGTTTGGTAGTGTTGTAAATAATTTATTAAACTTAAAGTGTTTGCTACTGTTATAAATAGTTAATGTACTAAAGTGTTAGTTCTAGTTGTAATAAAGGAATTAGTTGTATGTTTATACAGTTTACACAATGTTCATATATAATATATATTTGAAAGAAGTACTATATATTTTCGTTGCACAAATTAAATAAAATATATAGGATCATCTAAATGTAACGTTTTGATTTGTTTTATTAAAAAAAAACATGTGTATAGGGTGGTATATAGGGAAGTATGTATATAGTTTCTTTTGAATTAAACACAAATCTATGCGTCATATTTGGATGACCCCTATATATTATATAAATATTTTGACTATTTTGAAAAAATTTGACAATTATATATTATCTGACAATTATTGTTTTTTAAGCGTGATTGAAATGACATTGAAATCAATTTAAATTTCTATCACGCTTAAAAAACATCTACATATGCATAGAACAATTAAATAACTGTATTAGTCAATGTTGTAAAAAATATAAATTAAAAATATATTTTAAGCCATATAAATATACATATACAAGGATTAAATTTATAATAATTGTTTGACATTAAAAAATATACTGAATTTAGAATTATTTATATATATATATATATATATATATATATATATATATATATATATATATATATATATTTACGTATTACGTTCATAATTTTAAAATATTTTATGCTGCAGGGTATTTTTATAAAACTTTTCATCTGTAAAAAAATGTTTAATAATGAAAAATAATTAATTTTGATGTTCGGTGAACCATTGATTTAAAGAAAATACCTGTAGGGTAATTAAATCAAACAGTTAAAATTGATAACGTACGACATAGATATGTCAACAATAATAATATGTATAAAATAAATATTTATTTGGTGTAAATTACATTAAATATTTTGTATTATGAAAATTGATTTTTTTTAATTACATATTGCTATATTTTTGAGAATATCATATGTATTGTAGTCTAAATAAAACTGAAGGATAGTAATAAATAGTAAGCAAGTAAATGTCTAAATCTTAGTACTAATTGGGGCACTTTATATATATATATATATATATATATATATATATATATGTGTGTGTGTGTGTAACAATAATAATATTAAATTACTATTAGAAAATAATAAATTCGATTATTTGTTTTCTTTGAATAACTGAAAATTATTATACATGATTTTTTAACAACAGTTATTTCTTTATTAATTATTCGTAACCTTTATTTTGTTTAAATATAATGATTTGAATTTGAAAAAAAATATTCTTGTTATAACATGAAAGATATGAGAATTTTTTGAAAAATATAAAAAAAAAATTTTTCTTTCGCTCTATAAGGTTATAAAAAAATATCATTTTTCTTCTTTAATTCTATTTTTTTTGCTAATACATATTTTAATAGCCACTCCATTATTTTCAAGTCACAGCATTATCATCTTTCCTGTTTTAGATTTTATAATTTCTGATAATAAAGATAAATTAATACAATAAATATTTAATATTTATCTGTTATTTTTCTGAAAACAAAGTTTTCAATAATATATATTTTAGTTACAATTTATTTTTGTTGAATTATTTTTCTTGTTCATATTTATTTATTAATCTTATTATATATATATATATATATATATATATATATATATATATATATATATATAAATAGCAATGTTTTTTTAATAAATGTTCAATTAAATTATATACTTAGTATTTGGTTGAGATTTATTTATTTGTTTTGAAGAAATGTTTTGTTTTACTTAATATTTTATTTACTTATATATAAATATCATTTATTTTTCATATTTTGAAAATTTATAAAAGGAAAAGCAAGATATGAGACTGTTTGATTATAAAAAGAAAAATTGAAATATTATTAACAACTTCATGTGCTTTGTTCTCTTATGCAATTATTTTTCAACATACGAAATACGTTACAAAATATATAAAGGAAAAATAATTTATTTCAAACAAAATTTTCTTTTTTGATGTTGAATATATTTATAACTCTGTGCTTTAATTTATATAGGTCTTCAAACATTTGTTGTATACATATATTGTATTTGAAATGATTTTAATCAGAATTTCTCCTTCATCCTTTATTAAATATCGTTTTATAAATTAAAACAAATTAATGAGATATATTTTAAGAGCTTTCAGCGTACATCCCATCCAACTTACTATAAACGATCAAAAAGGCTATCACCAACATATTTTGAAATATAATTTTGGATAATTTAATCGTCAACATTTAAGTTTTCAAATATGTATATATATATATATATATATATATATATAAATTTAACGTTTACCTTATAAAACAGTTAAATATATATTTAAAAATATTTTGTTGATTTATAAAATTTATTATAAAACACGTAAATATTCATGAAAATAATAAAATGTTACATTGAATATTTTATTTGAATTAAAATAAAACTCTTTTTTTATAAGGCAAATTATAAGAGAGAAACTATTCTTTATATAAACAAATTTATTTACAAATTATTATTTAGATGAGTTTCTATTTAGATACATTGGTAATGTATGTTGTTTAATAAAAATTCTAAGAAAAATATTTTATTTTTTTGAAAAATATATCATTAAGATCATGTTTTAGTTTATTTAAACATTTAATTTAAATAAATATATTTTTGGAAAGTAAATTATATTTTAATGAATAAAAAAATATTACATACAGATTAATTACAAAAGAACTAAGAGATTTAGAAATTATATTTCTTTGAATGTAAAAGTTGTAGGTATATACAATTCACATCAATCAAAAAAATAATTTCGTTTTTTTTAACTATGTATGAAGTTGAATGTGAGCTCTTTTAATTCACACGCGTATTTTATTACTTTTATAATTAATATGAAATAGTGAGATTTTATAAAATATCATTTGCTTGTAATGCATAAACGGTAATAAATATTCCAATAATTCACATATATTTCATTACATATATATATGTTAAGTTTTTATTGAAATTAATTAATTGATTTTACTACTGTGTAATCAAAATATAAAATTAAATTTCTACTAAAGTTCATTGTGTATTTATTACACATTATGAATTTTATATGTCAATAAAAAATTAGAGTACGTATAAAGTACTAACTTGTATATGCATAAATATATGTATGTATATAATATATATATATATATATATATATATATAATATATATATATATATATATATATATATATATATATACACATATATACATTTCAACGCTAATATTGTAACTCGATATCCAGTTATATATTTCTGCCTTCTTGGATTTTACCTTACAAATATTTGAATGATAAAGTTCTTTCTTTTTCATTTTTACAATTTTTGAACCTCTAATGTTTCACGTTCCAGAAATTTTTTAGCCACTTTCGTTTTCTGTTCGACATACACATTCGTATCAGATATCATGTTTTTTTTCTACAATCTTCTAATTTTTTTCTTGAATTGGAAAGTTTACAATTTCTTATTCAATAAAAACTTTTTAAAATTTCAACATCTTTATTTGTCTCAATTTTCATTTTTGCATAAAGTAATTTATCAATTTTTATTTCTCTTATTAATTTATCTTCCTGAAGTACTTTATTTATATATATATATATATATATATATATATATATATATATATTAAATAAATCAATAATAATTTTATTCGATTTGAAAACTTGATAATAAGTACGAGATCAGATAAATTATATTATCTTTAGTATAGTTATATCAATTTAAAATAAAATATTTTTGTTCATTATAAAGATTAGAATGAAGATTACAAATGTGAGTAAAATTCATTATAAAGATTAATTCATTATAAAGATTACAAATGTAAATAAAAACTATATAAATAAATTAATATCTGCCTAATTTAAAATACATATATAAGAAATTATTTATAAGACATTTTAGAATGAAATATTTTTCTAACACAAAATCGCTGATAAATTTATATAAGATTCAAATAGAAATTGTTTTTTAATATATAAATATTTATTCCTAAATTATTCATTTATAACTAATCAATATGACGTAATTTTCTTATATTAAAATGAATTATTTACAAATATTAGCATAAAATAAGTTATTAACAACTAATTTAAGACAAACTAACGTTTTTGAACTTTAAAATGAATAATTATTCAACTTTTAAATGAAAATAGGAAACGTAATTACAATATATATATAATAAAAGTTTTTCAGTTTTAAGTTTATCGTATCGAAATACTTTTAATTAAACCAATTTATCAAAAGTAATTAGTAAATGGGAAAAAGATTTAATATAAAAGAAGTTCTCATTTATTTATAACTTCCAGTAATGTATTAATAAGTTTTATTGTCAATCTTTATTTCTTAATTTAATGTAATTATTATCTTCTTTTAAAATAAAATTATAAAATATTTATATATATATATATATATATATATATATATATATATATATATGTCCCTCATTTTCGAGGATTCAGTATGGGATGACGACCTCAACTTATAAAAAAAACAACTAATAAAAATGTTTGACAAGAAAGGCTCTATTGTACTGCCATTCTCAGAGGCTTGGCACTGGAATAGTCTGTGAAGCAAACGATTATAATTATATATATATATATATATATATATATATATATATATATATATATAAATTTACTTTAAGAATATTAATTTTATTGAAAAATATGTTATTACAAATTAATACCAATATTATAACATTTTACCAAGTTGTAAATAATATTTTTTCGAATATTATTAATAATGGTTGCAACTAATTTCTTGATATTTAGTTATATTTTAACTTATTGTTGTAAAATATTTAAAAAACTGAAATATAGTAATATATATATATATATATATATATATATATATATATATATATATATACTACTATATTTCAGTTAATACAATGTATATATATATATATATATATATATATATATATATATATATATATATATATATATATATATATATATATATATATATATATATATATATATATATATATATATATATATATATATATATATATATATATATATATATATATATATATATATATATATATATATATATATATATATATGTACGCATTTTCAGTGTAAGTTAGGAATAACTCACTAAAAATTCCTATCAGTTTACAATATTATCAATTTATTTGTTTACGATTACTGTGATCAATTTGAACCAGAAAGTTACACCTATATTTTAATACGATATAATTTATTTTCTTTTCCATTACTTATCAATCAATGTAAATAACAAATATAAAAATTATGTGTTATATTTTTTTATAAATAGAATATTTAAATTTGCTAATTTAAATTTATTTTTTAGTAATAAATACAAACACACAATAATAAATAGTTCATAATTGGAATAAAATCAAAACTATTTACTTAAAATAAATGAGGAAATTTTAGTTTCTTGTTTTTATTTTACGAGTTATATATTAAAATTTTAAAAATGAATTTTTTTTGTACAATAATAAACTTGTATTTTTATATTTACTATTTTAAATGACCTACCATTTTCACATACACACACATACACAAACACACATACACAAACACACATACACACACACACACAGACACACACACACACACATACACACACACACACACACACACACACACACATATATATATATACATACATACACATATATGTAAGTACAGAAATATAACATAATCCTATTATTATTTATAATACCTATTATAATAGCTGTCATTTTCTAATATAAGTTCGAAATAAATTATATTTTACTATGTGTGGGTTAAAAACCTTCTTGATTTAAAAAGTAACAATATAAAAATAAATACTATTAATTATTTCATGTAATGTGTATATTTTATAATTAATTATTACAATTTGTTATCGTTTCCATAACAAAAACATTTAAAATATATTGAAATAAATTCATTATTTTATATAATTTCAGTATTATATGTTTATTGACAATTTTTAAATATATATTTTTACAATATTTGGAAACTTATTAAATATAAAAAATGTCTTTATTAAAATACGAATTGTTATAAAATAAAATATATATTACTAATATAAAAATAGACAATAACATAATATTAACGTAATATTTAAAAAAATAATAATAAATGACAGTAAATAAAAATTGTAACAGTAACTATATATAATAAATAAAATATTTGCAAATTCACTTATACTTATGATTTAAAATTATAATACTTTGCAATATCAGGCAATAATTAAAATAATATTACTATTTGAAAACAAAATAAAAGTTTTTCTTTCGTCGCAATCTAATTATTTTTACTATAACCTAGAAATTCAGTAATTAATTTTATTATATATTCTGTAAATGATAGACACCAAAACAGCAAATAAAAATATGAATATGTTTTTGTGCAAATGACATTTTACTGATAAACAAATCGAACATTTAGATACAAATAGACGAATCATATTTTAATTAAAATTTCAACATTTTCATAGCAATTAGCTTAACATGATATAAAATTAATTATAATTAATTGTAAATTTAATAAACAGAAATTTCAAAAATATTATTTATGTAAAACGGTATATATTATTTTTTTAAAAAAATGGATTCGAGGCAATATTTAAAATAATATGATTAAAAAATATGATTTTTATATACGAGTATGTATACAAATGTTCATATAATTCTTAGAAATGAAAAAGAACACTATATATATTTTTTAATTCTAAGTGACTTAAAATTTATCTATTTTTATTTGAAAGATCTATGAGTTTATTAAATTTTAAATTATCATTTCTTTATTCATACACACACACATACATATAATATATATATATATATATATATATATATATATATATATATATATATATATCGTAAAAAAATGACGAAGATAATCTTGCTATATAATAGCTCTTTTGTCTATTATTCTCGTTGCTTGGCTCTTTTGTTCTTGTTAGTTGCAGACATACCATTATCTTATATGTAATGGTTTTTTAGCTCGACTGATTATATTGAAACTAAGGATTGTTATAAAAAATGTCCTAACATAAAAGAGACATAAAATGTGAGGTAAAAGATCATAATAAATAGAAGTCACATTGAAGTTTCATGCTTTTTAATGATAATTTTAGGATGGAGATAAATTGTGTTGAATGAAAAAGAAATAAACATTACGTTAAAAGACTTTTAAAAAGGTCTCATATTCAATGTCAAGTTTTTAACAATTTTTAGAAATAAAAAATATTGTAATTTCATTTAGAAAAGAAATATGGTACCTTCATACATATATATATATATACGAGTATATATATATATATATATATATATACATATATATATATATATATATTTATATATATCATCTTGTTTATTATTTATTAAAATGAATTGATTTTTTCATGTAGAATGAATTATCATTTCTTTTGAAAACTTATTTTTACAAAATTTAATTCATTGTTCATAAACGTTATTTTGTTATACGAGTATGTCAAAACTGTTTTCATATACATAAATATATATATATATATATATATATATATATATATATATATATATATATATAACAACGTACATGTTCACACAAAATCCACATTCGTTCTTTATACCTCACAGTAATAAAATGTTTCCTTTTTTTGTTTCAGTATCCTCTACGCTGACATTGTGGGTTTTACTGCCATTTCGTCTACCTATTCAGCTCAAGATTTGGTAAAAATATTAAACGAACTTTTTGCAAGATTTGATAAATTGTCAGAGGTAAATTACAAATTATATATGTTCATTTAACTCATCACTTTCATCTCCACTATTTTTAACAATTTCTAAATACATTTTATTTATCAAAACATATTCATATTTGTATGTTCTATTGATGTGTTATGCTAACTCTGTCAGTGTTTATTAACAGAAATATGATGAAAGGCATAAAAAATATACCTCAATAACGTAGTAAACAAATATTGGAATTCAACGGAACATGAGTCATATTCATGTTTTTATTGAAATCGATAGAAATGGCTGCGATAAACAATTAAATGAAATGTGTTGTTACTTTACGGCAAACATGTCAAAAACCGATTGATGTATGCCTAAACATTATGTATGTGTACATATATTGTACATAGTATATTTGTATATTTATAGTATTCAGTTTTTCTTTTTTAATTTTAATACAAGTCGTTATTAGTAAATAAAATTTAAATGAAATATTTATTCACAAAAATATTAACACATATTCGTCGGGTAACTTTTTGTACCGCCATTCACCAAATGCCGGCATTTTTTGACACTATCTGTAGAAATTATATGGTTTCTCTGTAATATACAAATGACGAATTTTCGTTATTTGGCTGTGGATGATTCTCTGGAAGATGACGAATTTTCGTCAAGCGGACGAATATGTGTTAATAGAAATTCAAATTTTATTTCTTTAATGAAAATTTAAAAAATAATTTTTAATAACTATATATATTTATATATATATATATATATATATATATATATATATATATATATATATAATTTCATTACAATCTTTTTAAAAAATCAAAATATAATTAAATTTCATAATCAACAGTATATGTAAAAATTCAAAGAAATTTTATAGATATAATTAATATTTCATATCGTTTCTATAGAATTTCATTTTTTATATAAAATATAGTAGCACATTAAAATATATACATACGATTATGTATATATATATATATATATATATATATATATATATATATATATATATATATATATATATACATGAACTTTTGAAGGACGTGAAGGTAAAATCAATCAAACAATCGCCTTGTTTATTCGATTTAACTATGAGTGCTTTCTGGATATTCAGTGGATTAAAAAAGGCTTACTTGTCCACCAATTTTAGTCAATACAAGAAATAGACGACGCTGTTATGGATTTTTTCTATAAGTATATATATATATATATATATATATATATATATATATATATATATATATATATATATATATATATATATATATTGAAACCATAGAAAATAAGCTGATTCTCTAAAACATTTTTGTTATAAGAAATGTGTAAATAAGTATTTTTTTTTATTTTAAACTTTACTCTGATTCTATGTTTAAATATTTT
>CP092087.1:29857786-29877786 GCA_029203775.1 Neoneuromus ignobilis
TATGTATAACTTTTTCAATCTAAAATTATATTCTATTATCAATATTATAAAATAAAAAGAACTTTTTAAAGTATTACACTAATACTATTATATTATCTATCTGCACAAAAATAAGTAAATATTGAAATTACTTCGTTATTTAATTATTTTTTTTAGTAAATATTGAAATTTATATGATTCACTCACACCCATTTTTTATTTGCAATCGTTGAAGTTCGAAAACAATCATTTACGATCGGAATAAATTAATGATATTAATTTTAGGATGGAATTTATATATATATATAAATAATTGTGTATATATGATGGGTACAGTTAAATTTTTAATCATTTGTAACATGTACTTTCGGTATAATTTATTGTAATATAATAACACTGTTAATTATAATATTAGTGTTAATTTAATTATTTTAAAAAGAAATGAAAAATAATATTAAAATATATAAAAACATAAACAATATTATATAAAAATTACAGTAGTAAATATTCTTGTAAATGAATATTAATAAACTGTAGTTATTATAAATAATTCGTTTAATTTTTGTTTAACGCAGGAAGTAAAGGAAGTTTAAATATATACATACATACAAACATATATATATATATATATATATATATATATATATATATATATATATATATATATATAACATACGTGTATGTATAGACGTATTTACATATATTTGTTTGATTACATGTAAGGGTAATGAAGCATACATATAGTCATCATTCATCAATCTTCGTCAATTGACTGATGAGTAAACCAGTTATCGAAATATTCTATTTACTTCTGTCATTGATTTACTGTATTTCGTGTTATCCTTTCGTAATTCCGTATTACATCTTCTCATTTCATATTCAATTTTTTTTTATTTATTTTCAGCTAAAATAAAAAATGAACATTCTTCGTCATTTATATTATACACTTATATATATATATATATATATATATATATATATATATATATATATATATATATATATATATATATATATAGTAAAGAATAATAATTGATAGATAAATAGTGGTAGTTTCATTTGAGATACCATATATATATATATATATATATATATATATATATATATATATATATATATATATATATATATATATATATATATATATATATATATATAAATATGTCATTAAAGTAAAATAATTTTAAATGGAAAATAAATATTAAAGTTGAAATAAACCGAAATGAATTAATTAGGAAGCATTAAAAAAACGTTATCAAGAGAATTTTATGAATATTTTATTGATTTATGAAAATTCAAATGTCCTTTAAATTTAATTCATGAATGAAAAATTGTTGTTAATGATATTGTTCAATGTTTTTCTTTTACTAAATAGATTTTATTAGTGTTTGTGTATATATATATATATATATATATATATATATATATATATATATATATATATATATATATATATATATACATATATATATATATATATATATATATATATATATATATATATATATATATATATATATATATATATATATATATATATATATATATATATATATATATATATATATATATATATATATATATATATATATATATATATATATATATATATATATATATATATATATATATATATATATATATCATATCATCATCATCATCATCATTATCCACATCAGTCCACTACTGAATTTCGCAGCTAAATAAATACAATGAATGCTACCATTCATTGGTATATATCATATTCATATATATGACCATATATATGGTATATGATATTTATATATATATATATTCTCGATAGTATATATTACATATGATATATGTATATATCATATATCAACCCTCGACTTATAAACGAGGACTCTCCGATATATATATCGAACGCAATATATATATGACATATATGATATAACCACTGTACTATATAGTCGGTATATATATATATATATATATATATATATATATATATATATATATATATATATATATATATATATATATATATATATATATATATATATATATATATATATATATATATATATATATATATATATATATATATATATATATATATATATATATATATATATATATATATATATATATATATATATATATATATATATATATTCCGCCTATATGTCTATATGAATATATATATATATATAAATAAATAAAAAAATATAAGGGAGATACTATATATATATATATATATATATATATATATATATATATATATATATATATATATATATATATATATATATATATATATATATATATATATATATATATATATATATATATATATATATATATATATATATATATATATATATATATATATATATATATATATATATATATATATATATATATATATATATATATATATATATATATATATATATATATATATATATATATATATATATATATATATATATATATATATATATATATATATATATATATATATATATATATATATATATATATATATATATATATATATATATATATATATATATATATATATATATATATATATATATATATGTATATATATATATATATATATATATATATATATATATATATATATATATATATATATATGTATATATATATATATATATATATATATATATATATATATATATATATATATATATATATATATATATATATATATATATATATATATATATATATATATATATATATATATATATATATATATATATATATATATATATATATATATATATGTATATATATATATATATATATATATATATATATATATATATATATATATATATATATATATATGTATATATATATATATATATATATATATATATATATATATATATATATATATATATATATATATATATATATATATATATATTATACATATATATATATATATATATATATATATATATATATATATATATATATATACATTAAGTTATTAATGAAAAAAATCAATAAAATAAATAGAAATAAAAAAATATACAAATATATCTTTAAATAATATCTTCAACACAAATTCAACTTCGAGAAAGATTTAAGTTGAAACAGTAATAACTCAAAATAGTATTCATGTGTAGGGTGTAGTGCAATGAATAAGAACTATTGCATTGTTCATTGTGTATCGACATCGAAAAAGCATCGAAGAAAGTCGACATTGCCATTCATCTGTCGATTTTCAATTCTCTGTGCAAATAAAGTACAGAAGAACTCAATAGTGAATCTATATATCTTTAGTATGAAAATAAAAAATGTGTCAGTCAATATTTAATTTAAAAACGTAGATTAATATACGAAATTATTTTTTTTATGAACAGATATTATATTTGATATGAAAAAATCTACAACTATAATTTTTATGAATTTTTTAAAAAAATATAAATAATGTAGCATTAATCTCATTTTAATTTATTTATAAACGAAATACTTTTAGAATAAAATGCATTCTGCTATTCTTTTCTTTGATCTTTCAATTCTTGTACTATATATAACTATTGTATATACTCATTTTTATTTGAAATTCTTTAGTTGAATATTTATAAGATAGTAAACTAATAATATAAAATATAAATATATTTAAAATAAATAGTCAATATATTCGACATCAAGTCTAAATGTTATTTTATAAACATGTTTATCTCCAAAAAATAAATAATTTTAAAATTAAATGTTTTAAATTAATTCAAGTATTTTTTGAATAATTTCTTGGATATTTATGTCATTAATAATTTATATATAATAATAATAATAATATATCTCCTTACTACAAGATTACTTGCAGATCCGGTGGCAAGAATTCCAGTTTTGGAACAATTTTTACACTAATACGTTTTACCACTATTAATTTGATTTTTTAAAAAAAAGAAATGTTTTGAAAGTACGAGAATAAAGAGTTTTTTTTAAATCTAAGCACTTTTATAAATAATTCAACTTTATACACTTAGTTTCTTTGTAATTTGTTAGCACTTAACAATTTCTATTATAGAATGAAATAGAAGATATCCTTTGCTTAAAATCCTTTCAGTTTGGATGCTTCATAAAAGCTTTAAACATGCAAACTGAAATTACGAATTTTGTTTACTTTTAAAACTCTTTTGAATAAGCTACTCAATTATATCATTAAAATTATCATTCTTAAAGTATATATTTAATATGATTATATTCAATTAATATCATTGTTATCTTTTATATAAATTCAGAAATTATTTTTTTTAAATTTTACAAAAATACATTCTCTCTCTCTCTCTCTCTCTCTATATATATATATATATATATATATATATATATATATATATATATATATATATATATATATATATATGCATTTTAAAATATAGCTTTACGAAGAAATTTATTATTTAAGATGTTTTTATAAACGTTATACTCGAGACACGAGGACTAATCGATTAAATGTCAAATAAAATATGATTACATTATTTGATATGTTATATATCTTATATAATTGTATTATTTCATAAATTCTATCTTCTTTTTTAAATATTATCACTTCGATTTTTAATAATATCTTAATAATAATTACTATATTTTTTCAATATAATTCATAGCATGATAAAGCATTTCAAATATTATTGATCATTTTTCTTATTAAAAAATATTATTTTTAAAATAACAAACATGTCTGATCTATTTATTATTATGTTATAACTTATTTTTTTATCAATTATTATTTACTGTAACCACACTTTCAATTATATTTTATGCTTTTCTCCTGCATATAATCTATTTATCAGTTTATATGCTATTTTTTTAAAAAAATATGACTTGACTAAAACAAATCATGTATAAAAATGTTATTTATGAATCTATTATTTCGCTTATAAATAATGAATTTTTTTTAATAATAAAATATTATTAATAATTCAAAACTATATAACTATTAATTGAATATACATAATTACATACATATATATATATATATATATATATATATATATATATATATATATATATATATATAGTGTCATCCAAATGAGACGCCTAGATTTGCATTTTATTAAAAAGAAACTATACACATGTTTTTTTAATAAAACACATGCCATGTATGAATGTATAAAATTTATACTACGTTTAAATAGTCAAGTAATAAATGTACTATGTAATGACCGTCAAGCGTCACTCATATTGAAAGTCAATACACATGTTTACTATAAAATAAGACTTGATGTGAATAATTCCTATGGGTTTTATACGACAGGAGCTGAGAACAATTCACGTTTGTGTATGTATGTGTGTATATATATATATATATACATAAAGAGAGAGAGAGAGAGAGAGAGAGAGAGAAAGATGTATATTTAAGAAATTCACTATTATCAAAATACATAATTTAATAAAACATTCTCTTAATATCAAATATTAATAAAAAAATACGCAAATAAAAACAATAAATTAATAGAAATAAGAGGAACTAAAAATATTTCAACAAACTGAATGAAAATCCATAAATTAAGTGATTGTTATCTTGAATCTTAAAAAAATCAATTTTTATCATAAAGTATATACAAAACGTAATTTTTATTGTAAAAAATTATTAGTACAGTGAAGATTTTTACTGGTAAATACTTTTTAATTCTTTTACTGAATATCTTTCTAAAAATATTATTTTTTCTTTCACTTCCAGTCTTATGATTTATCGTTCATTAGCAATCACTTCTTTTAATTTAATTTTATTACATGATCGTTTCTCATCATTTTATGGAATATATCCTACAAACGTCTGATATGATTTAAATGAAATGATTACAGATGAATGTTTTTGATTTAAATTGTATGCATAATATTCATTTTAAAACTAGATTCACATTATATTTTTTTATAAAAGTCCACATTTATTATTCAGATATTTGTCAAAAATCAATTCTTTTTCTCTGATTACCTTTATTTACATATGTATAATTTTCTTCTTAATACTACAATATAATATTATAAACGTATTTACTAATAATATTTTATCATTTTACTACTGCTATATTCGATGAAGTAATTTTTGAATATTTATGGAAAGTTATATTTTACAAATGATTTCAATTTTCATTAAAACAGAAGTAAAAAAACCCTCGTGCATATTGTTTAGAAATGTATATTATATAGAGTCATCCAAATGTGATGTCTAGATTTGTGTTTTATTAAAAAGAAATTATACACACGTTTTCCTATACACATATTTCTTTTTAATAAAACACAATATAGGTGTTATATTTGGATGATGCTATACAACATTCCTCCACAATTTCCTTGTTTAAATCTCATCAATAATTTATATGATAGAATCGATCAAAGGATTAGATATAATTATAAAAGTTGAACTGAAAGAAATATAAATAAATAAGAAAATGTAGACCTAAAATAAAGAGAATGAAATAAATGAAAGAAAAGGATTGCCAATTGTTATTAACTTTAATATTTTCTGAATATTTTACTTATTAACAAAATCAATGAGAATTAATAGTTTTTTTACGAAATATTTAATTGTTTTTAGTTAACGGTATTTTTTCAATTGATTGAATTAAAATTTTGTTTTATTAAACAGAAAATGCATACACAAATATAATAATAGAATAAGAAAAAAATGTTTGAAAAATATTTCAATTTAAAGAAGTAAAAATCATTTATTTATGAAAATTTTTTTAATATTTTGCTTAGTTAGTATATATATATGCCACTCTATATTTGTGTTTTATGTGTTTTTAGTAATATATAAAATATTTTCAAATTCTAAAGAAAGATAAAAAAATATAAAAACAGAAAATATATATTTCTTTTACGAAATCCAAATTTTTATTGTGATGTTAAATCTTTGTTAGAAATACTGGTGATTTCATTCGACAGTCACAACAGTTAAAACGGTAGGCCAATGTTACATCTGTTACACTTCGGTTAGCCTTCGATCTTCAAAACTGTGAGGTAATCTCAAGAGACCAATACAAAGTCTCGCGAGAATGACTTATTCTCATCAATTCGGTCAGAATGTCTTCCAAACACGTAGCAACTTTGAAGTTATGTAGTTTGTTTGAAAGTTTGTTAAATTATGAACTACTAAAAATATTTTTATTTATTTCTTTAGAATTTTAAATAAATTACATTAATATTTTATTTAATCAGATGATTAATTTAATATAAAAATATATTTTTAATATTACTTTGTATTTCTTACACGGATGTTTTTTTATATGCTACTTGTAATTTAAATGTAATCTATAAATTACCTTTATAATTTTATAAACATTTCGTTTCAATTTTCGTTAAGTAAAATTAGTATAATTGATTTGAAACAATTTAAGTGTTTTAATTTGGATTAACATATTATCAGAGCAATTAAATATAATGAGATTGTACAAATGTCAATAAACTTTCTGTCTATACATATATCTGTTTGTAATCTTGTGCCTTCATTATTTTTTTACAGGTACGTACAACAAAAAACGAATTCACCGGTTGATATGAGGGTAGGCATTCACACGGGAGCTGTACTAGCTGGTGTTCTGGGCCAACGCCAATGGCAATTCGATGTGTATTCCAAGGACGTTGAGCTAGCTAACAAAATGGAAAGCAGCGGAATGGCAGGGTAATTTTTAAATTTTAAATACTTTTTTAGAATTTAAAATAACATATAAATTATTTGTCTAATAAAGTCCTGTAATTTTTTAATAAGTTAATTGTTTCGTTATTAAAAAAATATTTTCTTTACTTAACGACTTTATTTATTTAAAACCCGGTTTGAGAATAAATTTCTATACATAAACATGTCATTCTTACGTTAAAAATGTTTTTTATAGTAAAGTAAAAGAAGTGATGTTTAAATATTTTTTTACAAATTCATATATAATTAATTCAATTAGAAACTATGTGTAATAAATTTCAATTTATATTTCATACAAATCGAATATTTTATTTAAAATTATCTTTTGAAAATTAATGTTCAGTTTGTTTTTTGTATTTCATAAATCATTTAAAAATTATTTGATTTGTAGATTTTTTCTTGCGGTAAAAATGTATGAAATATATTTTAATTTCACTTTTACAAAAAGGAATTAATTTTTTATTTAAAAGTTACATCGACAGTTAATATTTATGAGAAAAACATAAAAACTTACAATTATTATAATTATGTAAAATAAAATTTATATAAAATACATTTAAAAATGTTTTTAGCAATTTTGAACGTAAATTGTAATAATTTTTATTGGAAAGGAATTGACTATAATTTTTTTCATTATTCCTTCATTATTATATTTTTACATTTTCCTTTTTGTTATAAATTTTCGAAGTTTTTTAATATACCATGTATATATATATTTTACTTAGTAAATCATTATTATTATATTAAATTAAAGTTTAATATTTGATTCATAATTATGAATTTTATTTTATATTTGTTTACATTCTATTAGAGGTAATCATTTTATTATATTATAACAAATTATTGTTTTTGAAAAGATTATATAATTTAACTATTTTTGAGGTAAAAGTTGTAAATTGCCATTCAATTAGTAAGAAACATAAACTATAAGGTATATAATTAAATTCAACCTAGGTGTAGGAAGTTAAACACAAACACTGTTTATTTGGGTGACCACGTTGTTTATTGTAGTTTTAAAAGCATTAACGCTGTACTCATCGTAACATTAACTCTTGTCGATTTTAATGAAAACTGCATACTACTATTTACAAATTACATTTTATCTGTTTATTCACATTTTGTAATTCAAACTCGTATTTACAAATATACAAAATTTTAATATGCCTAGTTATTAATCTAAAATTATTAACAACGTATTAAGAGTATGTATATAAATATTAAACATAAAAATAAAAACACAATTATTTTAAATGTGGTCAATATATTTAAATTCCATTTATGTGATAATATTTTGTGTGTGAGTATATATATATATATATATATATATATATATATATATATATATATATATATATTTTTGCTATAAACAGAACATGTAGCGAAAAGAAAATACAATAGATTGTCAAAAAAAAATATAAAGTAACGATGAAGAAACAAAAAGAGACCCAGGAAGAAACCTTATCAGAGATGAAGAGATGATATTGTAAAGTGTTGTGGTGGTAAGGGGGGATGAGATTAGTTACGGGGAGGAAATAATGAAAAAAACTTGAGAAAGCATTTAAGTAGACCTAATAACATTCGATGAGGATTTTTCCCAGCAGTGGATTGAAATAAGCTTTTATAATAATAAAAATATATAATATTCTAATACTCAGTTACCTTATAACCACTAATATTATTAATATTAATCATTTCTATATGCTTCTTATTAATATTTTGCACATGTAAAAATTAGTAATATTTTTATTAAAATGGATTAAAACAATACTTAAACGAAACATTTTAATTTATTAATTTGTACTTGCTATAAATATTTATTTATTAATAACAATTTAAAAATCAAATTAATAAGTATTCCTCGAATTTCTATTTTTTTTTATTTTTATATATATATATATATATATATATATATATATATATATATATATTATTATATTAAATTATTAATTTAAATATTTTAGCTTCTGCAATTACTACTAATCTTTTATCGTATTTCATTCACTAACTACCTACCTATATATATATATATATATATATATATATATATATATATATATATATATATATATATATATATATATATATATATATATATATATATATATATATATATTAGTCATTACCATACAATCTACATATTTTAAAAGAGCATTTGTATGCGAATGAGTATGTTAATTGACGCTTTTCCATCGAATAATTTTAAATTTTCTATGTCATAATTAGATTTCTCATATTCATGTTGTAGAATTCACTAAATATGCATTTTTGTAAACTTTGCATGATTTTGTTATAATTGAAGTTTATCAAGGAATATATTTTTTAGATACATGATGTGTATTTTTATTGCTTGTAATAAATTACTTGTAATAAATTATTTTGTGGAATAACTTAATAGTTTAAATGATCAGTATTTAAATAAATGTTCCTTTCATTATATATATATATATATATATATATATATATAAATATAAATAATAAAAATATAAAAGTTTCGTTACATATATTCTAAAATTGAGAACCGTTAAAAAATAATTATTTTTTATAATATGAATTTTAAATAATTATCTTTCTTATAATAGACATTTTATTTCTTTGAAATGTTAGATATTTTTTAAGGTTCTTTTATTGAATAAACACATAAAAGGTTTTTTATATAAACAATTACATGTTCAAATTTTATTTAAAATAGACTATTTTACATTGCAGTGATATAAATTAGTATAAGTCCTTGTGCTGTCTTATTTTTCAACTCTGAATATTATAATTCATTTAAAAAAAAATTTTAAATAATATATTTAAAAAATATAATCCTTATGATATTAGATGCATATTAATAATTATTTTGTTGAAAAACTTATAATATAAATAAATATTTTTTACTGTCTATAATTATATGAATGTATATTCTTTTTTATTGAAACTTCTTGTATAACAACATTTTTAAACGAAGAATTCTTAAAAAGTGTCAATTTGATATAAGATTGCTATTATTTACTCTATTGCATATGGTAATATTTGATTACTAAATATGACTAAATAAATTTATGATAAAGTATGTGCATATATCATGATAAAGGTTTTCGATTTTTGTACACTTTTTCCAATACCTAACATTCTCATATCGTGCTTTACTTCTTCATGTATATATTAAAGTTCTGCAAAGAATTGAATACATAAAACTCAGTCTGTGCAATTATCCTTGAAAAGGTTATAATAAAGAATATCAATATTGTTATTTTATATTAGATTCAATCTAAATATTAATATGTAGTGATAGGAAATAAAATTTATATTATAACCCATTTCTAATTTAGTTGAAAATAATTTATTAAAAAAAGAATTTTTAACATAATTTATTTAGAAAATGTACGTGATTTTTCAAGTAATTAAACTTAAAAAAATTTAATAAACTACCATCCGCTTGAAAAATATGAAATATTTTTCCAGAAAACAAATATTTATAGGAATATGTATTTTTTTACAGTTTCAATAAATTTATGAGAGTAGTTATGAAATATATTTTTAAAAAAGTAATTTGAATTTATAGAATTAATCTGACAGCTTTCATTGAAATAAAACTTTACTCAATATTTTCATCCTGAAAATTTCTTTATTTTCCTTTATGTATGAACGTATGTATGGATTTAGGTATATATATGTGTGTGTGTTTTCAACGCTTTGAAAATATTGGAATTTTATAAATAAAAATTCAACATTGAATCCTTTTTTGTACGGAAATCTATGCCATTTTCCTGTTAGTGTAATATTGGTATATATACAATGACATACATTTAAATACGTTTATTTCCATTCGTTTCAGACGTGTACATATATCTGAGAACACCCTCAGCTTTCTGGATGGAGAATTTGAAGTTGAACCCGCCTATGGTGAGAAACGTGAAGAGTCCTTGAGAATGGCTGGCATCAAAACGTACTTCATAGTTCGTGTTCTGAAACCGGTATGTAACTTTTGTTTGCTTTGAACACATAAATTAGACTGACACTTTAAACACAGAAAACGACCAAATGAATTACATTTTTTTTTTATATTACTATAGTATAATTATTTATTACTGAATTTATATTACACCTAATTTTTTCTGTTTAATTAAATTACACTTTTTGGTAATTAAATCGTATCTCTTTACTTATGTCAAAAGAATATTCAATTATTTAGAAATATTTTTTATTAATTTATTCACATCTGTGCGATGAACATCTATTATTTCTATATAATATCAAGTTTCTACTTTCAAAATTTTATACATTATTAGAGTAGTATTCTGATTTATACATATATAGTTTAAATATGCTTTACAGTTTCATAAATAACACAATTATTTCAAGATAAAAGTAATAATAAAATGATTAATTAATTTAATAGTGTTCAAATAATAAGAACAAAATACATTATATAAATTAGACAAATAATTTTTAAATGTTATAAAAAATTTAGTATTTTCTTTAAAAAGTCTAATTGTTATATCAACTTTTTAAAACTTGAATTAAATAATAATAATTTTGTTAAAAATATTTTTTTTCTCCAATATATTATTAGGTTGGCAAGTATCTCCCTTCCGCTTTTTTTTTTTTTTGTACATAGCTGCGAAATTCAAAAGACCAGAAGGCGGAAGGGAGATATTTACCAACCTAATATAATTTTATCTAAAAATGAATGTAAATTCTACTTTAGGGAAATTACTTGATTAGATAAATATTGTTTAATGTTAAATACATCATTCATCATCATCTCACATCAGTTTATATCAGCCCACTGTTAAACGGAAACCTCAATGAATGTTCATTTATTGGTATTTGGTTATACTCACCATGCTGACCAGGCGAATTGGTGAGGATTTTTTATTTAGAATTTACTCCCCTAAATACATTCATATATATATATATATATATATATATATATATATATATATATACATATTTTTTAAAAAAAATACTATATCATATTTTACTTTATTTCTTATAATATTTACATATTAATTACACATCTCTATGAAGATATAAAAATTAGATTTCAACAAATTCTTCTGAAAATCTAAATATCACTATTTTCATATGTAAAGTTAAACCAGTTGTCATTTTTTATCATCATTCAATTATCAATCTTCTTCTTTATCAATTTCTCACTCTTTATCATAATTTTAAATTATTGTACTACTAGAAATTATTTTCAATTAAAAAGTAATCAATATTATTTCACTAATATTAAATATATTTATAAATTTTTAAATTTTTAACAATAAATATTAGTACTATTAATGTTAATTTTTGTAAATCTTTTTTTTTCGTTCATTTATAATATATTTCACAATATTGATTATATAAACATATTTTTGATGTGACCTTGAAAATTTGCAAAATATAATTAAGGAAGTAGTTTCTATGAGACTTCTAATCTTTCGACCAAAATTTAATCATACTTTGTCGTAAATGCAAGTTATGAACATAAAATAAGAAATTATTTTTCATGAAAACATGATCGTAAAAACCAATGATCGCATATATATAATGTCCAGCTATAAAATTAAGTTCATATATATTTTGATACTTTCATGTGTTAATATCTCTTTTAATAAACAAGTTATAAAAATTAATATGTACCAATTTATGAATATATATATATATATATATATATATATATATATATATATATATATATATCGAAACTATAAGCAATAAAAGTTATTTATTGTTTATTAAAAAACAAATCGATTTTTTTATAAATTTATTATTTCATATAAAAGTCGCCGTATTTATATCATACAATTTCGATGTAATTCTATCTTGAATTGTACTATTTGCAAAATATCTATAATCTCTTTGCGATTTACTTTGTGGTAATACTATTTCCACTTCAGTTACAATATATATATTAGTCCTTCGAGCTAGCCATTGATACAGGTCAGTGGTTCTTGGCTAGTTGCACCGTAACTGGAAGTAATGACAACATGTGGCCGAGACATTGATAAGCATTGTTCACAGACATCGAAGTACTAAACGGTCTATTTTCTCAAGTTTCATAAATTTAATTTAGTACCAGATATACAAACATAAACACACATATGCTACAAATAATCACACACAAGTTTATATATATATATATATATATATATATATATATATATATATATTAAAATCAAATACAAAATAATTATTTGATATTGAGATAGTTTTTAAAAATAATCAATAAATATTTTATACTTTAAAACAGTATATCATTATATTAGATTACCAAAAATAATATACAATCATAAGATGATTATTGGGACTCTCACTATATCATATTTCTAGCTTTCCAGTTAGATTTGCTCACGGGTGTTAACAACTCCATATAATTTTCTTGTCATATATAATTTGTGTTTCCATTATAACTAAGAGCTAACTTTATGTACCAATTACTAATTATACTTCCAGTATAATATATATATGAATATTCATATTTTCAGCCTTTTTTGTTTGCTTCGATTTATATGGTTTTTGAAGTTATTATATATATATATATATATATATATATATATATATATATATATATATTCATTTTAAAGTTTGTTACAACATTTAAATAAAGGTGTATAGAAAAAATAGAAAATATTAGTATACAATAAAATGTTAGTTTGATAATTTTTAAAATTGCATTTCCTATTTTTATATTTATTATTTTTCAAATAAAATATTTACAGAATTTTTAAAAATGTAAAATAATTCCTAATTGGTTATTGATTATTATATAAATGCATAGCAACTATTCCAATTATTTTATTTAAATACACCCGTCCCTCAATTTATGCGGAGTATCCGTTCAACATGGATTTGTTTTACGCAAATGAAAATCGCGTAAATTGAATCTATCAGTACAATAGAAAAAATATTGGAAATAAGAGCTAGTAAAGTTGTATAAACTCATATTTATTTCACATAGCTTAATAAAAAAATAATGACGTTTTAGAAAACAAAAGTAGATAAATTTGATTCGGTGTCACTATTATTGTAATTCTACTGTAATTCAAAACAATCAACTTTTTATATATTTATATCGTGCTTTTATACATTCAAGTAAGAATTTGCGTCACTTTGATATATAATAAATTCCATTAAAAATTATATGAAATTAAATCTATCTGACCACGTATAAACAGTGCCGCGAAAATCAATACCACGTAAAACAAGGCCCGCGTAAATACAGGTATAATTTGCCGCATAAAAAAAACTCGAGTAAAAAAAGTCCCGCGTAAATGAGGGACGGGTGTATAATACTTAGGAATTAAATTTTTGATTTTATTTATAAAGATTGAATAAAGTTAGTCATTAACGAAATCTACTTATTATTGTTTTGATTAGCTTTCTTTTTAAAAAATTATAATAATATTAACTTTTGAAAAGAAAAACAATCAAAATAATAAATAACAACAATATTATTTCAAACTATCTAAAAAAGTCGATTTTTGAAGTAAGTCGAATCAAGATATTTTCTAAAAGCTATGTTTTATTTAAATTATATAATTACCATTGTTGTTTTTAACTTTATTTTATTAATATATCATTTATATAATTTAATATATATTTAATTTTATGAATTTTTATGTAAAAATCATAAACTTATCTAAAGAATCTATGGATTTTGATAATTTTCGCAATTTTGATCGTTCAAATGTTTCTATATATAAAAAAAAAAAAACATATAAATTTAGTGGTTGTTTCAGATTTTCCAATTCGGTATGACTTTCAGAATAATCACTTTAACTCGTTATTTATTTACTAATTTAATACACATAAAACGGAAATAACTTTCTCACCTACCCAGTAATGAATAGTTTATCTGAAAAAAAAACATAGGGTTTTAAACTTTTCTAATATATCTAACATCGAAGTAATATATTTTTAGTTAAAATTTTAAAGAATATAAATAAATAAACGAAGAGAAAAGTATACTTTTAACTTTTAATGTAAACGTTTTGTTTTTTTTTATAAATATTTAAGAAGCCATGAAAGTTTTTCTGACAGTGGAAATGCGAAGTACAAAAAACATTTATGTGATAAATCTTAAATGAAACTTAGACAAAACTATTACAATTTAAATATCTATTTATTAAAGATTTTAAATTGATTTAAATACATTGCAATATTTCCTTGTTAACAACTTTTCTTAATAATTATTTTTTCTATTTTTATCAAATTCTATTTATAAAACTTAAAAAACTAGTATACTATGCTATTAATATATATATATATTTAAGTATGTACAAAAAAAAAACTAATTCAAATACGTTTTATTATACAATACATAATTGAATGACACGATAGAATGTTTCTGATAAGATACTGAACCTGTAAGTTATGACTGTCAATAAAATAAGATTATAAAAAATCTAGGACATTTGATGTTTTATAAAGCTGAAATTTATCTATCGAGAGGAGAAAAACATTTCGAGAATCCTTGATCGCAAATCGGAACAGATCACACACTGAAAGAAAAAAGTATATAGTAAAAAGAAAACCCACGTACAGGGTAAATATATCAAAGAAAGACATTGAACGTATGTTAGAAATTCTTATACAAAGCTTTAGAAAATATATGCGACGTGTTTGTAAAGAACTGAAAATGTCACGTTTAATAATTCATAAAGTTGTTCGTAAAAAAGAAAACAGAAACCCAAAGTGTTTCTACCGACTTCTATAGAGGATGTTGGATATTTTTTTTATTATTTTATTAAGGACTTGTATAATATAATATTGTTAAAACTTTAATATATTTCCAATAAATATGATTAAAATTAATCTTAAAAATAGAGGGAATATTAAAAAATATAAACCTTGACATTTTTTTAAGAAATATTTATATATATCAAATATTTCGTTTATAACCTTTTCAGAATGTTTTCATATCATTTTAATAATTATAATTAACATAAAACACTTTATATATATATATATATATATATATATATATATATATATATACATATACATATACATATACATAGGTCTACTAAAAAGTTCTGTCAGTTTTTTAAAAATAATAATTATTTATTCTATCTACTAATTTTTAATTAAAAATGTAATTTCTATCCTATAAACAATCGTCTTTGGAAGCTAAAAACTCATTCAGTATCTTTTTCATATCTCTATATTAAATTTTTACCGTTTAAAAAATTTTGTAGAACCAAAAATAAATTGTATTCGAAAGATTCTATATATAGAAAATATGCTGGGTGACTAAAATCAAATTTGCTATTTTTTTAGTTTCTGAAGGAATATTCGGCCTTGTATTGTCATACTGTAAGATAATTTGCTCACTTTTGTAAGTTCATTGTTCAAATTGACTCATTGGTGGCAAATTTTTCAAAATTAATCCTTTCTTTTGGCTTTAGAAATTTATAATAAATTGCCCTCCCATATCCCACCATATAGACAATCTTCTCTTTTTCACACTTAAACTCTGTTAACATATTAACGAAAATGGTTGTCCGGCTTTACAGTACGCTTTTTTCTTTACTACATCTCTGATAGGAATAAAAATAAATCTTTTTCCAAGATGTTGCGAAAAATATCATCATCGATTTCAGATCTTCTAGAACGTGGTTTGTCTTTAAGGTTATAATTTCTATCCTTAAATTTGTAGAACCGTCTTCTGTATGTCCTATTAGATATTGAGTTTTTTCAAAATCTTTTAACAAATTTCGATATGCACTTCTTGACATTCATAAAGTATACAATGTTTTAAATGATCTTAATCGCTAGACATCTTTCTTTTACTATTTCTTGGTAAATACTGATGATAAGATATTTGTTTCAGTGTATGTTAAAAATCACCAATGATAAAATATAATGGTAAAAAGAATGAGTCGTATACCTTTCATAAAAACTCTCTTTACACAACTTTATGCACGTTGAAAACATAACATAATTGTGCACTAAGCTAACAGAACTTTTCGGTAGATCAAATATATATAATATATTGTACTAAATGTTTAAAAATGATTATTTCTACATATTAATTTGGCTCGTTCACATTTGTATTCATTTATTTAAATTTAAAAAAGTAAATATTACTTTTAACTAAAATTATGACGAATTATGTCTTGTGGGTTATTTTACAAAAATGTGTAAATTAATGCATAAAACGTAATTGCTGAAATTTAGTGGAAGCTTTTAAGAACAATTAAGATTTGAACTTTGCTTCCGCGAATTTCAACATGAAATTTTATGCTTTTGTGAACTAATCTATTGTCATGTAAAAAAATTACATCCTTTGTCACTTTTTCTCGAAGAATTAAAATTATGCAACTGAATAAATTTATAACACTACAAAAGATATTTATCTGAAGCAGAAACTCACTTTTTATATTTTCTGTTATATACAAATATATTTAATTTAGAAAAATTGTACAATTCTAAATCAGTATTAGTATTTACACTAATAAATGTTATACCAATTCCAAAATATGTTATAAAATACGAATCCACACGTGTATATATATATATATATATATATATATATATATATATATATATATATATATATATATATATAATTGGTTATAGATGTTTTATAACAGTTTCACTGTTGTAAAAACATGTTTTAAAATTAATTTAAAAATATACTTTATTTTTTAATTAAGTATAAAAAATTAAACATATTACAAAAATACATAAAAGTAAATATTATAAACAAAAAGTGAATTTTAAAATAGTAATTTTAAATAATAAACTTTCAAATAATAATAATTGTTTTGTTATCTTCTTAAACAAAAATATCGAAGAAAATAAATCAAATAGTTTAATTAATCAGTTTGAAATTTAAAAATATTTCTTAGTAATTATTCCTTAATAGAAAATTATTTATGAATAATATAAGTATTTTTATATTTCAGGATTTTAATTTGTATTTGTATTTCTTATTAAAGTTTGTTCCTCCGAAAAAAGATGTTCAGAATGGTGGTGCTATTACAGACAGCGACGATACTAAAATTTCGTGTGATTTTCCTTCTGATATAAAAGACGATGAGGAATCGGTATGTATTAAATTCATATATACATATACATACATATATATATATATATATATATACTTTGACAAATTATTTCAAATAATAGAACGTTATTTTAAGAAGAATTAATAACCAATTAAAACTCAATTACATTTCATATTGATCGATAAAACAATAAAATGTTATTAACGTTCTAATTGAATACCAATCAATTTCAGATAATCGTTGAAAATTTAACCTTGGTATTCATTGCTGTTACAATATTTATCTGATGATGATTGTATTAATTACTGTTTAGTGCGGCAGTCCTCTAGAGGAAAATAATGTTCTTGCATCAGGAAGAGCACGAGAAGATTCCGAAGATTTTAAGAAGCAGTTAAGAAAAGAACTAGTGCAAAGAGATGGGCATAGGTAAGTGAATGTATATTTCCTTGCTTATATATATATATATATATATGATTTTTTTATTTATTACGAGATATAAAAACAATTATAAACTCAGAGAACCATTCCAGTACATTTTATTATTATTTTAATATTAATATGCTTGCTACTAAATTCTATTGCTATTACTTTCCTTTTAATTGTCCTTTAGAAATAACTTTTTAATATTTGTATTTATTTTCAGCTTCTGCATTTAGTTTCCCATTTTATTATTTATCCTTCTATCTTTTAGTTTTTAATTTTTCTTTTTTTTTGAAGAATATTACTATGAATCCCAATATTCATCAAAAAAGGGAAAGAAATTAACTGTAGTACAAAGGAGTTCTAATTGCTCTTGTACTACTGTTTCCAACTTCATTTTTTTGAACCCACATCGTTATTGGAAAAAAACTGAAAAACCTCCAAAATTAATTTGTTTGCACCAATTTTTAGTCGTGTATATATATTATGAATATAAAAAAGCAATAAACATAAATTTAAATACTGCCTGTTTCAAAATAATTTATAATCTATATGTAAAATGTTATATATGCATGTAAGTTGAAAATGCATTTTTACCTTCAAAATTATTTAATTGTATTGAATTTAAATTATAACAATCTCAATTGTAACAATTATATTATTTATTTAATGTCAACATATTTTATCACTTAGTTAGAACAAATCAAATTAGTTCTTTCTTTGTTTACATTTAAAAAAAAATAAAAAGAATAAACCCCAAACTTTTGGTTGGTAGCACACACACACACACACACACACACACATATATATATATATATATATATATATATATATATATATATACTAATATACATACATATGTATATATATATATATTTATTTATATATATATATATATATATATATATATATATATATATATATATATATATATATATAGTTTACAGAGTTTGAAAATTAAT
>CP092087.1:29882786-29995286 GCA_029203775.1 Neoneuromus ignobilis
TTATTAAATCTTGTGGCGTTGATATGATTCATTTGTGTTCAAATGAATTTTCCATGATACCAAAACAAATATGACAAATTAATTCTTCTGCTCTTGTTAATTTGATATGATAGCATATAAGAAATTTCACTATAAGATAATATTTTATTGTACGTTGATTTATAGAAATTAACTTTTCAATACTATCAAACTATAGTAGTAAATTTTATTTTATTTTCGGAAAAAATCGTTTAATTGAAACAAGATTTATTACATGTAATATTGAATATTTTTCATGATTAGTGTACACACTTATTATTTTTTATTTAATTAAATAGTATTACTTTTTTTTGTAATTTTTTTAATGGTTCGTGAAATATTGTAAAAAAATACGCTAATATATGTTTATGTAAAAATCATATTTGTAATTTAATCTAAATAAATAACATTACCAAGTATCATATCACATATAAAATGTATTATTTTTCGTAATAATTATACAAAATTAAATGTAGACGTAATTTTCTGTTTAACAATCTGTTCACAAATATTAATAAAAATAGTTTATATCTTAATATTTTTTAAATTTATATAAAGTTTTTATTTCCTGGCATATTAAAGTAATACTGAAATTTATATATATATATATATATATATATATATATATATATATATATATACATATTAAAAACATTACTTTTTTCAAAGACGGAACAGGTAGCTAGAGTATTATTTTTATGGCGAGCTGAAGTTTCTGCTCAAAAAGAACGAGCTGCAGATATGAGACGTCGTAATGAAGCATTAGTATATAACGTGTTACCACCACATGTAGCAGCTCATTTTATGGGTAATCGAAAACGACAACACGATGAGCTTTATTCACAAAGCTATGCTGAAGTTGGAGTTTTATTTGCGTCTATGCCTAATTTTTCAGGTAAAAATATATTACCTATAATACAAAATTTCCAACATTTTAATTGAAAATAAAAAAGATAACATTAACAAATACGTAAAATACAAATATAAAGATTTGATTTATTTTTCATAATTTATTTTATTTCAAATTATTAAAAATGTATTCATATTTGTCCATAATTAATTTTATATATTGATATATTTTCGTATTAATGAGAAGTATTTAATTATTCTTTCATAAATGAGCAAAATGTAAATATTTATTTTATTTAAAACTCTAAAATAAAAAATATATTATTTGTTCGATTTTTCTTTTAGATTTCTATTCAGAAGAAACTGTAAATAACCAAGGACTCGAATGTTTGCGATTTTTGAATGAAGTCATTTCTGATTTTGACGCAGTAAGTATTAAATAGCATTTAAAGGATTTAAAAAAAAATCACTTACTAAACAAAGAGAATTTCGTTTTGATTTAATTAATTATAAAAATACATATATAATCGATTTAATAGACATATTTATTAAAAAAGCTACAATTAAAATAATAAAATTAGTTTCTTATTTCTAATTTATTAGATATTAAAAACACCCCACTTAGTACTTTACTAAATTATAAAAAATAATAAGAAGTAAACGATATTTTTATATAATAATTATTATTATTGACATCTATTAATTTGTATAATTCTATTATAGTTATTAGAACTTCCACAGTTTCAAGATATTATTAAAATTAAAACAATTGGGTCCACATATATGGCCGCAAGTGGACTAAATCCTTCAAAACACGTTAAGGTAATATTAATATTTAAATTATTTAAAAAAATGTATATCATGAATAATCTATTTTAGCCGGAAGATCCGATAAACGTACGCTGGGCACATTTAGCATTATTAGTTGAATTTGCACTCGAATTAAAGAAAGCTTTACAAGGGATCAATGAACAAAGTTTTAATCATTTTGTATTGAAAATGGGTATAAATCATGGTCCTATAACAGCTGGTGTAATTGGAGCAAGAAAACCTCATTATGATATTTGGGGAAATACAGTAAACGTTGCATCAAGGATGGAGAGTACGGGGAAAGCAGGATGCATACAGGTATGATTTAGTGTTATAACAATATGCCCATATATATATATACCCGTCCCTCAATTTACGCGGGACTTTTTTTACACTGCAAATTATACCTCTATTTACGCGATATTGATTTACGCCGCACTTTTTATACGCGGTCAGGTAGATTTTATTTTATATAATTTTTCATGGAATTTATTATATATCAGAGTGACGCAAATTCTTACTTGAACGTATAAAAGCACGATATAAAAATATAAGAGGTTGTTTTGAATTACAGTAGCAATAGTGACACCGAATCAAATTTATCTACTTTTGTTTTCTAAAATGTCATTATTTTTTTGTTAAGCTATGTGAAATAAATATGTGTTTCTACAACTTTACAAGCTTTTATTTCCAATATTTTTTTATTGTACTGACAGACTCAATTTACGCGATTTTCATTCGCGTAAAACAAATCCACGTGGAACGGATACTCCGCGTAAATTGAGGGACGGGTGTCTGTATGTATGTATGTGTGTGTGTGTGTGTATATATATATATATATATATATATAGTGGAGAAAAAAGAACTAAAGGGGGCAGAGTACCATCCATAATTTTATTAATTTTGTTTTTTTCTTTATTATGATAATATTTCGTCTTTAAATATACATTTCTTTAATTTCCAGTAACCATGCATTTTTTATATTGTATTGTAGTTATATAAATAAAAATCTAAAAAAATTAAGTTCATTTTGTATATATCATTAAAATAATATTATGAAATATAAATAAGAATTTGTAATTTTTAAGTAATATTAACATTTTTTTTTTGATAGGTTACTGAAGAAACCTGTGATATATTACAACATTTTGGTTATCAGTTTGAGCAACGAGGATTAGTTGCTGTGAAAGGAAAAGGACAACTAATGACATATTATCTTCAGGGCAAAGTTGGTAAAATACCTGCAAATATAACTCCAGTTTCTCCCATATTGGGGGTATCAACAATGGAGACGCTTGCTGAAGAAGAGGAGCCGAGAGAAACACCATCTCCTTTGTGTACAGATGGAAATACAAATAAACAAGACAGAGTTTCAAACTGTGATATTACATTGAAATTGAATGATAATGAAATAGAAGGTGGTGATGGAGATAATGTATCATCAACACAACCATTGATTGTTAAACAAAATGGCGAATCAAACTCAGCAGGTGGCACAGAAAATTCTATTTTATTGGATGACGAGCATACGTAGAATATATAAAAATCAGATCGTATTATAATATTTTATGATTTGAATATCGATTTTCTATGACTGAGATTATTAAAATTATGTTAATTATTTTTATGTCATCTACATTCATATGTCTCTATCCACACTAAAAAGGTAAATATTATTTTTTTTAGATTTGTATGTATATGTATATATATATATATATATATATATATATATATATATATATATATATATATATATATATACTGAATTTTATTTAAAACATGGCTTAATAATTGAAATGTTTTTTTAATTGATTTTATTAGAAAATTGATTAATTAAAAAAAAGTCGATGAATAAAAAATACTCTAATGGAAGATTGAAGTTGTTTGTTTAAAACAAACTTCAAAAACTTATTTGTTTTATAAACAAATATTTAATTACTTACACCTTTCATTGAGTTTATTTATAGAATATAAAATTAAATTATACAAAATTTAAAAATAGATTAATTCATAATCCTGTAATAATTAAACTAATATTTTATTTAAATATTTTTTTTAAATAGAGGCTGATTGTATATAAGCACATGTTAGATTTATAAGATATTTCACATATTTTAACTTCATTTTTATTGTGACATATTTTTTTAAGTATGACAATTCTAATTAAAAAATTATCATAGTACTTACAATCTTCGTAGATTGTTTGCTTCTTTAATAACAGTTGTCGCTCTGTTGTGATTTAGCCTAATTGTAAAAAAATATATCGAATTTAATAAATACATAAGTAGACATTAAGAAACTACGAATAAACGTATTATATATGTTTTTATCATTTTAATCAGAATGAAAAGTTAATTTTCTTGATACTAATAGAGTAGATCAGAAATACTTTACATTGTACAATGTATGTAAAATGAAACTTCAAATTTTTTTGTGCCGAAAACATATTTAATTTTATTTTTTTTATTATGTATTTTATTTAAAAGTAATACTATGAATATTAAAAAAAAATACTAAAATATGTAAGGCCTGATTATATATATATATATATATATATATATATTTATATATATATATATATATATATATATATATTTATATATACACAAACCCACATATATACATTGTACATATGTATTACACATGCATACATAAATAAGGGTGTAAAGAGAAAATTTGAAATATCTCATTTATAACTTAAAATATTTCTTTGACATGTACAGTTGCCATTAAAATAATATAACAATATATTAGATTTCATTTACATTTTCATTATTATTATTGTGTTATTAGTAACTATTCCTTAAAGTCATAATCACCAATCCAAAAATGAATATTTTAATATTTGGTTATTTCATATTAGTTATTAATTAAATGCAAATCAATTCATTCTTATAAAGTAAATTAACGTTTTTTGCAAGTAAATTTTATGCTCTTTTGAATGGTGTAAAAAAATATTTATAATAATTTTCACGTAAAGTTGTACACTATGTTCATTGTTTTTGTATTCCACGTATTACAAATGAATATTTATTTTAATTCTATTTATTTTTTAAATTCCCATTAATATCCATTTGTATATTTGCAAATGGTTATTTGTATGTTAGTAGGGAATTTTTCAAAAGTATGGATTTAATATAAGTGATATTTATAACAGCAGTGATCTTCTTGGAAGATTATTTGAAAACTATTAGAAATAAAAAAATATGTTTTATGTCAATGAAAAGAAAACACAATTGACATTTAGAAAACATTATTTAAATATGTTAACAAGTATTTACATGACAGTGACGAATATCATAAATGACTATAATTTCAATACAGATAATTCGGACGGTATATGGACGGTATTATATATGAAACAAACTTCAAAGTAATAGATATAAAAAACATTGTTTTTATTTGAATTATGATTTTCAATATTTGTAAAATATTTTTAAATTGAAAACTGATCAGAAATAAAACTAATTTTAAATCTCTTTATCGATTAAAAGATATTGTTTTTTTGTTTTGGAACTGTGGCAAATTCACTTTAACACAAATGATTTTTTTAAAAAAATACTATTAAGCCAGCTGATGAGTCAATTTCAACATCTGTAAGTGATTTGTCATTTAAGACCAAGGAAGAACCTGCCTCCTGTTTTCACAACTTTTTGTGACTTCCCTGAGTTGAAACCTTAAACCATTTAGTAGTTGTCCCCATCTCCAATATTTGTATGTCTTCTACAAGTGTGTATATCAAATCTTCAAAAATAGAGAAGATATGTCAATGTCATGATTGATTTCTGCCCTTGAAGCTGATTGTTTCTTTCTCTCCATACCTTTGAAGAAAGAGTCTAAAAAGATGACTGTCCTCTTGCCACTAAAAACAGGTAGGCTAGAATTTTGTAAATAACTTGTTGCAAGACCTGTTTAACTTACACTGCACAGTTTTGACCACAAGTTGAGTGATATGGGTGTAAAATTCTACATGGTTCCTTTAGTGTTTAGTTTTTGGAACATGTCTTTGAAATCTTCCCTTCTGTCCCAATTGAATGTGAAATTTGTAATGGTTTTAAGAATTTTCAAGTCTTCTTTGTAAGTTCCAAATATACAATGAAAGACAGCTTGTCCCAGTTAAGCAGAATTCATTTTTGTCATCACACAAGGTAGTGTGATTAATGAATTATAGATTATAACAGCTCTGTGACAAAAGAAATTTAAAATACTTATGAAATAGCTATTCCATTAGAATTATTCTCCATTTAGTTTGGATTTGGGAATCTTTGCATACTTGATCGGGAATTCACGTTTATGTGCGATCAATGCGACAGCAAAAAAATTGAATGGGAAATAGGCTCTTGTTGCTTGTCTGGTTATAGTGATTCTGGTTATGTTTGCTATAATGTTGGCTATGCCTCATATTTCAGAAACTTTTCTTCCGTGAATTGCACCGAAAACATCGTCAAAGCAAGGAAAATGTGCAAAAGCTCTTTTGGCCACATTTCTCCATTTATTTACATATTTACCTTAGGCCTTGATGAAACAAAGCAATAATGTCATGATTCATAGAGTTTGTGCCATTGAAGAACGTTTCTCAAGTGAAAAAGTAACTCATTCTAAGAGTATGTGGTGACACCCCTCAAAACCATAATCAGACACATTAAATTACAAGTGAATCTGTCTGACTCTTAAGTAGCATTTTACCAAGACCAAGCTTGATTTCTTTCAATCTCATTCCAAAGCCATATGCAAAGTTCAAATACTCTCTTACAGTTCCAAAACCAATTGTCTTTATCTTCACTGCCATATTCTTTATATATAAGTCCAAAGCTAGTAGCAGTGTCTTTGACCACTTTTTTACATTTTCCAGTTTTAATATATTTGTCTGTCAACAACCACTTTAGTAGTAAATCCTTCCTTGGCTTTCTTTTCAAGTGCATTGAATTTTCCAGTGATTTTTTGCCTGAAGATGTTTTGTGTTGAGAACAAAATGTTGCCTATAGTTATGCCTAAAGATAGATTATAAATATGGTCCGTTTCGTTGGTGATTAATGCCATTATTCATATGAATGAATGAGCTATGAAACGTAGACATTTTATTTTCATTTCCTGGTTCAATTCTATTCTGTTTTTTGAAACTAGCTATTTCTTAGGTGAGGTCGTCTGTGCTAACGGTCACATTTTCTATGAGCTTTTTTTTGATGGTGGTTTCTTGCTCTTCAATTTCCATGATGCTGAGCTATTAAATAAAAATAGAAGGGTATTTATAGTATGAGTGCAATGATCAGTCTTAACAACAAAAAATGAACAATAAGTGATTATTGAACACTTCATAACCATTGTGGTATTAGGAAGAAAAAATTATTTGTGTTAAAGATTAAAAGGTATTTAATACTAAAATACGTCTTTCCAGTTTTTTATTCATAAAAAAAATCTTAAAATTTGTTTTATAGTACAATGAAACATATGAAACTTTATTATATATATATATATATATATTGGAAATATGAAAAATATTTTTTCTAACTTAAAACTCCAAAATATTAAAAAAAAAATTATGACTATATAAATTAAGGAATAATGATTACTATAATTAAAATGTTTAATTTCAAATGGTATATAAATTATTTCTGTATTATTAGTTTTTTATAATTAATTTCATCATTTTTAACTACTAAATAAGGCCTAAATTTTAACCATTTTGTAATTTACATATTAAAGAATTTCACAACAAAATTGATGAATATTGTAATGAATATTTTATTTGTGATTATATATATATATATATATATATATATATATATATATATATATATATATATATATATATTTATATATTTATATGCACACACAGGACACATACACACACATGCATACATAAATACATGAGTAATAATAAAAAATTGTAAGTCTTGTATATATTCTGAATGTAAATAGTATAAGAATTCTAATAGTTACTTACTTTTTCCTTATGTATTTCCTATTGGATCACTTTTGTATATTAACACTGTTGGTTTTGATAATTATGTTTTTTTTTCAAATAATTTGTACATTAAACTACCTAAAAATGAAATGATTAATCTTAGACGAATACCATACTGAAACAGTTGATTTTTTAAAAAATAATACAATATACTTAATTACTTATGTATAATTGAGTACATTATTGAGTATAGTATTGTCTTTAAACAATTTTAATCATATTAAATATTTATATTATAGAAATTATTCTATTATTTTATTGTATGATGTTTTTTAAATAAATATGGTGTTTTGACAGAATAGAGTTACTTACAATTATTGCAATATTTTATATATATATATATATATATATATATATATATATATATATATATATATATATATATATATATATACATACACACACACACACACACACATATATAGAAACAGTTAAATGTTCTTTAGTTTTAATTAGTGTTACATTAAAATTAAACCCACACATTTCAGTAATCAAATACACAGAATAAAACTAATTTCTATTTTTAGTACAGAGGCAAGTTATTAATTAAATAAAATATAATTTACACAATTTTTCTGTAGTACTGTAAATGAATATAATTTTCAAAAACCAAATACTTAAATATTGTAAGTGAAAAATTAATCACTTATTTAATATTTTATATATATATATATATATATATATATATATATATATATATATATATATATATATATATAGAGAGAGAGAGAGAGAGAGAGAGAGATTTGTGTGTGTGAATGTGTGTGTGTCTGTTTTTGTAAACAGCTAGAAAAAAATTCTAAAAAAAGTACATTAAAAAAAACAGTCAATTGAGATTAATTTCAGCTTTCATTTACACTTTGATATACTTGAATCTTTTACAATTTTTATTAAATTATAAATTAATGTTAGTCAAATATTGCTGTAAATAAATGTACTTTCCTGAATTTTTGGAAAATATCACAAAACATTCCATTATATAGAACAAGAAGTATTAATTCCTATAAATTGGAATTTTAATTTTATAAAATATTTATTTAACTTAATTAAAAATACTCCTGAACTATTAAGTAAATATGTTATGCTATGTAAACTGATTTGTGTTAATATAGGGTCATCCAAATATTATACCTAGATTTGTGTTTTATTAAAAAGAAACTAAACACGTGTTTCCCTATACACCACTCTATACACGTTTTTTTAAATAAAATACAAATCGAGACATCACGTTTTGATAACCCTATATATATAAAAAATTATTTTGAGTCTTATTCTACCTGCTGGCAGGCCAAAAAAATTATAGCTAAGGTTAAACTTACGTGTACATAAATAAAATTACTTTTATTATAAAATATAGAATGTGTAATAAGTATACAAATAATTAGCACATTAATATAATAATTATATTTACATTTTAAGCTTCCTAAATTGTAGTTATTTTTAAAAAATACACAACATATTTATATTAATTTTGAAATGATATAAAGCTATATAGGTAATTTCATTAAAATATGACACAGTATTCATGTGTACATATATATATATATATATATATATATAGATATATATATATATATATATATATATATATATATATATATATACACATATACACGCACACACATGCATGGGAGTAGGGGACAAACGAGACTAATGGGCTCACATGCACTTATTTAGTTACTACCATTTACTATTTTTTACTATCCTTCAGTGTCATTTGGCTACCCTATATGTGTGTGTGTGTGTGTATATATATACATATAGTGTGTGTATATAACTAAAATTATTATTTATAAGAGAAAAACTTCATGAAAATATTGTTTGTATATGAATATGTATATAAATAAATGACTAACAATTAATTTCTAGTCAAAATGTTCATTTTACACTAATTTTTTGAAATTATTATCATAATTATACTCACATGTGATCTGTACTAAGTAAATATTATAATTTTTTTAATTGTATGTTTCATAAGCATTATATTGGGAAACATTAAAGTATATTCAAAACATCTATAACAAAGAAGTTAACAAAATTCTTTTCAATAGAAATAAAATTCTCTTTCTTACATAATTATTTTTAAATCTGTTTAAAGATTTGTTAAGATCAGATTGTCAAGCAAAATATAATATTTTGCATTTGTTATAAACTAGTCTGTGGCTGTGTGTGTACAAATATATATATATATATATATATATATATATATATATATATATATATATTTAAGCTTTTTTTTATGAATAAGTAATTAAAATACACAATAACTGTAAATAACACATTGAAATTGAATGAAGATTGTATTAATAAATACATTTGTTACTTTTTTTGCAATATTATTGAAAATTTTATACAAAAATTGCATTTTTAAATGAAACATATTTCACCTGTTTTTTGTAAATTTTATACACACACATATATAAATATATATATATATGTATATGTATATATGTATATGTACATATGTATATATGTATATATATATATATATATATGTATATGTATATATGTATATGTATATATACATCATACATGTAAGTCTGCAACATTCTTTATTTAAAAACAATAGTCTCTGCCTCCTGTGTGATGTGAAAAATTTTATTTACAAACTTTCCTAAGGTTTTTCGAGAGTTATCAAAATATAAATTTTATGAAATAAATTAATGGTTCTCCATACTTTGTTAAACAGAAGTAAGTTCCGGGGGTCAAAGAACGAACTAAGTATAGGGGGTAGAGCCTCTTGATTTATAAAATTTTCTAATTATATAGAATTACAATAATGTTATAATATGGAACTAATCGTGAATTTTTATAAAGAGGAGAATAATAATGTTTGTAAATATACTTTCACGTTTTTTTTTTAGAATTATTAATCTGTATTTGAAGATTTAAATACATTATTGATTTTCAAAGAGGAAAATATTAATTGAAATATTAATAAGCCTTTACATAAGAAAAAGTAAATTATTAAAAGGATAATAAATAAATGTTCTCTATTATTAACATTTATCATCATTTTATACAGTTATCAGTTAATTATCGATAATTAAGCAGGTAAAACGGATATTCATTTTTATTGAATAGAATTTTCTTTTTATCTCACGTAGTGAAATTGAATAACTTCATTTATTTCATTTACACTTATTACATTTAAGATTGACACAAAGGTTGAATTTAAACTCATTTTTAATTATTAATGAAAAATATAAGTCATACATATTACAAGATATTGTAAATTTATAATAAATAATAAAAAGTAACTGATAATTTTAGTTTATATATATATATATATATATATATATATATATATATATATATATATATATATATATATATATATAAACGCACACCCACACAATTCTTTTATAATCAGAGTTAATATTAAAAACAAAACTAATAGAGTGAATTACAAATCATTAATTAAAGTCTCTTATTATTAAAACTTAATTGTTTTACTTTTCCATTTTAACAATTCGGTGTAAAAATTCTTACTTAATTTAATAAAATTGTGTAGAACTTTCATAGTGTGGATTTAGTGTTGAGGCAGCACTAAGAATTTTACATACATATAAAATTATTAATTTCTTTGAATATTCATTTGCAATAATTAATATTCATTTAACTGTAACGGAATAAAGTGATAAACAGACATTAAAAATTAAATCAGATTATATATATATATATATATATATATATATATATATATGTGTGTGTATGTATATATATGTATATATATATATATATATATATATATATATATATATATATATATATATATATATATATATATATTGAATGTGTGTATATATTGAAAATTATATATATAAAATACATACACATACACTTGTTTACACATAACAAAAATAACCATACATCTAAAATTTTAAATCTATATAGAAATCCTTTAAATTTTGTAACTTAAAAAAAATAACAAATGCACTTTTAAATCTTATTTGATATGATAATACTTTAAAATATGCCAAATTTAGTAATAAGTTCTTTTATTTACAAAAGTATGTGTACTTATTTATTTGTAATAATTCATGAATTTTTAATTTTCATATCTGAAATTATTTTATTTTTAAAAAGAATAATATAATATTTTATACGTAATTATTTAAAAATTTTATACAGAAAATTCACATTAATAAAATAATTGTATTTTTTATATAAAATTCAAACATATATAAATATATAAAAAAGAAAAAGCAAACAATTTCAAATTGACTCTGAGGCCTATATAGTAGTAATAGTGGAAACTTAACAAATTCTCTTAATTGCACTTATGAAAATTTTATATTAAAATGTATTTATTTGAATATTATTATTTACAAGAACTTTATTACAAATAATAATAATATTCCATATCAAGTATATTTTAGAGTGTATACTATTTCCATTAAATATATGTACCTATCAATCAACAAATTAAAACACTGTATGTGCAATTTACAAATATTGGTAGAATTCATGTGTAAAATTTAATGTCATTTAAATTGTAATAAATTCAATTGTCTATTTATGTTTTAATATGAGTGTTACAAAAATTGTAGTCATTTGATGTTTAGAAGACTACCTCAACGAAATATTAAACCCCTTGTAAACTTACTTTTTATGTTGTTTTTCATATTGTGCTCAAATGTATTTTTATTTTTTGATCCAATAAATGAGATCACAATAGACATATATGAGAAATAATTTTCTTTCATTTTAAAATAACCCTATAATTAATATGTAGACCATAATTTAAATAATATTTAATACTAAAAAATCAACTACACACAAATATGAAGACACTACTCTTTACTCACTGCCTGATTCACATATGGATTTTTTATATGTAACTATATTAAATGGTAACTTTTTTCTAATCTTAAAACATTTTTTTACAAAAACTTAATACCTCAAAAAAAACTTTCCTAAACTTGTAGTTCATATATATTAGGCAATTGGCTTTATGAAAGCACAAACAAAATACAGTTAACTATTAGTTCTACTAATAAAAGTATTTCATATGAAAGATAAGAATCCAAGTTTTGTTAGTGGGTGAAAATAAACATTGAAAAATGAAAAACATTTATATTTATCTTACATTATGATATTAAAATTAATGATTTGCAATTAAGATGTATATCATATAACATGCTATTATGAAGATAATTTATATACTCCACATATAGACAAATACATATACATATATATATATATATATATATATATTTATATATATATATATATATATATATATATATATATAAAATTAAATTTTAATATTTTAAACACACACATTTTTACTTATCCAAATATTTGTTGTCTTGCTTCTTCAACAGCATTAGCTAACAATGGAACATGATCAAAGAAATTTGTAATCTTAATTTGGGGTTCTAACTTGCATTTTGGATCCTCTTTCTGTTTCAAATAAACTTGATAATAACCATCCCATTCAGGATTATGTACTAGATGTACAGGCAGATATGCCTTTTTGTCTATTAATCTGTACAATAAAAAGAGTGATCAGTAGAATTATTCATATTTTAAATTGCCATTTACTTACGATTCATTTTTCTCAATACATAACGCATCCAAGTAATTGAATATAGGTTCTTTTAATTCTGGATATTTAGTTTCTAGAATAGAAGTAATATTCCAAAGTGACGTTTTTGAATCAACAAACTGTACTGGATCTGATATATTTTCAAAATAAGGCATTTCCATCAATTGTAAACACTAAATACAATAAAGTACTCTAAGTAACTTTATAAAATTGCATTAAAAACAAAAAATATATACAAAATAATCAAAACGAAAACATATTATAAAATTTAAGGAATTTTATGTTAAAAATATTTTTTCTTGTAAATTTTACTCACATTTTTTCTTAAATCTGGTCTAGGTATAAGAGCTACCAATTTAGGATAATTTCCTCTATTATAACATTTTCGGGCAATGGCTACATAATTATTTTCTTGTAAAATATTCACAAAAGTTGAAAAAATCTGCAATATTAAATAAATAACATACATACATATATATATATATATATATATATATATATATATATATATATATGTATATATATATATATATATATATAAACTTACACACATATAAATATAGAATAAGACAACAGTCGATTTGTGTAATATATTTCATTATTAAAAATTTACTCCTTAAATGCTACTTACTATATCTATAAGCACTCAAGCTGTCTAATGCATTAACAAAATATTCACACAAAAACAATATTTTTTAATTACGATCAAATAATATTTAAAGCTATTTTTACTCAAACTTTATAAATTACACTTATAACTTTTTAATGTTCTGATTCTAAGATTAGTTATTTACAATGTTTTATTATTATTAGAAATGTTTCAAAATTATTAAATACATTCTTTGTAAATTAAGGAATGATAATTTTAATTACTACTAACAATATATAACATTAAAAAATAGTTACAATGAAAAAGATATGAAAATTATAAACAATATTTGTTATAACAAAAACGATAATTTAATTATTCAACTGTTTGCACATTCAATTTCTTAAATGATTAAATTTCAATTTATTATCAAAAAAATATATTAGTTCTTAATAAAAAAAATCACATATATAAATTCAAAAATTAAAAAAAAAATGATAAATTAAATTATGTAAATATAAAATGTTAAAAAAAGACTAACGCGTTGATGTGATGGTTGACTAAATATTAAATACATTGAATGAGCACCAACATTGTATGTTTCATTAATATCTGATGCATCTATCACAAATAATAAATCTAAGCATCTTTCAGTTTTCATTTTATGAGCAGCAATTTCTTGTCGAGTTAAAGATCTAAAATACAAATAGAATATTTAGAAAAATTAAAAATATCTAAAAATCAATTGTAGATTGTATTGGAAACTAAATTATTATTTATTGGTTACATCAAGATATTAGTATTGTGGTCTATTAAGAAATATATTTTGTTTTAAAATAAATATTTGTTCATTATACAGTTTTATATATATATATATATATATATATATATATATATATATATATATATATATATATATATATATATACTTCCTGAACCTTATGTGTGTATATATATATATATATATATACACACATAAGGTTCAGAAAGTGAAGATTATATGGTTCAACTGAAAAAACGTTCTTGTTTGATTGTACTGAGCAGTGATGATGAAGAAAATTATTAAAATATGATTATATTAAATTAAAATAGATATTGTTTGTTTCTTTACGTTTCGTGTTATATATATTTTAATAAAAATGAAGTTGTTTATACGGAATAAAAAAAAATATTTGTTTTTAATAAGTTTTTGAAGTGTAACCCCCTTTTTGTACTGGCTCCTAGTCTCATATAACACGGTTTCACACAACACGACATTTTCTAGGAACTTATCTACCTTGTTATAAGAGGGCTGCCTGTACACAAACAAATATATTTTATATACTAAAATTTTATTTCATAATTCAAAACATTTGATTAAAATAATTTAAAACTTACACTTCTCCAGTATCTTCTTCATCAGAATTATTTAACTGGTCTGGTAATTCAATTTCTTGTTTCTCTTCATTTTCAAACCCTGAAAAAACTTCTTTGCTGGTATTTAATTTGGGTAGAGTTGCATCATGTGTCTGAAAATACATTTATTAATGCAAATATTTTTGAATTTTACTTTTCTCGATGTTCCTCTTTTTAATTATATGTTATTTTATCTATAATTTGTACTTTTGTAAAAATAAAATTATTTGAAAAACATTAAAACCCATATATACATATACAGTAATGAATATAATAGTGTAACATTTTCAAGGATTACATTTATTTACAAATTAAGTTGATGAACATATATCAAATATTATGAAATAATTATGTATTTATATTTATATATATATATATACATATATATATATATATATATATATATATATATAGACACACACACACACACACACACACACACACACACACACACAAATATATCAAAATAGGAAATTAAATAAATCCTATTTAATATATTAGGTATGAAAATTTCATTAAAATAATCAGAAAAAATATTTTATATATCATAAATCTATTATATAAATTATTAAAAACAGATGTAAATTTATGTATGAAATAACTCTTACAAATCTGTATCCTTCTATAGGTATAGCGATTGTATCACCAATAGTTAAATTAGTTTTCCAAGCTAGTGGATTTTTAAACACAGGTTTATATGCTGCTATTAAATGCTGTCCAATTTCTAGACCACATGTAAGACCATTTGTCTGAAAAAATTAAATTATAATAAAAAATGTACTTTGATAAAGAACTGAAAATCACATTATAAAATTGAATTATTTTATCCATGTTTATATATATATATATATATATATATATTACCTTTTTCACAAACTCCAGTAATGGTTCTGCATTTTTTCCATATTGTTGTATTAAAGACGTATCATTCGCTAACAATTTAGGAATACTATTTACTAATTTAAATTCTAGTGGAATCTCTATCTGAGGTCCTCTGAAAACATGTACATATTACCCACACATTAATAAAAATGATGTACACACATGTATATTTTTATATGAAACAATTTTAATTTACAGGCAATGAAAATTCACAAATTGTTTCAAATATTTTTAACAGTAGTAGCTTAACATTAAATATTGAAAAATATCTATTTATGTTAAAACTTTATAATTTTTATATTTTATAAGAAAATATAAAATGTTTGATCAGAAACATATAAGATTATAAATAAAACATAAATTTATTCAATAAATAGCTTACAAAATGTAACACCGAATTCTAGTTTTTTCATGAAGATTATTTATACATTTCTGTATAATATTTTCTTTCGTAGCAGGCATTTCCAAACTTGTAAATAATATGATTTGAAAACTATTATATACATCAGTATTGTCTTTCCTACAAATAAATAAAGATATTAATATTAATTACTATTGAATATCAATTTTCTATCAACTTTTACATGTCTTCTATAGCATATTTAATTGATGTATGCAATCCTTTTATCCATGAACTTTCTGTAGGTTTCTGTGTATAAACGTTACTTTCAGTTATAAATTTATTTAAGTCATTTAAACATCCTCCCTTAACTTCTTTAAAATGTATATAATAAGGTAATAATGTATCTGTCCATTTACAAAATTGTATAAGATCAAATGGAGTTCGATATTCCTAATTAAAAAGTAAAGGAAGTTAAGTATATAACTACAAAAATGAAAGTGATATAAATTTATATGATAAATTTGTTTTACCTTACGCAATAAAATATTTTTAGTAATTTCTACAGCTTTTTCTTGAAATTCTTGTGTTTCAGTTTCAATAAATGTAAACATAACCCTATCCTACAACGTAAATAAATCACAAAAGTTTGAATAAAACTATAATATTTAAATCTTACCCGTTTAAGTTTTGTTGCCATTTTTAATAATTAAAATCAGAAATAACTATTCTAATATTCATTAATTATGTTATTTAAATAGTTTTTGATAAAGAAACGTAACAAATAAAAACAACAGTTAATTAAAACTACAGAACACAATTTTAAGTACTAACAAAATTTATTTTGCTTTTCAATGTTTGTTTCTCAAAATGTTACACTGAACTATTCTACAACTATCATAAAATTTCTATCAAAAGAAAAATGTATAAATTTAAATATAATGCAATTGTCCGAAATGTCTTTAACTGATAAAGAATTTTTGTCTTGTTCCAATTTCATTAAAATAAATTCTATATGAGTATATTTTATGAATGAAGTTAGTCTTTTTGGTAAACACTACTTTATCTTTGAAAAATTATATATTCTTTACTATTTTATATTTTCTATTTATCAATGTAAAACAGCTTTAACAGAATATTCTTACTAAAACATAATTTAAAAATATATTAGTTTTTTGAGGTCGATTTTTTTGAGTCCGGTTTTGTAGTCTTGATTTTGAAAGTTGATTTTTCGTTGTTGACTTTTAAGAATTGTTTTTTCGAATTTGGTTTTCGATGTCAGTTTTCCTAGGAAGATTTATCGGGGTTGGGTTTCGAGAGCGATTTTTTAGTCTTGTATTTTCGGAGTCATTTTATTAAGCTCGATTTTAATAAATTAGATTATTGCGATCAGTTTTCCATAATCAGTTTACGGGGTCGGTTTTTCGGGCTAGGTTTTCGAGGTTGTTTTATCGAACTTGGTTTTAAGGAACTAGATTTTCGCGCTGTTTTTCAAAAAAAGTTTATCGGGGTGATTTTATGGGATCGGTATTTCGTAGTTGGTTTTTCGGTTTCTATTTTTAGGTCGTTTTTTTGGGTTCAGTTCTTTTGATTGATTTTCTGTGTTCGGTTTTTCGAACTCAATTTTTCTGGTTCGGTCTTTCGGAGACAATTTTTCGGGATTTGTTTTCTGGTGTCAATTTTTCGATGTCTGATTTTCTGAGTAGGTTATAAGAAGTCGGTTTTTCGGTATTAATTTTTCGGGGTATATTTTTATTGGTCGGTTTTTCGTACTCGGTTTTTAGAGATCGATTTTTCAATGTCAGTTTTTCGGGATCATTATTTTTGTAGTCGATTTTTCGGAATTGTTTATTCGGGTTCAATTTTCCGGAGTCAGTTATTCGGGTCGGTTTTAAACTTGGTTTTTCAGAGTCGTGTTATTAAGCTTGATTTTACGAGGTGGGATTTTCAAAGTTTTTTAGGGACAAATTTTTGAGATCAGTTTTTCATGAGATTGGTATTTCGGTGCTAATTTGTTTATTCAGTCTTGATTTTTTGAGTTCAGTCTTTCGGGGTGATTTCGTAAATTGGTTTTACGTTATCGATTTATCGAAATTGGTTTTCGGGTTCGGTTTTTCGAGATCAGTTTTCAGGGTTGGTTTTTCGGATTTGATTTTTGGGGCTTGGTTTTTCGAAGTTCATTTTCAAGGTAATTTTTTTGTGAAAAATTTTTTGTCAATTTTTTGTGGCCGGTCTAGTATTTTGGGGCTGATATTTTAGGGTTGAATTTTCTAGGTACGTATTTCGAGGTCAGTTTCTCAGGGTCAATTTTTTATTTTTAAAATGCCGTTTTTGTATCATCTATGAAAGACAATAGACATATGGTTTTATTAATGTTTTATTTCATAATTATTAATGTTCGAAAGTAATCGTAAAGCATGGTATTAATGATATTAATTTTGTGATGTAACTATTATATTTATATAATATCATTCAAATGTGACGCCTAAATTTATGCTTTATTAACACATATTCGTCGGGTATCTTTTTGCACCGCCATTCACCAAATGCCGGCATTTTTTATACCCAATACCGACTTATACAGTTTTACTTTGTTTTTGATTACATTTGCACCGTTATGCGATGCAACTGAAGCTAAAATCAGTTCTCTCATGTCATTATCTCTGTTTGGTTAAAATTATAATTCAATATACTCAGAATTAAGAGAACAAAAATCAATTATTCTCTGTAATATACAAATGACGAATTTTCGTCATTTGGCTGTGGGTGATTCTCTGGAAGATGACGAATTTTTGTCAAGCGAACGAATATGTGTTAAGAAGAAACATGTGTATCGGAAAACATGTGCATAGTTTCTTTTTAATAATACACATATCTAGGCGTCACATTTGGATAACCATATAAATATATATATATATATATATATATATATATATATATATATATATATATATATATATATAGTGTATGTGTATGTGTGTGCGCATATAAAAAATCTTCTAAAAACATGAAATAAAAATATACAAATCATTAGTAAATGTATGTTGTTTTGTCGCCTCGTCATTCAAAAATGAATGTCATTAATAAATATATACAAATGACCTAGCAGTCCAATCATGAGGTCACTACTGTCTAACCATATTTTATTTCCTATCAATTAATAATAGTTTGCAACGAATTTATAATAGGTATATATAATATTTAAAAAATAAATCTAATTATTGAATTCAATTAAAACTATTAAATTTTTAAATAATATAATATTTGAAAAAATGTAAGTTTAAAAAATAAATCTAATTATTGAATTCAATTAAAACTATTAAATTTTTAAATAATATAATATTTGAAAAAATGTAAGTTTAAATTTAAAACTAAAAGAATAATTTACAATTAAAAGTATGTAAAATATATTTAAAAATTTAATACAGCAACTAAAATGATAAAAGTAATATCCGAAATTACTTTATCAAAATCTGGTAAAATTTATTCTGTGTAAAATACAATATCATTCGGGTAACAATTGGAAATAAATGTAAGGTATACAATTTAAATCCATATGAGTCTATAGAATGTACTATTCTACAAAAACATTAATTCAAATTTTTCAAACAATTCCATTGAAAAAAAAATACATTTGATTATTAAAATATTATATTTAATACCTTTGCAAATTCCATTTCAGATGTCTTTCATATTCATATGAACTAAAGAATATAAAAAGTACATACATTTATTGTTAGATGTAAAGTTATATTTCCTTAAACATTCACAAAAGATAACTATCACTACTATTTTTTCAGTAATAAATATATTTTATTAATTAAAAAAATGATACTGCAATACTATTTCATGAATGATTATATTTTGTAATTTTTAATAATAAGTTAGTTTGACGTATAAAACAGATAATTTCATTTAAATTGTTAAGTTAATATTTTTACATAACAAATGGTATTTGCAGATAGATTTTTTTAAAAAAATTGTCATTTTAATATCGAAATATTTATATTAATTTCTTTAAATACTAAATACAGTTTCTTTCGTTTAATTAGATATAAAGTTGTAAAGTTAGCAACTAGACAACTATTTAAAATAAAATCAGTTAAAATGGATAAAAAAGTAAATAAAATATATTTATGTGAATATCTTATATGTTACAATATAAAATATTTTATAATAAATTATTTGCTATTTTTAAGATATACTATTTTTAAAAATAAATCATTCCTAATATATGATATATATATATATATATATATATATATATATATATATATATATATATATAAATTACTTTTTTACCTTTTAAAATTTTTAATAAATAAATATTGATTTAATCCGCATTTATGTTTTACGTTATAAATCCCCTGTGAATGTATACATAGTCGTGTGTATGAACTCTTCCATGTCTGGTTGAACATCGAGCATTGAACTCAGGACTATTACAATGAATATATAGTATTGTCTCTTTGAAATATTTTTTTAACAAAATAAATATTAAATGACATAAAAGTAATATTTAACGTATAAAAATTGTTTTATAAAAATATTATATCGAATTAAATCCGTACAAAAACTAGGAGGTAGCTAGATTAAGCCAACAACCAAAAATTATTTTAAACGTTTATTTAAGATACTTTTTGTGTAATAAAACTAGAAGTTTAATGATACTATTACGAAATACAGAACATTAATGTTAAAAAAATAATTTCATAAAAATATATTTCCTATTAATTTTTTATTTTCCAGAAAATAAAAAAAAATAAAAATTTTTATTTTTCATAAAATGACTATTTTTGAGTGATCATTAAAAAAATAGTGTAAATTACAAGTTTGGACAGTAGATTTTTGTATACACTTTAGAAAAATTAAATAAAATATGTATCAATTATAATCAGCTTTCTCTTTTGATTAAGAATCTATTGTTTTTTTTTTTGATAAAAATATTATGTGATAAATATTGAATTATGTATAAAACTATAGTGAGTAAAAGATAATAAATTAAAGTACTGAATTAGATTTAACAAGCAAATATTTTTTCATATTCTTTAATAAAAAAATGTTTTATTTTCTATTAATGTAAGATCGCATGTCACAAAAATAACATATGAAAAAAGTTAGAATTTAACTACCGCATTTAAATATCTATCTAATGTTGAACAATTAATTACATTTTTAAATGCTCCACAATACGTTAAAAGAAAAATACAAGGTTCGAGAGTTCACTAACTTTTTTTATTTGGCCTTAGAGAAATTTTATATTAACGAAATTCTCGAAGTGTCTGATAAATTTCAATAAGTCATTATTAATAATGGTGATTAGTATTAAATTGATTTTGTTTTTTTAAAAAAAAAGAATTAAAAGCGAAAGTTTTGTATAATCAATGTCCAGTATAAGGCCAATAAATACAAAAAGTATTGCTCAACGAACAGTATTAATGTCTGATTTTTTTTACATTTTGCTTTGAAATAATCAATGATTGCTTCACAGTCTAAAATAGTACGAAAGTAATTATTATCAAGTTTCACATTTTTAAAAATAGTTATATGGAGAAATTGATAGTGTAGATTTATTAATAGCTGCACTATACAAGTATTTTACATGCAAAGTTGTTAATTACATATATACAGTTAAGTTTGGTGATTTTAAACTTACAAAAATAAAAATAACAACGAAAGCGAGTAATACAATTTTATTGTCTTTTAAACAAAGTAACAACAATTCATACTTATGTTATAAGTATGTCACACTGAATGCTACAATGAAGAATTTACAGAGTTTATATACCGATTTTTATCAGTACACTTGGAAGGGTGGTTTATCATATTCCATAGTTCACAAAAACATTTTAATAATAATAGATAAAGGATATCCTTATTGGTCGCAGACTTTGAACGGTAGTTTTTTAATAAGGGTAGAGTTTAAATATGTAATCTATAGTTGAACCGGATACAGGTCCGCCGGGTTAATGTGTGGACACTAGTTCAGTGTACATAACTCCTCCCCTCTTAGAGTAAGGACGGCCATTGAAACTTGGTAGTGTAGATGGTTGTTCCGTCTGCTTGCTTAACAGCAATTTTCTTAGAGAATCGTTTGTATAAACAACAGCAACATGTAACTGAAATTAGACTAAAGGTTAATATGGTTCCGAGGGATGCTCCCCATCCATAATGGATCTTCGTGTGCACAAGTTCGACGTCTTCTAAATTCTTCAACTTGATCTCATCGAGTCCTTGTTCTGATGCTGAACTATTTACTTCGGTATAGTTGACTGGTACATAGTTTACTGGGTTAAGTTTGAATGTATTCCAGGAGTAGTAGTTCTTGCTTTCATAACTATAGTCATTAATTGTGATGGTACAGTTTATGAAATGTATAAGGAGTGTTCCGAGAATGTCTCGTGTAGCGTTATCGCATGAGTTATACATTTTAGTTCTGTCTAAATTAACAACTAAGAGGTAGTCATCTTCGGGTTGTGTTACTGCAGAATACCGTTTTTGAAAGGCATTGCAGTGTCCTTGTCTTTGCTGCAATATGTTTCCTACACAATGCTCTTCAGATATCGGTTTAGAAATGATCGGATTTATACATAAGAATTCTTGATTGATCTGATCACATCGTTTAGCAAAGAAGTGAATATTTTTATCATTGTAGGCTACATAAGGATATACATTTCTTAGGCTGTGAGAATTGTTAATACTTACAGGTATTATATGCGTGAATTGATAAGTATCGGGAATGAGTTTAGGGATTCTAATATTGAATATGACTTGAGTGCCGTTGTAATAAGCTTGTAATGATAAAAGATTATATAAATGTTCGAAAGATTCTATTTTTATTCCTTGACTCTTCATGATTTCGTTAATATCATTGGTTTCTCTAGGATGTAGTATATGTCTTGATATTATTCCATCTTTAGCTAATGTAACTGCTTCTAGTATATTATCTATTTGTCTGTTGATCCTAAGGATGTTATGTTGTACACTGTAGAGAAGTTGGTCTACTTTAGATTTATTAATGATATTTTTCGCTATTCCATCCAAACTATCTTTAATATATTTCTTCTGAGTGTTTACGAATTTTGTTATAGTGTCTATTCTTTCAATCATTTGTGAATTTAATCCGTGTTGTAAACCAGAGTCTTTAGCAAGTTTCTCTTCATTCTTTATGATATCTTGTATTTGTTGATTTATTCTTTCGGCGTCTTCATGATCCATGTTTCCAGTAATGGATTTTAGTATTCCTCCGAATACGTTGAACGCTCCACGTTTAGTTCTTTTCTTGAAAGCTTCGTGAAAGGTTTTATCGTGAATGGGATATAAGGTTAAAAGTTTGTCTTGTAATTCATTTAGGTCTCTTTTAATTATTTCGTAATTGACGGCGTGTGATACTGGAATAGGGTCTCCTTTCTTTATATCTTCTGTACTTTCTATTAAAGACATAATTGCTTCTTCAAAATCTTCTAAATTGATGTAGTGTACGTAGTGGATGTAATTTGAGACTACTCGTGCTTCTCCTAATATTATTGATATTATTCCGGGGTTCTTGTTATAATCGTGAATTTCTATCTTCTGTGACTTTGTCGTTATTGCCAGAATTAGTATCAGACTGATGAGAATCATCATTCTGCAACAATAATGGTTTCTTTATGTTTTTTGGATGAATTTTACTGGTTCGGTTGTTTTTATCTATTCCTACAATGTTTCCTCGTTTTAATTTTTCTTTTACTCTCATTTCTTTAAAAGGGATATGTTTCTTATTGAATTGCTTAGTCTTTACAAAGATTTTATCGTCCACCTTGTGGTTGACAGGATTTTTTCTGTCTTTATTTAGTCGGTCAATAAGTTTATATTGCTTCTCCTTTAATATCCTATATATTTCTTGGTGATATACGGGTAATTCAATGTCTTGGAAAGGTTGATTTAGAAATATTTCTTTAGGAGTTTGATTATGACTGCTATGGATTGCATTGTTATAAGTGATAAGGCTCTCGTTAACAATTTGTTCTATCGGATATCTAGGGTGTTTAATGACAATTATTTTTATAATTTCATTTAAGGTATTATGAAATCTTTCGATTGGTGAATTTCCATTGGAATTTCCCACACTAGTGAAATGTGCGTTGATATTCTTCTCCTTTAGGAATTCTCTAAATGTTTGGTTAAAGAATTCTGGACCTTGATCTAGTACAATTTTCTTAGGTATTCCATAAGTTTTTATATAGACTGTTAAAGCTCTTACCGTACTTACACTATTTTTATCGGGTATTAATATAGCGTCTGCAAATTTGCTAAATTTATCGATGATGGTTAAGAAGTATTTATGATGAGTAAAGAAAATGTCGATATGAATTATTTCCAGAGGCTTTTTTGGAATTTCCGTAATTTGGTAGAGTGGTTTAGGTGGTTGTCTGTCGTATTTTACTCTGTTGCATATTTCGCAATTATTGATGTGATATTGAATTTTTTGTATCATGTTAGGAAAATATATAATTCTGTTTAAATGATTCTTTGTTTCTATTATTCCTCTATGATTTGATTTGTCGTGATAGTCAGTAATATATTTCGTTTGTTCATTCTCATTAGTGATGTCTAAGACTTTTAGTTTACATAATATGATTTTGAATTTATTAGTTAGTGTGAGGTTTTCTTTAGTAATAATCCTAAAGTATTCGAATAAATCGTTATTGGGTATATGAATGGCATTTGTACCGGAAGGGTTCAGTCGAGTTTTGATAATTTGAATTATTTCCTTTTCTGAGAAAATTGGCTTTGTAATTGTACTTCTCTTATTACAAAATATTCTTTCAGTTTTTTCTTGGGGTTCTCCTATCATTAGTACGAGTTGATTTTTAAAGAAATTTAAACTTCTTTCGCTGAGTAATATTTCATTCTGTCCATCCGTAGATCCAGAGTGTATAGTGTCAGTACTGAGATTTTCGTGGATGTTATTTTCGATTTTTACTCGAGAAAGAGCGTCAGCATTTGTATTAATTTTACCAGGTTTGTATTTCATCTCGTAGTCAAATTCTTCGAGTTTAAGTCTCCATCTGACTAGTTTAGAGTTTGGTTCTTTTAGTGAATTTAACCATGTTAAAGGTCTATGATCTGTAATTATGGTGAATTTTCGTCCATATAGGTACGGTCTGAAGTACTTGGTGGCCCATACAATAGCAAGTAGTTCCTTTTCTATTGTAGAGTAGTTACATTCGGAAGTATTTAATGTTCTAGAGGCGTAACACACGGGTTGATCTTGTCCGATAATTCCTTGTGATAACACTGCTCCGATTGCGTAATTAGATGCATCAGTGGTTAACAAAAATGGTTTGTCAAAGTCGGGGTATTGTAGTACAGGGTCTGTGGTCAGTATGAGTTTACATTTCTCAAAACAATCTGTATATTCTTTCGTCATAATTATCTTTGTGTCCTTTTTTAGATATTTCGTCATAGGTTTGGTTAGAGATGCAAAATTAAATATGAATTTTCTATAATATCCTAATAGTCCTAAGAAACTTTTAATTTCCTTTTGCGTTTTAGGTATGGGAAAATTTCGTATAGCTTTGATTTTATCTGGATTAGGTTTTATTCCTTGGTCGGATATTATGTGTTAGCGGGCAGTAGATATTAGCAGTATCTTGGTCTACTGGTAATTGACAGAGAATTTGTGTATTATTTGGTATAGTAATAACTTGAGATTTAAAATTAGGCTTGAATTCCATTTGTATAATCGTATTTGGCAATATCAATTGTTTCTTGTCGGTGTCAATTAATGCTTTTAATTTACTTAAGTTGTCCATTCCTATAAGTCCATCGAAATATTCGTGAAATTTAAATATTAGGAATTTCAATTTTAAATTGCATCTAAATTCTTCGAAACTGAATATAGTGATTTCTTCTTTCAAAATATGTTCTTTATGAATTGATTTCATCAGTACAGGATTTATCAAAGTAATATGTTCGGGGTTAATTAGTTCTCTTCGTATAAATGAATTTGTAGCTCCAGTATCAATTAAAAATTTCGTCATGCGTCCGTTTGGTAATACAATGTTAACGTATGGTAGTGCGTTTCCATGAGAATTTTGTTCTAAGAATTCGGTGAAGGTAGGCTGGTCATGGTAAAATTTTCATCTATTCCCATATAAGCAGGTTCCTCCTCAATGTATGAATCTAATTCGTGATATGATGGCGTATTGTCCATTTCGTGTGGTGTATAAAAGAATTCTTCGGTTTCAGATTCTGTTTCAGTTGGTACGTCCAGTTCAGAATGGAAAAGTTCTTTACTAACAAAGTTTGAAGGTTTGTTGGGATCGCTTTTGAAAAAAGGTGCAGCTTTTGCAGGTTGTTGGTGTTGGATACGTGTTTGTTTAGAAATATCCATAGGTGTTGGTTTATACAATGGTTTCGAGTTGAATGGAGTAGATTGTGGAAAAGCGTTTCTTTGTTGGTTAAATGGTTGACGGAAGGGTGCTGGGTTATTCCATGAATTTCCAAAAGGTTTTGGCTGGTTTCCAAAGTTTTGAGTATTTTGGGGGTTTCCAAAAGGGTTGGTGTTCGATTGAACGAATGGTTTTACTGGATATTGGTTCAATTGAAATGATTGTCTTGGTGGATGATATTGGAATGGTGCGACAGGTTTTTTCACAATATTTATGGGTTTACTATTATAGTGATTATGATTAGTTGGAAGTTTCATATATTGAATATTCTGTTCGCGTAAACAATATTCTCTAGCCAATGTTAAGTTGGCTGGTCTCATTGCTCGAATGTTACTTCCCAATGGTTCCTTTAAACCACATAAAAACACATCTAGACATATTCCTTTATAAAGATTTATTTTAGCGATGATGGCATCATTTGAATGTTCGTTCAGACGTAAATTATCGTTCAGAGTTGATAAAATATTAATTATTTGAGTATAGAAATGGTCAATGGTTTGCGTTTGACGTAATCCGTATAGATCTCGTATTAATGAGTTTTCATTTCGTTTGTCGGCGTAATGAGCAATTAGATTGGTTTTAATTGTATCCCAGTCTAAACCAGTGCCATATAGTAACAAAACATCGTTGGCTGGCCCAACAATTTTGTTTCGAATGGCTCGCAATAAAACATTTATGTAAGCTCCCAGTGGATTTGCTCTAGCAATGGTAAGAATTTCTTCAACATTTTCGATAAAAGCGTGCAGTAATTTAGGATCTCCTGAGAATGGTGGAATCTCTTTTACGATGTCGGGTACTCGTAATGAGTGAAACAATGACACAATTGTTCGTTCGTCTCCTCCAGTAGCGTGATGATGAATAGTTGTACTTGGTGTAGTCATTATTGGTATTGGTTCAAGAGGTGTTTCAAGTATTAATGGTTTTATTTGGTTTAACGAATCTGTTTCACTACTCGCGGGGTGATAAGATTCGGAAACAGGTGATTTGTTGACTTGTTTAGATGACTTTGGCATAAGGAATTGTAGCAAGAATGTTAATAAACAATTCTTTTACTCACGATTTCGTTGCGGTTCGTTTTTCTCTAAGACGTTAAAACGTGCCACTTGGTGATTGATCAGGTCTCCTTGTGTGAGAAGTTGCTTCTCGTAGATGAGTGTCTTCAAGTCGGAAAATTGCTCGTCCCGGATATTCGCTCTAGGATGTTTCTCGATGAAACAAATTTGATCACGGTCTGATACACTGATTCTACGTTAGCTTGATTGCTTTGCAATCCTACCGACTGCGCCAGTTAAGTTTGGTGATTTTAAACTTACAAAAATAAAAATAACAACGAAAGCGAGTAATACAATTTTATTGTCTTTTAAACAAAGTAACAACAATTCATACTTATGTTATAAGTATGTCACACTGAATGCTACAATGAAGAATTTACAGAGTTTATATACCGATTTTTATCAGTACACTTGGAAGGGTGGTTTATCATATTCCATAGTTCACAAAAACATTTTAATAATAATAGATAAAGGATATCCTTATTGGTCGCAGACTTTGAACGGTAGTTTTTTAATAAGGGTAGAGTTTAAATATGTAATCTATAGTTGAACCGGATACAGGTCCGCCGGGTTAATGTGTGGACACTAGTTCAGTGTACATAACTTATATATATATATATATATATATATATATATATATATATATATATGTATATATATATAATAAAGTATGGCAATCAGAAAGAAGTACAGTATATTGGAAATATAACTAATTTATTATTGAAACTTTTTTATTTAATAATTTATTGAGATATTTTTATTTTTTAAAAAGAAGAATTCGAATCCATTATTAATTTATTTACTTATTTTTGTTAAAATACTATAAATTTAAATTCATTTTTAAGAGAAAAAAGAAATGAAGAAAACCGAATTTAAGGTGACAATTTGAGAATTTTATTCATTTCGTCAAGAATATATACTTTAATTTAACATTGCATATTAAATCGGTATAATACATAATAATAGTATTGGTACATTATATATAAATAGTATTCCAACTTTTTTTTACAGAATGTTAATATGAAATTATTTCAGTATCGCCGTCCCTGATTCAGTGTTCAATGTGTTTTCATACATAATAATAAATTAAATATATTTTGGTATGCAAAACATGATCTCTTGTTTTTCTCACACTCTTACGTAAATTTGTCACAACATATTCATTTTGTCTCACTCCTTGCACCTATTCCAACATACACGCATGCTCGTCGTTCACGTCTTTTTTATATATATTAACACACACGCACATTGTAACAAATAGATTGAGATATAAATAAATATTAACAGGTTAAAAACGATATTTCTTATGCACATTTGCGTTTAGAAGTGTTTAGATATTTCAAACAATCCTCATTAAGGTTATATTTTCAATAAAGGCTGACGATCATTCAGAAAGTACATTTAAATAGTCTAACTGCGATTTTTGTTCTGCTTGCACCGCAGTGTCAGATCAATACATATGGTTCGCTCATAGAGTTGTAATTATTAGTTACACTAAGATGATTCTATTTTAAATTATATTGTATTAATATATATATATATATATATATATATATATATATATATATATATATATATATATATATATATATAAGTTTAATATATCGTTACAGCTAATATTCTTAGAGCTTATGCACTAACTATTAATTTTTGTTTATTAATTGAAGTTAATAATTTTTGCGTACTAGGAATTCTTAAAATTGGAAAATAGTTAAAAATATAATAAAATAATAAAGTAAATTATACTGCTGTAATTACGCTTAATAAATGCAGTATTAAAAAGTGTATAAATCTTCAACACTTTGTAACCATTTTGTATTAACTGAATGTTTTACTGATTCATGAAATTGTTCGAAAAATTGATAGGGATTAAAGGATTATTTCATATGATCAAAGATTTGAATAAGCGCGAATTGTACATAAACAACAAGCAATTTAGGCTCGAATCAATACACCCCAAAAACAAAAAAGTACATTATGAGAAATGCAAATATCTAGGTTATTTTACTCTCAAATTATAAAAAAAATACAGTTAGATGTTTGCAAAAGTCACATTAAATAATTACTTACAACTGAATTTTAAAATGGACTGGAAAATCGAAAGATTTCTATTCTAGGTACTGCTTACCTGTAAAATAGATAAAAACAATTATTTACAAATGAAAAATTTTTACTATCGAGGAATGTTCTAATAAAAATAAAATGATATAGTATATGTTCCGTTATTTAAGGAAGCGTTTAAATTGCTACCGAAGGTTAAGAGATATGATCAGTAATAATTTGGTGGATAGTCTGATGTAACAAATTCACAAATATTCATTTTTGAAATAGAGATGTCAAAACATCGATTAAAATGTTTTAAGTATTTTTTTGGAAAATACTGTGATGCAACTGAATAATATGTATTCAAGAATAAAACTTAGACTTTTCAATAAGGTTCTGCATCAGCTCGTAAAACAAAATCCGTACAAAGATAACTTCAATACAACATAACCGATTGGAAGAATAACCCTTTGGAAGCTGATTTCAATTCGCTGCATTATAATTGTAATTTCTTTGTAGAATGTTACGAGTTTAAAAAGATGTCCAAGCAAAAATTGATTTTTTGCAAAATCTCTCATTAATCCGATAACCAAATTTCTAATAAATAAAGTACGTACTGAAATAGATAAATGGTCAAATCACCTTAAAACATACGTCTAAGAAAAATAAGTCATTTGTAATCATCATCATCGGCTCTACAGACTATTCTAGTCCCAATCCTCTCTGACAATGCCAGCTCAATAGAGCATATCTTTTCAAAACTTTTCGACAATTGTTTTTTTTACAAGATGAGGTTATCAGCCTCATATTCAACCATCGAAAATGAGGGACTAGTCATTTGTAATAATACTTTATATTTTATAAAACTGTATAATATAATAAATAAGATTAAATCTTTCTTTTCATTTTATAATACAAAAATTTTATGACAATATTTATGAAACTATTATATATATATATATATATATATATATATATATATATATATAAATATAGTCATCCAAATGTGACGCCTAGATTTGTGTTTTATTAAAAAGAAACTATACACATGTTTTCCTATACACATGTTTTTTTAATAAAATACTAATCTGAATGTCACATTTGGATCTTTATTAATTTTTGTAAAATTTTATTTGTTCAGTAAACGTTTAAACTGAAGGGTCAAAAATATACAATAAATAAATTATATATGTACACACGTATATAAAATATATACTCATACATATTAATATATATATATATATATATATATATATATATATATATATATATATATATATAACGAACAAATTTCTATCAATTTAAGTAAAGTATATATTAGATGAAAATATCTCTATGGGATATCTAACTTTTAGTGACTACTCTAGTTGATGTTACACTTGGGAATTTTTTCTTAACATAAAAAAGACTTTTCTATTTTTTCAAATATTTATAATAGGAGTTAAATATTTTCTATTATATATCAGTCCCATTTGTAACTGCAGTATTTTATTATGGTGGGAACATTCAAAGTTTTTAATACAAACTAGATTAATTTCTGTAAATATTGTATTTAATTTGTTTAATAGAAGTAAGAAAATATTATTAATTTTTGGTAAGTATAATATTTTTTTTATAATATTAAAAGATTAAATCATAAAATTGCAGATGTGTAGTATTGCATACACCTATATGAATTTGTATATTAATGAATAATAAGATGATACGAATTATTTATATAATATGTAATCAAAAAACTTAAATAAAATTTTAATAACAAATAGTTAATACAACATTTCTTATTAAACTAGGAATTATTAATATTTTTTATATAGTTTGTAAACTTTATTTCGTTATGTGAAAACGAAATTTGACTAAAAACATAATTTTGTATCATTTATTATAAAAAAGGAGATTTTATGCATTTTAAAATTCTTCTCAATTCGTTCTGAAGTGTTTAAGAACGAATTGATTTAATATGTACATTTAATTTTACAATTATTATTATTAAAAATATTTATTTAGATTGATGTTTATAACTTATATTCCATTTATATTGTTATTGTACATTTTAAATTTATATTTTTGAGTTGACTGTTCACAATCTTACATTTGTAACAAATTTCTTATACATTATTTTTAGTATAAAGCATAAACTTTAACATGTATTTAATATCGTAGTTTGCGAAGTTGAGGTTGCGACCCTTTTAGAGATCCTGGCACAATATTGACATTAATTTAATTCGCATCCATTTATTTATATATAAGTAGATTCTCGATAGTAATTATTATATAATTAAAATAATTTTCAAGTCTAGATAAGGAAAACTGTATCTAACTAGTAATAAATAATATTTTGTTAAACATAGAATAAATCAATTCTATTTAGATCCATTCTTTATATTAACTTTTTATATAAAATTCTTCTATTATTATTTTTTAACAAATAAATATTTTTCCTAATAAATTATATGTGCACATTAATATAAATTAATTAATCTAGATTTCGAAAAATTAATTCTGACTACAGTTTTTTTAAGAAATAGTAATAAATTAATTTTTTTATGAAATGTCAAGAATAATTTTTTAAAATTAATATTTTTTTAAAAAAAGAAATATTGTTTTTGTTATTAGTTAATATTATTGGCAAATACATTTTCCTATGTGCTGCACAATTTCTGTAATAATGGACTAAAAAGTATGTTACAGTATCAATATGCCTTCATAAATACAAAGACATAAAATGTAAGCATTTCTATAAACTTTGATTAATTTTATCATTAAATGCTAATTTATATCACTGACTAATTTTTATTTTAAAATACAGTGGTTATAGATAACATTTTGAAAATATAACAAATATGTATAAAACATACACTGCATACATTTATTAAATAATTTTCTTATACAAAGTTATTATAGTAAAAATAGTGAATAATTACATATATATATATATATATATATATATATATATATATATATATATATATATATGCATACATACATGTGTATGTAAGTGTTATGTATAGAAACTGTTTTTTTTAATACAAATGCGATAGTTATTTAGACAAACACTTTATATTTGTTTGTTTTCACAATCATTTAAAAAATATATAATATCTAAAGTGTAACAACATAAAAAATTAAACATATATAATTTTAGACAATAGGGTGATAGCGCAAATTGTTTAAGTTTTTCATAGTTTGTTGACACTGTTTCTACATGTGTAAATAACGTGTTTTGGCTTTCAAATAGAAAGAAAATAAATAATATGAAGATATAAGAAGGGATAACTAAAATGCGTTGAAGACGGGGTAATGGCTCATCTAATAATAAAACATAGGTAATGTAGAATTAATGTGTATATACATCATGTAGATATAATACGTATGTATGTGTGTGCTTATATTTACATATATATATATATCTATATATATTTACATATATATATATATATATATATATATATATGTGTGTGTGTGTGTGTGTGTGTGTGTGAGTATGTATTTCTACATTCGCAATCATTATACCTTTGTATGTTTCAATGAACTCGTTCACTGTTGGGGTAATAAAAACAAGTTATGAATCACGTTCGTAGTCTCAAGTAGTGAGAATCGAGCATTGACCAGCGGGTGGCTCTCGATTGGTTGCCAGACGTAACGATCGTCTTGCCAGATGGAGGGATTTCCCTAAGTCTGTTCTATGGCTAAAGATATATGTACACATAAGCTAGCTGGTTCATTGAATTTTCTTAGATTGTAGTAAACGTTTGCATAGATTAAAGTGTTTTATCTTGATACTTTGGCAATAATATTCGCGTTGAAATGTTTATAAGCAATTTTATTTAATAACAAATATAATTCATTCTTGTACACATTGTGATACATATATATATATATATATATATATATATATATATATATGAGTCGTTTAATAAGTATGGTAAAAAAGTAAGGAAAACTAAATTGAAAAATTTAATTAAATTGAACAATAAATAAATTTACCGTACTTATCAAACGACCCTCGTATATAATTATCCAAATGTGACCCCTAGATTTGTGTTTTATTAAAAAAAAACATATGTATAGGATGGTGTGTAAGGAAACATGAGTATAGTTTTTTTTGTTCCTTTTTAACAAAACACAAATCTAGTGGTTACATTTAGATTACTATATATACAATATATATATATATATATATATATATATATATATATATATATATATATATATATATATATATATATATATATATGTGTGTGTGTGTGTGTGTGTGTGTTTAATTTATAGCTTGTCAATTCATTGTCCAATAAAGACCTCTTTCAAAATATTTCACAAGCATTTCTAATTTTCTTATCTTAATTGTCCATCTGGGGCATTCTTGTATGTTATATATATATATATATATATATATATATATATATATATATATATATATATATATATATATATATATATATTATTAAAAAAAGATAACTGCTAGACAATAGTGATTATTGATCGAGAATCAAAATTATAAATAGACTAAGATATAAACCCATGAATACATGAAATAAAGATATTAGGTAGTTTATTAAATACATAAAAACTAAATAATAGTTAAAATATAATCTTAATTTTAATATGTATATGCATTTCTTAAATTATGATCAAAATTTTATTTAGTTTTTCTTTAAAAATTCTGGAAAATGTTTATTCTAAAAAAAAAATGTTTTACTTATAATAATTTATATTATATTTTTTCCATATATCTTTATGAACATTTTAATAATAAATGTGGATCACAACATGCATACTTCGCACACACATATATGCACACACACATGCATGAACGTAAATATATATATATATATATATATATATATATATATATATATATATATATATATATATATATATATATTAGTTTATATCCTATTCATTTTTATATTACATAAAATATGCAGTATTTATTGTAATAATTAAATATATATTTTTTTAAAAAAAATAATATTTTACTCGTATAAATAAAATTATGCAATTTTATTTAATAATTGTAAAATGTTTGAGATTTTTCTAGTTTTTCAAAAAATTAAATTCTCTTTAATAAGCGAATAATTTAAAAGTAATATATTACAGTGTTGTATTCGATAAATTTTGTTTTCTCAAACACACAAATATACATACATACACACACACACATACACACATACATACATACATATATTTATTTATATTTATATATACATATGTGTGTGCGTATGTAGAATTAGCAATATTTGAAATTAAAAAGTATAGTTTACCTACAGCAGTAAAAATATAAATCTTATTCAAAAAGTGTCAAATATAATTTGTTAAACAAATAATGGATTCTATATAATTTTTTAACAAAACAAAAATTATAACCTGTGTGTAACATGATGTTCAAATAAATAGAAATTCTATTGAATTTGCAAAATAAATAGTACGTGCGTAAGTTTTTAATATGATTTGACATTCATTGAAAATCTATTTGTAGAACAGAATATTAATAATTAATGAGTAATATTTGTTCTTTATCTGTTAAATATATGCTTTTTCTTAGAATTACTATATCATGTAAATGTCACTGTATAACTTAGATACGTTAGAGCATCCTGTATCTGGTCCACTTTTTGCGAGAGTAGTGTATGTGTCCATATTAACAGACGTCTGTGGTTGCCAGTTGTACAACATCCGGAAATGTTAAAATGAACCTGCATATTTCTAATAGATCGTGAGACATACATATTGTATATGTTAGAAACATTTTAATAAACAAAATAGGGCGCCCTTTTTCAATATATTAGAATATTTTTACATTTATTTTATGTTTTCATATTAATAATCATTTTGGTATGTAATATTAGAAAGCACATATATTATTAACTATCAGTGCTATTTTTTCATTATCGTATTTTATCATTTTCCTATATTTCATGGGCAATTAATAATGAACTTCTGTTAAAATTTATTCATATATACATAGGCAAACACGCATTTATATATATATATATATATATATATATATATATATATATATATACACGCAATTATGTATACGTGACCCATGAATAAATATTTTTTAAAAAAACAAACTTATTATTTTTTCAAATAATTAAAATACTTAGTATCTACTAAATAAATTAAAAATACATTACATATTAATTTTTATTTCGTGTTTTCATTTATATACTAACTGTAATTTTATGATAAAGTTTAGAATTCAATACTATTGTAAATTTTATAATTGAAAAAATATTCTTTGAATTGTTTAAGATCCTTTTTTATATAAAACTTAATATAAATATATTAAAAAGAATTAATTGAAATTATATTTTTATGGCTAAGTAAATAATTAAAATTTTAATTCATATATTTTTTTATTATTATCTGCGACAGATTGAAAATATGCGAATATTAAAATGTGAAACATGATTTAATTATCTATAATGTGTTCAACAATTAAACATATTTATATACATAATTTGTATTGGACATATAAAAGAAAAATTGTTCATTTGCCATTTAAATTGTTATAATAGGTGAAAAATAACTGTTGTTATTCATTATCAAGAAACAATAGATTATTTATAATATTATGATTAAAGTTCGAAATATATTAAAAAAAGAAATAACTTGTGTTTTATATATATAAATGGGCGTGAGTTAATAATATTTCATATTTTTTAAGGTTAATAAATAAAATTGTATTTTCATCAATTATTATATTAATTCAATATGTTAAGCTTATATTCTTTAAATATTGTATAATGATGAAATGAAAATCTTAATTGTTGCGAAAATACTAATGTTTTTAATTATAATTACTTATTTTAATACTTTAACATAAAATAAATATTATTATTATTTTAGAGAAAAAATAAAAATATTCAATAATTATTTAAAAATATTTAATAAACAAATTATATTCAAATTCCTCATTTCAATAAAAAAATAATTGTAATTACTTTAATAATATAAATTTTACTGTATTGAAAATAATTTTGGTAATGTTAATGAATTTTATATATTGATTTAGAATGAAAATGTTACTAATTATTTTTAGAGAAAATTTATTTCGGAGCTATTATATATTTACACAGCATATGTTATATAATGAAAGTGTATGGTAGATTCTCATTTCCATTCATCATTTCAAATGAGTATATACATTAATAACTATATGTAGAGTAAGTGGAAATTCCTCAAAAACGATTACAAACATATAAGTCAGAAGCACAATAAAACTTTTTGATCAACTTAATGTACGAACATTTAGATGACAAATACAATAAAAAAGTAGCGATTAAAATATACAGTTAACATGATAGATTAGAAACATATTCATTTAAAAAAATAGTAAAATAAAGTTTATTTATTATCTTCATAAATAATAAAAACTGTAAAAATAATTTATACAATAAAGAAATTATATTACACTAATTGTGTTAATCTAGCTCACGCTTTTGTTTATATCCTAATTATCAAAATTATGTTCAATTATTCAAAATTAAATAACTAGAAAAAATAATGAAAATTCAACGTAGAAGTAATATTCTGATTTTAGAAAAAATTAAACATTTGTTTCAAAAAAAAAATATCGATAAAGAGAATAATATTAATAAATTTACGATTTAAAGTAATCATTGAACAAGACTGATGAAAATAGTAGCTGGTTAAGCGATTCAACTGGCACTTTCTGAATGATATTATTTATATTGAATATATATATATATATATATATGTAATTTTTTATAATAATTAATAAAGAAAATAATTCAAGTATAATAATATGTAAATAATATAAATGTAACATAAAAACATTCTAGAAAAAAAATCCTAAGAATAAATATTGTTAAAATATGCGAAAACTTTCTTTAAAAGATGATTAATTATTTTTTAACTGCCAGGGTTGTTTTAAAATATTATGTTTTTAGGGGAAAAAATTGAAAGAATTTCATTATATAATAAATAATAAAAAACTGTAAAAAAAGTAACATTAGTTACTAATTTGCTCTATTTAATTATATGAAAGATTTAAATATAATAAATTTTAAAAATTTAATTTTAATTTAAGGTTCTATTACTAAATTAAATACCTACAAATGTTTTATATTGTTTTTGCATAGAATTTAAAGAAAATATTTAATATAAATTGGGAATAAAAATATATGATCCAAGTAAAATTTGACCCACACACACACAAACACACACACGTGTGTGTGTGTGAGAGAGAGAGAGAGAGAATGTTTATTTTTAAAATAAAAAATCTAATTTCCAATTATTTAACTTGCTACATATATGATCAAATGTAAAGTTAAAGAGCTATAATACAAATAAATCACTCATGTAAATATTTGCTTAAACGTATTTCGATGGGGTGTTATATTATAAAATCTAGGTTTAATATATTCTTAAAGTGAATTTGCTATAATATGTAACAAATAATATAAAATCCATATTTTAATTTATATAAAGTTTAGATTTACAGGATGAAAAATTATAAATAAAGAGGATTGTTATTAATTACATAAATTTTAGCTGTGTATATATATATATATATATATATATATATATATATATATATATATATATATATAAATTGACGCAAGAAAATAAAGAACACTAATAATGTAAAATTGTGATACTAAAAGATCAGATAAACAACCAAGTAGTATTAAAGGAATGTATGCTCATTATGAATAAATTTAATGGTTTTCTGTAAACTATATGAAATTACTTAATGATTTCTTTAATTGCATCTATTGAAACACATTGCTTTTTCGTAATTTAGAAAATAAATATACTTTGATATCTGATAAATCTTCAAATAGGTGGAATAAATAAAAAGTTACAACTAATCAAAAAATATAAGAAATTTCAGAAAAAATAACTTGATGTGTTTTTATAAAACAAAATTGTTTTTGGTTTTAATAAAATTAAATTATTTCAATAACTGTTTGAAATGAAAAATGCATATTAAATCTTTAATATGTCAGTGTCAATATTTTTTGTCAATTATTTTTTTTAATTTTCCCACCCATTTCAATTACAAACATTTTATTTATATTAGATGTATTAATTTTAATTGTTTTCGTATTATATATAATCTTTTATATTTTGTTATTATTTTTGCATTCCTAATTTTTTTTCACTTTTACAATCAAAGAAAAGATTAATGTTTTAATGATATAGTATCTTTTGAATGCAGTTAATATGATGAAAATGGTAAATAAATTGTGCAGAAACGAGAGCTAAATATAAAAATTATATTGAAACTTTCACGATAGTCAATTCATTGATTGAATTGCTTGCATAGAACTCTACGGTACGTGGCGATATGTAGCGAGGGCGAGAGCGGGGCGTCTTCCAGGGGGCATCGCGGCGACGGCGTCGATCCCTGCCACACCATGCTCTTGCCACAGCAGTTGCGTCCAGCAAAGCAACATTCACAGCTCAGCACTGTTGTGTATATAACAACATTCACATCTTCTTTCTTTTCTATTTGTTATCGTCTCAAGACACCTATTCTTCGCTAAATTTATTTCTCAATAATAAATTTTAAATAAAACATTATAATTCTAATTGCGTTTAGTGAAATACTCTGTCTAAGAACAATTTTATTTGAGTGCTTTTAACGTAGTTTTTAATACATGTGATTGTATTTTATTCTAATTATCATAAATTTGTAATAAATGTTATTTAATTTGATTGTTATGTATACATAATTTGTGATGTATGTGATATTATGTTAATGTTTATTATTAATGTTCATAGTGAATTGTTTATATATAGAACCAGAAGTTTAAATAAAAACTTAATCAATTAGTCTAAATAAATAGTTCAATTAGTAATTCTTTTGTAGTTTTTTATTAGTTAATTCAATAAATAAAACGTGTGTCTATTAGAAAATAAATAAATAAATAAAATGTTCCAACATGTCAATGTTTTTATAGTGGGTTCTTTCAACTGCGAACAGTAAAAATACAGAAAGGTCAATACACTGTTGAGACCACTACATTGAGATAGCGTATTATAAAGGTTCGTATTATTATTTTTTCATTCTTTTGCATAAAATATTTTGATTCATACATCTGTACAGCTGATCCCAATGAATCCAATTTCTTGCATACATTTTTATTTGCACGTGTTCATATTGTTGATTTTTTTATTTCAAAGTACGTTCGGGAATTATAACGGTCCATCTTTACTATAGTTTGCTAAATTATGTTTTTATAGTATACTGTTCATTCAAAAATAGTCGATATTATAAAATTTAAATCTCATATATATACATATATAGCTGGTTTTGCATATACATTTTGTACATAAACTCTTACATCTTGTTTTTTATCTATCAAATTATGTGCCTATATATATAATTATTATTATTATTTAATTCTGGGTAATATGAATTTATCGATTTCATTTATTTTTGTAAATTAGTATATTTATGATTAGTTATCAGATTTTGTAGAATAAAATATAACCGTGTATAATCATATGTTCAAGTATCCAATAACATTTATTGGTTCAAATACAGTATTTATAGATAGAAAAATGTTTTATGCTACTTATTGTATTTTTACCAGTTTTGATATTTTTCAAAAATATATATTTAAAAAATATTAATTGCACGAAAGTTCTAATGTATTATGTTTAGTATAGCATGGTGTCCAATAAGACAGTACATACTATTAAACTATTATATTCTTTTATAGATTGAAAATTAGAGTGTATTCTTACATTTCATTTTTATTATTCTTATTATATAACACACGTATAGATATATATTGCAAATTCGTGTGTTAATACCGTATAAAAAAAAAACGTTAGGTTACAAGCCTACATTTCTAGTTATTTTAAAATTACCTTCTTAAAATATGTTTTACCTGTGAAAATTTAGTAGTTATTATACCAGCAATGATGTGGTTATTTTTATAAATGATAATTATTTATTTGTTCAATAAAATGAATTAATAAAAAGGATTTAAAAAATAATGATTCAAAATCATTTATATTGCGGTGAACTTGAGAAAGATTTCATTTTTATATTTTCTTATGGATTTTTTTCATGACATTAGAAGAACTACTTAAGTTTTAAAATATACACCTATTTGTATTTACTCTGCTGTAAATAAGTGTAGATACTTTTTGTTATTGTCATTTTACCTGCTCGAAGTATACAATTACAGAATATATTCTAGGAATACAAAATATAAGTGCCGTTTCTAAAATAAATGTTTAGAATATTTTTGAAAATAATAACAAAAATTTGAATATACATATTTACATACATACATACATACATACATACATACATACATACATATATATATATATATATATATATATATATATATATATATATATATATAATATTCACATATATTTGTATTTATACCGTGAAAATAGAATAATTCCAATTAATTAAATATTTATGGCAATATGAAATAAAATTCAATGTATAGCATTTTTGTTCAATTCAAATTGACATTACAAGTTGAGACATTCATTATTAATATGACTATGAAATGTTTTAAATGATGAAGGTTGACTAATAAATTAAATAATGTAATAGTGCAGCTGATTATATAGACAAGTTGTTATTTATACTAAGGTATATTTTATTTGAATTGCAAATATAATAATTTTGTATAGTCTATACAACTAAAAGTATATTATGTATTTTTAGTTCCATGGAACTTGTATATTTGTTACTAAACATCATTAATTATCTGAAATGCATGTTACAATAGAGCTGTCATTTTGTTTTTAAAGTTAACAATTATATTTCAAATGACATGAGTGTAAAGTGTAGATAATTTAAATGTGTAATTAAATGCAGGATTTTATTATTTTTTAAATATTTATATAAAATATTTTCTATACATCAATTAAAATAAAAAGAACAGATATTAAATGTGTTAAATATGAAATATTAATAAATTATTAAAAAAAAAAAAAACAGATAGAGTGCACAAAAACAAATAAAAATGAGACACAATCGTAATTTTGAGTACAATCGTAATTGTACTTATTGTATTTAACAATGCATGTTAATTTTATATAATACCTAAAAAATTAAAATTAAAAATTATTTTTTCGTAAGTCACTAAAAATTTTCAGCTTAAATTAAGTTTATTTTTTAATTATTTTTCTTTTATATCAAGAATAATATTCGATAAAAATATTTTTATAAAGAATTAGTTGAATATAATCTTATAGAGCAAACTGAAGTATTATTCTAAATTATTTTAGTGATTTTAAGATTATTTTTAAATGAAGTTTATATTCAAAGTGCAGTTTAATATATAAAATATTTTTTTAAATATAGAATAATTAAAATAATTTTCCATTTCTTTACATTTTCTCTCTCTCACACGCATATATATATATATATATATATATATATATATATATATATATATATATATATATATGTATATTTGGGTATCTAATATGTTAGATTAATAATGTTCTATAGTTTGAATCAGAAATGAAATGAACTTAAATCCTTAGAAAATAATTATAATAATAAATATTAAAATCATTAAAAAATTAACTAAATATTGATTTGCTCGCATAAAAGTAAATCATATTAATTAAAAAAATATATTAATGATTTTTTGATAAAAATACACTTACATACATTTATATACACATGTATGTATATAAACACCATATCCATTTTATATCACCCCATTGCTGAACGAAAGCCTCAATGAATGTTACCATTCACTGGAATTTGGTAATACCCACTATGCTGACCAGGCAGGTTGGTGAAGAATATATATACATACATACATATACAATGTAGAGTATGTAGTCACATGGTATATTTGAATGTACCATGTGACTATGGTTTATTACCTGAAAACCAAATAATTTTTATACTACTTATCAGTAAAATTAATTCTATGAAGTTAGGTTTTCAGAATAATAGTTATATACCACTATTCTTGTCTACCTAATAGAATTAACTAGTAAATGTATTTGTTTGTTATGTGATTTTCAAAGATGTATTTAAGTATAACATTTTATACCTTAATTGTTTAAAAATAAGTTCCAGATTGAACACATACTACTTGAATTTATTAACATTTACTTGTTTTGATTTTTTTTATTTCGTTTATGTATACATGTAAATGTATTGTACTAATTTTTTTTCTGTTAATATTTTTTGAATATTTCGTTTGAAGAATTATCAAAAATATCTTTTAACATTTTTTAAGTTTATTAATCGTTAATATTTAATTTATCGTTTATTTACACTATTATGAAATATGACATGTAATATACAATATTTATATATTTTCTTTCTTGTTTAAATTGGATAAATATTTTTTAAAAATGAGTATATATGGAATACAAATATAATCATATATATATATATATATATATATATATATATATATATATATATATATATATATATATATATATGCTTGTATGTATGTACGTATTTATGTATGTTAAGAGTTCTGTCCGTTACCTTGTTAGTAATAATTTATTAATGAAATCAACGCCATTAATCATAGATATTTGTAAATCCTTATCAATATCACAAAAATGCATTTGAAATTATTTTAATCATCGTCACGTTTTGCGGTTTTATCTTGAAAAAACACATTAAAGTACGTATCATGAAAAAATATAAACCTAAGTAAATAAATCGAAAAATCGAGTTTTTGCTTACATTTTTTGAAAATAGATTATAAATACAAATGTTAACGTGTTTCAGAATAAATTATTTATATAATATATAAATAACTTTTTATTTGAATTGCAAACGAATATATACTGTATAATTAAATTAATTTTTTAAAGTGATATTGTATAAATTTAAATAAGTACCATGACAAAACTAAACATTTATATATGTATGTACATATGTATTTCCCTAAATTAAATTATACGAGTAAAAATAAATTTACAAACTGGGTCTGTAAAGAGTATTGTATGTATGTGTCGTATTACGTCATTAATATTTGCTGATAACGTATTTGACAATGATATCAAATATCTAGGTTATTGGGAATATTTTATGAAAGACTGTAAAAAAGAACAAAACTTATTTATACATGATATCTAAACGTTACAATGTTTACACAAACAAAAAATACTTAAAATATCCAAATACTTTTAAACATATGTATATACACATATATATATATATATATATATATATATATATATATACACATACATACATACATACATACATACATACATACATACATACATACATACATACATACATACATACATACATACACACACATGTATATATATATATATGTATAGATATATACATATATATATATATATATATATATATATATATGATATTTATAAAAACGAAGTGTGTGCTCATGGTGTTTACACACTTCCTGATGTTTATTATTATTTTTAAAAATTAATACAAAAATGGCAGTATTGACGGTCAATTTTATTTTAGCGATTGCTCTACAATTATTTCTTGACAGATTTTTAAGTTCTTAGGAGTGAAACCGTTTTTAAATATCTTTATTTCTTATAACACATTATTTATTTAGAGTTGTCATTCAAGATATTTTAGTAAATATATATTTTACTGTAATAGTAAGCTACGAATATACATTTGAACAAAAAATGAATGTTTGACTGTAAAAAATTGCTGTTGTCAGAATTTTAACATTTTTAAAATGATTTCAATTTAAATACTTATGTACATATATATATATATATATATATATATATATATATATATATATATATATATATATATATATATAAGTAAACATATATGCTGTGTTTCTAGTAAACCTGTTACTTATATGTAATATCCGTATATTTTACTTTATAAATTCACATAGATACATTAATTTAAATACTTGTCATGCATTGTCTTATTATTTTTTTAAAATTCTATATTCTTAACACTAGATTTACGGAGCGAGTCAATTTCACTCATTTAAGATTTTGTTGCTATATATATAGAAAACTTAAATATTATTTTTTAAAAAAATATGTTGGTTTTTAATTATATAATGACATATATGCAAATAGGTAATATATTTTTTTGCATTATGTAATTAAAAACCAACATATGTTTTTAAAAAATAATATTTAAGTTTCATATATATATATATATATATATATATATATATATATATATATATATTAAATATATAGCAACAAAATCTTAAATGAGTCAAAGTGACTATATATCTGTATATATATATATAAATATATATATTATATATATATATATATATATATATATATATATATATCTATATATATATATATCAGAGTAAAGCGTTATTCGACTAAATTTTCATTTCATTAATCATCCAACTAAAAATTTTTATTTTATTGTTTTTTAAAATAAAAAAATACGGGTAAAATTTTCATGGGATAAAAAAAATAAAAAAAACGATTATTATCTCAAGTTTTTTTCCCTTTTTACTTCTTATTTGAAAATGAATTTCTTTGTTAAAAAGAATTCATCCTATTTCACCCTCTAAAAGTTGGGATGAAAAGTGTGAACGCAAACCTTATTTGTTTTTATTTTCAATGTTTTACATCTAAGTGATAATAATTTAAAAATTATTATACGAGTATTTCATTAATAATTATTTAAAATTCAATTTCATTAAAATTACAAATTAAATTTCATTTTTAAGTTTTAAATAATTTTTCATGTCTATTTAATTAATAGTTGAGCTCAACTAATATTGTATTTAGTTAATATTGCACAATTTTAAATATTCAAATCAATCAGTTTATTAATCGCTTAAAACGATTGCTGACTAAAAAATCAATTACAATTAATGATTAATTTATTAATCGTTAGTCACTAATTGATTTAAAAACCACTAATTTCAAATCAATCGTTTTATCAATCACTCGAAACGATTAACGACTAATAAATTAATCGTAATTAACGATTAATTTTACACGACTAAAGTTTTAGTCCTTAGTCGTCGATTGGATAATTTTTGTCCTACTCTGATATATATATATATATATATATATATATATATATATATATATATATATATATATATACATAAATATATATATATATATATATATATATATATATATATATATATATATATATATACACACACACACACACACACACACACACACACACACACACACACACACACACACACACTTCTATTAAAATTGTTTTTAAGTTAATATTTTATATAATTAATGAATTAATTTGAAAGTATTACACAAATGTTTCTACCTAACAATCTTGAAATTTAATTATAATAAATTAGCTTTATTTTTCTCATTAGAAACATTAATTGTCTTAGTTTTTTATCTCGTTATTTAAATATACTACATTAAATTGTATTTATTTGTTTTTATTTTACATACATATTTATTAAAATGTATTACTGTTTTGTTGATAATTGTTATTGTTTTCGTTCTCCTTTACACTGACTTACATCCGCATTCAAATATATCCGTAAAATATATTCATATGAAATGCGATGAATCAGACTTGATAACGGGATTGTATATAATGTACATATATATATATATATATATATATATATATATATATATATATATATATATATATATATATATATATATATATATATATATATATATATATATATATATATACATATACATATACATAAGACACCACGTGACGATTTGAAATTATTTTGAATGTTACAAAAAGTTATTGATTTCAATTTTATTTTTTATAATTAAAGAAAATGTAGTGAATTTAATATTTAAATCGAATGGAAGTTATTTTGAACTATTTTTGTTGATAAAGGTTTCTAAAAAAAAAATTAATTTTTGTGTATGAAAATTTAGAAACATTATATATATTTATGTGCTTGTTTTATTTATTATATTTAATAATGAATGGCATAAAGTAAAGATTTACATTTATGGAATATGTATTAATATTGTTTTAAGGTAGAAAAAGAAAATGACAGAGAAAGAGATTAATGTATACACGTTACAAAATATAATATTTAAATAATATTTCTGTTGTGTTATCTTTGAAACATATTTTATACTTCTTTAGAATTTCCTGTTTTTTTAATAGATTGTATTTATCGTGTCACATGTTAAATATTTTCTAAGAATGATAATAGTAAGATAACGCAACAAGTTTCAGAGAGGGTTGGTTAGTACAATGTGGTTATCCCTCTTATTCGTATTTAGTACTTTTGAAGACTATATTACGGATAATATATTTAACAAAAGTTCATAGCTATTGATGAATTAGTTAGGAATCCAACACTTTATTATCTGTTTCATACAAATTATTTAACAAAATTATGTTTATAAAATTACATTGATTTATGTTGACGGATAAATAATACGAATGTGTCGTTATTTTAGAGAACTATTTTAATTTGTGCAATTAAAAATTACATTTATGTTGTTTTGCTACCTTTTTATATTATCTTCAAAAAATTTAAATTCAGATTTTAACAAAGAAAAAAGAAAAAAATATAAAAAAAACAATTTTTGATATTTATTTAGATAACAAGTGTTAGTAATTAAAATATAAATTTATTTATTTTGTGAATTTAACATTGCTATTTTTTTTAACATTTTGAAGACAGGAGACATAAATCTATGTCTCGATCTAACCAACGTTTACAAACCAGAGACAGAGATTTGTGTCTTCACACCGATTCAAGTCAAAAAAGTATTTATTGCATCAGTCTACATTTTTCACACAAGGTCTGCAATTCATATTATACCGCTTTTGAACTAGAAATTAACAAAATATTAATGCCCCATAGGTGCTTTATTATGTGTACGTATTTTTTAATAACTATATACATATATATATATATATATATATATATATATATATATATATATAGAGAGAGAGAGAGAGAGAGAGAGAGAAAGAGAAAGAGAGAGGCTACGCCTATATAATTGAAGAAAAATAATTTCTCATTTATATAACAAAATATGCTGAAAACTGGGTTAAGCCTTATCAAAAAAAACATTTGTCCTCAAAGTATTAAAAAAATATTTTTATTTTTGAAATATTATCTTTTTCATATAGACGAACTTTTCATATTATTTCAGCACTACACATAAAAGTGAAAAAAATGTTAAATAATTATTTATTGTTTATTTTCTTTCTTTATAAATTGATGCACATTTCGATAGTAATACGATCATCAGAAGAAACTGCTGTAATTCACGTATATAAAGTAAATAATAAAATCAGATTGTATAACGCAAAGCTCTGATGATATAGTATTGTCATCGAAATGCGCTTCAGCTTATAAACAAAGAAAGTAAACAATGAATAAGTATTGAACACTTTTTCAGTATTTTGTGGTATTGAGGTGATATTTCATTTGCGTGAAAGTGAACTCTCCACAGTTCCAAAACAAGTAATGATATTTTAGTTATTCATATTTTTTTAATTTTGCGTTAGCAGTTTTTCAACTAACTAAACTAATTAAAATTAAGCGGTCTCACTTTTTTCATTCCAAAAGTATAATTACATACGATCCGTGTACTTGTTTGTCGGTATATATGTACGTAGTAATCTTAAAATAAATATTTGTATTAGTAATATGATATATTTTCATGAAAACATTTGCGTTAAAGCTATTATTGCTTGTTTCGTTTGTAGTTCTTAATGTATTTATATTACCTATAATTTTGATTATAAAACGCAAATAGTGCAAAATTTACTATTAATGCAGTTATTTCAAATAAGATATTAATTACAAATTTTAATATCTAATAATACGAAAATAATGTATGCAAATGTTATTTAGAGGTATACGTTAAATATGTATGAAATTTATTAAATGTTTTTCTCTCACATTAATAATAGCTTATTAATAACAAAATTATTATGAATACAATTTTGTATATTTCAAAATAATTGAAATATACAGAAAATTTTAATTTTTATATAATTATGTTCTGTATATAGATTTCTTTTGTGATATATATTTGTATTATAGTTAATGAATGGCAATTTTGTGAATTTTAATTCTTTTCAAGTTACGTATCTGCAATTAAATTATATATTATTTAATATTATTTTATAATGAAATATTTTGACATAAGTGAGTAAAGAAGTTTTTATTTAAAATAATTGCTACGTACATAAAAAAATAACCTAATTAAAAATTATATTGTATATTTATAACATGCATGGAATAATAATTTGAATTTCAAGATTTACAGGTGCACATACAAATAAAAGATGAGATAAATGAAAAAATAATGTTATTATTTTAGGATGGAGTATTATTACTTTAATAGTTGAAACCATGACTTTGTTTTTATGATAACCAAGCCACAAGAAAAATATGAATAAATTTATAGATTAATGTAAATGGACTACTTTTCTTCACAGGAATGTTTCTAAGAAAATTTATTGTAGTTCTTTATCTTTGTAATAGAATTCTTATTCAAATATTTTGTATCTTTGTTTCTCTATAAATAATAGATTCATTAAAAAATATTAAAAACAACTACTAAATGTGAAAATATTAAATAACGAATATAATTTAAAACATGTATACAAATTAAAATATTTACTTTTTGTTATTTAAAAGATAAACTTTATTATTTATTTTTTGTGCTTTAGAATACATGTGTTTTTGTTATTGAAATATTTATATAATTGAAAACGTTTACATTTACTGTAAATGCATAGAATGTTTAATTTAGTTAAATTAATCGATAAATCACACAAAAAAGTTTGTATAAAAGTGTCTAATTATTTAAAACCTGGTATTTCGTTGATCATGTATTATAAACTCTAAATTTTATATAAACAAAATACATATCAGCTTTTAAGGAAATAAAATGAACAATAAATATTGCTGGAGACTTTTATAAAATCTTATGTTAGGGACGAGTGATACATTTGTGTTAAATTGAATTTGACTCAGTACTAAAACAAATAGTAATTTAACGATATTTATATTGCAAATTCCATACAATAAAATATTGATGTTTATTAAAGAATATATTGGTAATAAATAGAACAATACTTATAAAATTTAGATTTTTCTATTATATATAATTAATAATAAATTAGCGAAATTTTCCCATTAGTGCGAAGAATAGTTTCTTTAGATTCTATGTTCTAATATTTCAAATAAGGATGTAAAATACTTCTAATAACTTCGTGTTCAGGTATAAAATTTGTGGGTGCATTATTATCGATAAACATATTATTTTAAAAAATATAGATAAATATTATTAAGTGTTATTTTTTGAAGAGTTATTATTAATAAAAGTATTACTTCTTAATATATATATATATATATATATATATATATATACCTTTATAATCAATGTGTTCATTATAAAAACTATTTTTTCATATATCGTTAAATGGATTGTATGCAGTAAATAAAATAATAAAAATATTTCCCTAGTTAAATGTTATTCTTGTTTACTGTTTATGTGCATGTTTAACAATTCTTATCGAATGTGTAAATATTGTGACATCATGTTTATAGTCCATCGCGACATTGATAGACTATATGTATGGCATAACGAAGTATGTATAAAATAGAACAGAAATATCTATTTAATTATATAGATATGCCGTACTAACTTGCAATTTAAAAAAAGTTGTGTTTGTATATCTTGATTGATTTTTTATACAAAGTAATAACGTGTAACTGTATTCCTAGTTTTATTTAATATCAGAAAAAATGGCGTTGCATAATTATTATCGCTTTATTTTATAAAATTAAATTTGTTATTAACTAATAAATAAATGATTGGTTGATAGATAAATTTTTAAACGGTCTTTTTTAATGAGTTGTCTATTTTAGATGATCTAAAGACATTAGAAAGTTTTTGATCTTGTTTTGTGTCTGATTACATTTTTAAAGAATAAAATGCAATAATTGTATAAATTACATTTTTGATAGGTAGAAAACAATTTAAAATAATTTTTTCAGTATTTAAATTCTGCTGAAAATATGAATAAATATCCAAAAAAGTATTTTTTCAATAATGGATTTTTTTTAAATATGATATGAATTGTTTAATTTTTACATAAATATTACTAAAAACAAAGTAATTTTTAACATAATGATAGCAGTTTTATCATTTTGCAATATTTAATTTTTTAGAAGTGACTGATAACATAATTTTGACGTCAATAGCACGTTATGATTTAATATAATTATTTTATTTTAATTAACCAATATTAATCAATTTTTTTTATATTTTACACTTGTATTAATATATATATATATATATATATATATATATATATATGTATGTATGTATATAACATGTCAAGAGATAATTCAAAGATCAATTATGATTTAATTTGTTTAAAAAATAAAAAAATCTTTCAAAATTATAATACTTTTAATTTATTTAAAGTATTATGTAATATTTTAATCAAAAATAGTTTATTTAAGAATTGATATTAACTAATTTGGTAATAAGTATATGAGAAATAGGGATGAATGTGAATGAGTACACGTCTATGTTTAGATATAAAATTATATTAATTGATATAATATTTTTATAAAACATTAACATTTTGAAGGAAAACGTTCTGATTCCAGCAGTAATAGTTTAGGGTATATATATCTTGTATGAAGGTTAGTTAATATTAAATTAATATCTATATGCTATGATCGTATGATGATTATGCCATTACTTTTAAATTAGGTTTAGTTAAGTTTAGTTTTAGATAAGTTTTAAAACAAACAACTTAAAAAATGTGCATTTTTGATAAATATTTAATTTTTAATACATTATTTTTTTTTTAAAAAAAAAACAAAATAAATTGTTCGTTTAATCTATATGTAAAGTAATTATGTTTTAATTATTACTGAGTTCTGATTGTATATACATAAATCAATTATTAAAATGTCGTTATAAAATTATATCAAATTCAAAATGTTGATGTAAAAGTTATTTTTTTTAAAAAAAACAACATTAATACTTCGATATTTAAACAAACATTGATTTCCTATATTCACTCTTATTACATACATACTATTTCTTTCGGTAACTTTCTTGTCTTTCAAACAGTTCTTAATTGTTCTTCAGGGATATTTTATTTTTTCAAGGACGTGTGCGTGTCGTAATCCCCTGAAGTGAACAATACTCTTGGCGTCTCAATGGAACAGTCATTAAGGATTTTAACTACGTGGGATGTTCTTTGATTTTTTCGTAGTTAATGATTTATCTTTCGTCTAATTCGTGTTCAAAAGGAATATATGTTATACATAACAAAAAAATATAATTGACAAAAACAAGAAATTCATATCGCATAATCATATATATATATATATATATATATATATATATATATATATTTATATATATATATATATATATATATATATATATATATATATATATAATTTTTGTATAAACATGTGTGTGTATTTTACATGTTTTTTTAATTATAGTTATTTTTGTATAATATAACGCATACACGTATTATAAATAGTGTATGACTTTTAAAATGTATGAAATTTAAAAGTTTTTTATTAAATTTGTAAAAACCGCGTAAAAAACATAATTTTGAATTTTCTTTACAACAAATAAAAATTGATTACAGTCCATAACAATATTTTTATGGATTTCAAGTAATGAATGTATTCAAGTTGAAATGAATATACGAGTAATTTTAATAAAATTCAGTATAAATGTATTGGAAAACGTAACACATAATATCTTATTGTGGCAATAATTTCAGAATGTTTTGCACGATTATAGGATGGAAACGTTTATAGTAACATTATATTTTTTCTAAAGATGCGTTTCTAGTCTTAGATAATAATTCTCGCTGTGTGGAAATGGTTATATTTATATTAAAATATTCAGAAATAATTATATTACAATGAAATATTGAATTTTATATCTTTAATCTGCTAGTTTTTTTTTTATTTTTGATATTGTCATATATCAATAACAATGTTATCTATTTTGTGTAATTGTTAAATTAATTTTGATAAAATATTTTTCGGAAAATTATTTTATAAGTTTCTGTATAAAATGAAAATTAAAATGGTGTGTAGATTTCATTTTTTGATATTATATCACATAATTCCTAACTTTTAAAATATTGAAATGTAATAAAGTATCATTTTTATAAAAAATTAATAGTTTTATTAAATTTTGATAGTAAACAAATAAATGATTTATTTAATAATGTGTTTTTTTGTCTATTAGTATAAAAGATAAGTTCAATAAATTTATTAAAAACATAAATTGGTCTAATTAGATAAAATATTGTAAAATTGAATTTAAATACAATATGATATTTACGATTATGTGTGTTTTTACCAATATATTTCCTACATAAGAAAGTATGAATTACAATTTCTATGGTTATTAGTAAATTAATAAAGGCATACAAAGATCTAAGTAAAATGAATTCAAATATATAATAAATAACATAATGAAAAAAATTGCTAAAATAGACTGGATACGATCGATTAGTATTGTTTTTTATTGCTGTGTTTGTGACAATTACTATGTTATTCAGACATCACTGACATATTAAAACGAGAAATACGAGTTTGTAAGTGAATCAATCGAATAATGAAAATATGTTACTTCTTGCTGTAAAACGATATTGTAAATATCAAGTTTTTCGACAAATACAATTAAAATAGACTGATTTTCAAACAGTATAAGATAATAAAGAAGTCTATATTTAGAAAAAAATTATATATATATATATATATATATATATATATCGGGGAGCTTTGCTCCCTGCTCGTTACGTCCACTAATCCCTAAGGGAGCTAAGTCTCCCAGTAGGCGTTTATAGAAAATTATAATATACTTATTGAGAGAAAAACATTGATCCTACAACAATAATGTAGCAATTAAAAAGAAGAAACAAATACAGTTGTTATGCATTAGCAGATGAATATAAAATCCACGATCTCCAATTATTTTTATAATGCCTTCTAAAATTGGCATTGTAAAGTCACGTCTACATGACGCCGACTGATAATTTCCAGTTAGTCAAATCACGCATACGTGACAGCGGCCGTCAAAATGTTAACAGCTAATATACTTTCTTGTGGAAGTATTTTTATGAAAATGTAAAAATAAATAAAATTTATAAAAATAAGTATGTCAATAAGTGAAAAGCGATTTTAAACAGTGGATATAAAAAATTAATATGTCTTGCTATTAAATACCAAAAAAATAATGAAATATTAATATTTATATACTTTTTCAAAATCACTTTTTTAAATGAACATTTGTTATTATTGAAAATTTATTTTAACTGGAAGTGAATTTGGTTGATTTTTTTATTATGAATTTAATTGTAAAAAATAAATTAAAAGTCCATTTTGTTTTATTTAACATGTTTTTAAAAATATATATTTGATTTCGGATCATTAGTATTTTCATATACTCCACTTCAAAATACAATATATGAAATATTGTATTTTTCAAGTTTATTATAAAAAATAAAAAAAAAATCATAATTTTTATTTTATTACAATTATATATACGTATACTTCTCACCGTTGTGTTCACGTACTAATTTATTAAATGGATTAAAACATATATAAATATGACGCTCGTGATTCATTTTCATGGCTTTGCACACTATTGTAGATGGAAATAAATGCAAATATTACGAATTCTGTTCTATGTAGTATTAACACAAATTTAAAAATACTTCCACCTCACCGTGTTATGAATATTTAAATTATTGCTATAAAACACCATTCACTTTAGTACCGACCTTCATTTTTCTTTTTTTTTGATGCACCCTCATCATGTTGTAAGATGTAACAGGTGTAAACGTACCTTTAACATTAAGTAAAAGTCATATCCTGTAATTATTTTTTACTAATAAGATATTATCAGTTTCTATGAACTTATTTACATATATTATAATAATGTATTAGGTTATTTCCTTAGGTAGGACAAAGTCGAAAATATGCAATTGTAGTAACCGTTATAAACGGAAAAGGAACAAAGAGAACGTACGTTGAATTGAAATGTCATTTTTATTTTGTAAGCTATAGCACTGCTCTGACTATTTAACATATTTATGTTATTTGGCAAAACAATATAAATATATATAAGGTCATCCAAATGTGACGCTTACATTTGTGTTTTATTAAAAAGAAACAAAAGAAACTATACACATGTTTTCATATACACCACCCTATACACATGTTTCTTTTTAATAAAACACAAATCTAGGCGTCACATTTGGATGCCCCTATACATATGTATCGATGAGTGTAAGTTTAGTAACATTTTGGTATCGGTTTTATATTATGGATATGGATCTTTTCAATTTATTATACTATAAAAAAATATTGTAATAGTTATTGTTTTATAAAAATCATTTTCTTTTATTACACTGTACTATAAATATCATAATGGCACTATTTTGATATAATAATATTTAAGGAATTTTAGTTGAATATTTAAAAATTCAGTTTACGTTTAACCAGTTTACAATATTTTGTATTGACGAATGTGTAGAGAATAAAAAAGGAAACTGTATTTTTTGATTCATCATTCAAAATGAATTTAAGTAAACTATTATCAATAATTGTGATTAAAGGTATATATTATTATTTAATATTATGATAATAAAGATTTTGTGGTATTTTGAGATAGTTACTTGTAAATATAAATTTCATTACATTGTTAAATGTAGTTGTAATTGAAAAGTACATTTACTGTCGAGAAAATGAATAGTTGTTTAATAGACATATACATATAATATATTAATGTATACATAAACAATATATTCAAGATATGTATAGCATAAATGTATTGTGTGCGCAGACTTACATTTATAATACGATTTTAGTAGTTATGCTATTATGTACGATATGATTAACTGTTGTTTAATTTTGAATGTAACCTTACATTGTATTTACCATGTTACCTTTTAATTAAAAAACTTATCTATCGACATTTTTTAAGAGACTCGCCATGGAAATCCAATTTTGACTTTCTAACTTTTTAATGTGTGTAATACTAAACCTTGTATAAAAATAAAAAAATAGATTATATTTAAATGAAATATTTCGAGTTAGAGGCATATGTATATATATATATATATATATATATATATATATATATATATATATATATATATATATATATATATATATATATATATATATATATATATATGACTGTGTGTGTATGTATGTGCACGTCATGTAATTCTCTCAGTTTACTTAAATGTGTTTGTCTTCTTTAACTTTTTAACCAAAACATTTAATAATTTATATTGTTTATATTTTTAAGTTTATTTACAAAATATAGTTTATTTATGGTTATAATTTTAACTATATTGAGTATGTTATTTTTTTTATAAAAACATATTAATTAATAAAAATAAATAAAAATATTTTTTTATATAAAAATATCCAAATTTATATATATTATAATACATTTTTAATAAAAGTTTCAAATATTAGGTTGGCAAATATCTCCCTTCCGCCTTCTGGTCTTTTGAATTTCGCAGCTATGTGCAAAAAAAAAAAGCGGAAGGGAGATACTTGCCAACCTAATATTATAATGAAGAAACAATTTGTAAAAAAAGTATCAATTATGAAAAAAATAATATTGCATAAATAAAGAAATCGTTTTATTTACATTAAATAATAATAACATTTTTCAAGTATATGGTAATGTTTATAATGGTGTGTGGAAATGAAATATAGAGTGTATAGAATAAATTTAAAAGTAAATACAAATATGGCTATGATATGTAAACATTTATATTTTACAACTCTGAGATTTAAATTGTGGGTTGGTAAATTTATCCGTGAAGATTGAGGTGAGAGTTTCATCAATAGAATTGTATATTAAGCGTGGGATTTTATTTAAATTTCAGCAGAATGTATGACGATAAAATATTAAAATGCAAATAAGTGAGATAAAAATTTCATATACGTATGATATATATAAAATATTGATTGTAATATTTTTGTAAACGTATGATAATTAAAAGGGTTAAAAAGGAGCACTCATTAAATATATTAAATAAATTCAAACTGTTTTAAAATTTATAATGAAAATTGAATAAACTGAGATTTAAAAATAAAAAAGATTTTATATGAATGTCTTAAAAATATTGTAAAAATATGTTAAAAATGTATTTATAGAGCTGATATTACTAAATTAATAAAATATTAAAATGATGTAGCATTAATCTAAAACATTGTCTTGTGTTAATGTATGAATATAAATATTGTGAAATTTTTATACGAAGTTTTAAATTTGAAGAATAACGTAAATATTATTATGAAAAGTGTATAATAGTTTTTTTCTTTTTTTAAAAAAAGAAATACGGTAATGTAACAGCAATGTGTGATATAAATAAGTATTATTTTAGTAAATTTTTAATTTATTTTCGTCAGTTAATCAAACGTTAAAAATAATATAAAGACAATAACATATCATTTTTAATAAATTTTGTGCTTGCTTTATAAAAAAAACATGTTATAAATTTCATGTGATGAAATAGCATCATTATAAACACTTGTTAAGTGATCTATTGTAGATAGTTATAAAAATAAGTCTCGATGAATGTACTAATTGTATTTAAGATAATATTTTAGATAAAACTACAAATACATATTTTTTTACCAATTTAAATTTATATATTTTTAATGGAACCTTATAATGCCTTTGAAAATAATTTATTTTTATAAACTTCAAATGATTTTGATTACATTCTTCATTGATTCATATTCAACTTTATACATAAGCTATTGAAATTTCGTTATTTTCAAGAAAGATGTAATTTTCTTATGTACATATATAAATATATTTTTAGTTATTAAAATTTGTTTATATGACATAAAATTTCGAAGAATGATTCTCGAAAGTAACAAAAATATCTACAAAAATTATAATTCACATTTGTATAAAAAATCTATTTTAAATATAGATTTTTAATATTTTTTTCTTTTGAATATGTTTTTCATTAAAAAATATCACTAACCGACGTTTTATAGTGAATATAAATATTTTATTACTCTTATACAGAATTTTTGAAATCAATTTTATTTTGTTTAATGTACGGTTTTAACCATGAATAATTATTTTGTAAAAGCTTATTTTAAAACTTCAAAAATTAATAATTATATTTATTAAGAGTTTATAGCTTTTGTATTACGTATCAGTTGATTAAGTTACTAATTTAAATGAGACAAAGGAAATAACAGTTAATTATTGTATTGTTTTTTATTTTATGTGTCTTTTTAAATGAATCGATTGAAGAATTCTTGGAAATGTGAACACCATAGAAAAATCATAAATAAAGAAGCTTATAGGTAGATATTTATTATATAACGTTTTATTTAAATATTTTCTTTATATGCATTCCCTCACATATTAATAGAAAAAGAACGACCACATATATTTATTATCAGTTGACATTGAATAATACCGGACTCTTTGTGCGAAATATCTGTCTCACACTTAGTCATTGTTCGATAAATTATTCCATCCTTAGGATGTTAGAGTCAACAGTACGAATTTACATGATAGGTTGTCGTGCGTTGAACGTGTAAAGTAGGAATTCAAATTGATTCAGCAGCCACGCGTCGCGAACACACATCATGTCTCGCGTGTCAGTAATCGCACACATGTACAGAGATAATCTGTTTTCTCTGAAACGTACGAAGTTTAAATCCTTGAAAGAACGACGCACGTGTATAGATCGCTTACAAACATTGTCTCATTTATTGTTATCTATTTACAAAACTTCTTACTGGAAGAAAGGAAGTGGTATATTGGTTAATTGAGAATATCCTGAACACCGCTTAATAACTTGTCATCAACTTATTGTGCCATGCGAGTGAAATGTCATTAATTAACAGATATTGTTGATTAATGTTCATTCTATGTAGGATGCCGGCATCGCTTGCATACTATTGCAGTAATGAAGAAATTGATTTAACCTCGCTAGAAAAATACTCAAAACGGACTAAATTACACAATTTGGTACGCAGTTGCGAATAACTATTTCGGTAAAAATTGTAGAATTTCGTGGTATGATTTAACAATTTCGCGAAACTGCTATTACTTAATTTCGGCAACTAAATTAGAGAAACAGTATCATTTAATTATATAAAAATTTAGTTAAAGGAATTATTAAAAAAAATTGCCACAGAACAAATATAATTATAAATTGACTAGACCTATTAAAAACGAATAAAGCTCTTATTGTAAATACCTGTTAAATTTTTGAATATTATAGCTGTGCTTTTTTAGAAAGCAAAAGGAATAAAATCTTAGCTTATTTATGCTAGAAGAGACATTAATAAAAAATATGCATATAATTTTGCTTAGTTTTTAGTTTTGATAAAAAATATACGACTGAAAATATAAAAAAAAACAAAAAAATTGATTATGAAAAAGTAATTTAAATCGGACAAATACTTTTTAAAAGAGGCTACGTAAGGAAGTACAAATAATATTTTACATATACACACATACATTTTGAAAATATATAATGATACTTTTTTCGTGTTAAACCAAGTTTGTCACACTATCAAAACGATTAATGCGAAGTAATTTCGTTGTTTTTTTATTTGTAGTTATAATAAGTATTAAAAATTGTAACAAACATAAAAATATTTTATGTTATTATTGCAAGCATAATAACTTAGACTGTTACAACAGATAAAATATTGCTTCATTTTATACTGTAAATATTGTTCAGTGTATATAATTTTTAATTGAAATTACAGTAAAACGTTAATAATTTAAGTACTTATTTTTAAAACTAAACATTATATACTGTAGAAATTCTAGTTTCAGTCATGTGGATTTTTCGTTATCGCATGTATGTGTGTGTTTTAGAACTCACATAAAACTCGAGAGCAAAACTGACATCTCCGCTTAGAAAAAAACTCTATATAAGATCTAACAATTGTGTGATTGAAGGAAAGGAGAATGCTTTTAGTGTTGTAAAAGCTTCATATCTAAAGGTTTCCATGATATATAACTTTTTCCTGTATGTTTAATGATAGAATGTAAAAGTTCAGGAAAACGTAGAGAAATAAAAGTTATTTAATAAGTTATTTCAATTATCATTATATAAATCTGAAATATAATCGTACTTTTAATTTTGACGAGAAAAATATTATGGATTTTTAAATTAACTATCTGAATACATATTTTTATTTTATTTGAGTTTCTATACGAAATTCAATAACTGTTTATTTTTTTATACATCAAGTTATGTGTTTTCAATAAATTATCACATTTACGTTATTCAATTTTAATTATTTGTAAATAGGTGTTAACTATCAATTAATTATATGGAATACTCATTTATATATGGTCATCCAAATATGACGCATAGATTTGTATTTTATTAAAAAGAAATAATACACATGTTTCTTTTTAATAAAACACAACTAGGCGTCACATTTGGATAATTCTATATAATGTCAGGCTATAATAAAAATGCTATAGAATTAATTAATTTATGTAAATTTAAAAAAATATGTTTCTCGCGTTTTTAAAGTACATTTAGTATAATAAATTGTTAGTGATCTGTTTTTATATTAAAATGTTTTGATTATAACTAAAATAATTTTAAAATCAGAAATATAATAATAATAAATACCAATATATTGAATCTGTGACCTTTAACCAGAAAATTAAGTCGAAATATTTGTAATTCTATTTGTAAAGATTATTATTTATATATATATATATATATATATATATATATATATATATATATATATATATATATATATATATATACACAAGTTTGTGTATGTATTATCATTTCTTTGAATTGAAGTTCAATGTACATCTCTGAGAGAAAATATTTTATATTAAAACCTGACTTAATATTGTTCTATTGAATATTTATATTAAATGCGTACTACCATTGGCTACTTCAACAGACTCATTATGAACAGGAAATATTTGGAATTTTTTATTTCACAGAATGATTAATCATTCTAAATAAGCTATAAAAAAGGTACGGTGAGTACCTTTTTTGTTGGTCAAGATATATTTCGTCTGAATTAAATGTATGAAGTGTAAATTTATTTTTTTATGTTCGGTGTATTTATTTAAAAAAAAAATAATTAAATGATTGGTACCTTTCGTAACTTTAAATAATTAAAAAATATCAGATTTTTTTAAAAAAATATATTTTTTATAGATTTAGAGTAATTAAGAATATTATATTTTTAATATAATAACTGACTAAATATTTAAATAATTATAGATATTTTTAAATTTAAAATGTATAATAAACTATTTGTTTATTACTCATCACACTTTAATTTGCTATATCTTTTTTAGTTATTTAATTTGGCAAAATAGAAAACTATTAAAGATTAATTTTTCATTGATAAAAATAGTAATTATGATAATAATAATTAATAATAAATATTAGACGGGTTTTTACTTAAATTTTCATATTTTTTTTTAAAAATTGCATTGCATACCTTTCTATTTTCAATTTTTTTTTTGTCATGATGCCGGGAGAAAAGCGTTCGAATACCGGTCGGTGAAGATAAAGAGAAGACAATACTTTTTAGCTTTCGTGAAAGTAACCTGCCTAAGAGATTAAACCTGAATAAAAAATCTTTATCAACCTGCCTCGTCATCGTGATGATTATGACCAAATACCAATGAATGGTAACATTTTTTTTCACTCAGCAGTGGGCTGATGTAAGTTGGTATGATCGTGTGTGTATATGTATATGTATGTATATATATATATATATATATATATATATAACAAAAGCATTATTTTCTCACATTATTAGAATTTACACAACTTTTTAATAACGAATTATTTTTCCCTTTTTGATATTTTTTGTTACTGCGCATTTTTATAACGTTTTTATTTTTTTCAAAATAAGGTATTATATAATCACGGAATTATAAATAAAAAACATTTTTAATATTGTTCATTTGAGATGATACTGTGACTATTGAAATACTTAGTGATGACAAGTAAACAACAAGAGAACAAGTAAATTCTGAACACGAAAAAGAAAAAACTTGGATGAATGTATGTGAGTAAATTAAAGAATGATATAATTATGTAAAAATGTGTTTTTCTTTGTTAAAAAAGAAAAATACGAGTAGAAATTTTTAGTAATTATAATAATTACACACTTTGTTTATTCTGCAGATATATTATAAAATTTGTATAGAAAGTAATAACATATATATATATATATATATATATATATATATATATATATATATATATATATATATATATGTTATATACACACACACACGTACAATCTAAAGTATGTATGTAAATAATTAATTTGTTTAAAACAAACAGAAAAATGTTCAAGAATTTCGATATATATTCAATGATAGTTAAAATAAATCGGTGAATAATCCTATAAATTCCAATCCACACAATGGATATATCAACGTTCAAGGAAACATATGTTTTGTATGTTAATAAAACATATGTTTAATATTTATATAAATTATTTTATAACCTAACATCTTTGTATTACATGGTGAATTTGTTTGTAAATGGTATACTTTCTTTTGAATCTTTTCATCTATATACTTAAAGAATATCAGAAGAAATAAATAAAAATAAGAGTAACAATTAAATTGTTTTAAATTGTTATAGAAATTTAATTTTTTAGTTTTTCTATACGATATAAAAATGCTTTATGTAAATGATTAATACATGAATTTTAGATTAATAGTTTCTGTTCGTTTGATAGTAACGAATTATCTAGAATCTTATATACTTTTGTTAATAACCACGTACTAATGAATAAAAAAAACATTATTTCAAAAAATTATTGATAATCAGGAAAAACTTTTTTTATCAAATAAATATTAAACAATATATTTGAAACTGCTTCCTAAAAACTATAGATCTTGATGGTGTCGAAGATTCTTAGATCACTTTAAAAAAATAGAATAGATCGTCCGAGTAATTAAGATATATGTTTATATTTGTTTAATGTATTTATGTCTAATTAGGAAATACTTAATTTTTTTTAAAAAAAACTTTCTTTAAATATTTACTGTAATATAAAAATTGTTAATTTTATGTCTTTTATCAATAGAATTGAAAAAGATATTAAAATCTAAAAATAAAATCTTTAAAAATAATTCAATATTACGCGCTAATTCTAGAGAGATACTTTTCAATAATCTCATGTACATAATTTGAGTAATATGTAAAATTATCTTAATGTAATTAATATAAAATTATAATTCATTTATATCAAATTCGGTGTTAATGTGGGTCATGAACTATGATATACAATGCGTATTTTTTCAAATTATATGAATCATTCGAAAAATAATATGAACGAAATATCATCGTAGATGTTATTTCCGAAAGATTCATGACGCATTCGCCTCAAGGAGATATTCTGTATTTGAATAGATATTCTGACGTTTTTAGTTTAATGTTTACGAATAATCTGTAAGACGATGAATTTTGATTTTTTTTAATGATGATGTATACTTACATAAGATTGAATCATTCATAGATTTAATAAAATGCCATCATGTTTGTTATGTTAAATGAATGCATTTTTATGAATTAAAACTATTTAACAAAACTTTATCTTTTTGAATGTATAGTTTTTGAATAAAAATAATAATGAAAACAAGATATAAAATTATTTACTTTTTATTGTAAGAATAAATGGAAGATATGGTATCGTAATTTTATTTACATAGTAAGTAAAACTATTACAAATGTAGGTTAAATATAATAATTTATTTTTGTACATATATATATATATATATATATATATATATATATATATATTAAATTGTAAAAAAAAACACTAAAAACTAATATAAATTATTAATAATCTAATTTGCTAATAACGTAAAAATTTTAAACGTATTAAATTTTGCATTCATTTTTTAATTAATTTGTAATTATGTAAATAATATATATGGATACTATTACAATTTTTTGTGGTGTTGGGTGTGAGTGATTCATTTATGATAAAATTAATTTGTAAATATTTTCGAAAGTGCATATTTATTTTCGTATATTAATAGATATGTAATATTTTAAATTTCGATATCATGAAAAAAAAAACGTTTTGAAACTTAATTCTAAATAACTATTTAATATTTTCTTATATTTAAGAAAATAATGTTTTTAATGTTTCTGTCAGAGTTTAACATAATGATTAAATTAAAACCGATATCAGTATTTGTACTTGGTATCTAGTAACGTGAATATATTAAAAATTACCTTCAGATATACCGATAATGCAATTCCAGTTTCACTTTTAATCATTCATTATAATTCATTAAGTTTAATCATATTATTATTCATTTATATTAGCATTTCTTGATATTCACCTTTGAGATTTATTGTATATATATATATATATATATATATATATTTGTATTATTTCCTGATCATGCGTCAGTTTATAGTTTAAATAGGAAATTATTTTAAAGGTGGAACATTGACCGTATGTACTTGAAAGGACAGATTTTAATTCGAGTAAATTAAGAGAAAAATGTGATATTATTTGAATATTTTTTAGAGTTCATTAAATCATTGGGCTATTTTATTTTTAAATATTTAAATGTATTAATTAAATATGTTTTATAAATTTAAAATATTTTAAAACGCGTTTTACGAAATTATGATTATAATATATATATATATATATACACACACACACACACACACACATACAAACAAACAAACATGTGTATTAGCTTAATTTTTTTTAATATTCATTAATGTTTATAGTACTGTTAATAAATGAACTGCGTCTAATAAGAAAATAATAACATAAATATTTCATGAAAGTATTTTAATTAAATTAAAAAAAATGCATTAAAATGAAAATTAATTTTATTTCGTAACTTTTTTACATAAAAATATTTCTTACTTGGATAAAGAATTATTATATATTTCTCATTTATGATTTTATTCCTAGTAATCAAAATAAGGAAATTAATTCTATTTCATCTTCTAGAATAATTATTAATGTAGAATTAATAACTTATACATAACTAAAAGTTATATATAAATATAAGACAAAATCTATTTCATTTTATAAAAAATAATTCGTGTATTATATTTTGAATTACTATTGTGTTGCTTTATATGAAACATTTCATTATTATAAACTTATATGAGATCTATTTAATTATTTTTAATTTTTTATATATGATGAGTCAAGACTACTTAAGTGATGCAATAAATTTTACTATGAAACTGATGAATTTTATTTGTAAATTTAGTAAACTATGCCGAAATTATAGTCTATTACTAAGTGTTCATTGGAAATTCGTCAGAAAATGTGTTATTAATTAGTTTTTATTAGCACTTTATATTCATTTTACTATATATTTCACAATAATGTGTTAAATATGTTTTTTTTTTTATTTATATTTGTATTTAACAAATTCTAGAATTAAAATTAATGTTTATTTAAAATTTGTTACTGTGTATTTAAAAATGACACATTAAATGTTATTTTTTTATTAGTTCGAACAAGAAAAGTGTGAGTTGTTGTTAATAATATATTTTAAATATATTGTAGTTGGCAAAAAAGAATTAAAAGTACATTAAATAATTTTGTTCAATCAGTATATAAGAGAAAATATTTATATGAAAACATGTAGGTATTTTATAAATTGTAATATAATTTAAAAAATCACAACACTAATATTCAATTCATCTCAATCGGACCTCAGAAACCGTTAAAAATTTCAAACTGTGACAAGAATCATGTTATAAAAATCATAAATAATACCTATCCAAATAAACATGTCAAATTTCACAAGTGCGGAATATAGACACGTACTAGAATTGGGGACCTATGACGAAATAAAAATAATCAGTCAACCCCCAGTTAGAGATGGATTGAACAAAGACACAAAAACACAAATTAATACATATTTGAAAAAGTCGAACAATTAGTCTAGATTTTAACAGAAAGGCTCTGATGGTGATGTCGTCGCCATCGAAATGCATCAGCAGATATATTTATAAATAATAAGTGTACAATAAGTGATTATTGAACACTTTACACCATTGTGGTGTTGGAGTTTAAATTCATTTAACGTTACTACAAAAAATTTTAATACTGATTATAATGTACATATAATATTATTATTTTTCAATTATTAATATATGTTGTAAAATGTAAAAGTAACATTTTATATTTATTCAATGAAAAATTATAAAGGAAAAAGTATATTTGTGCTATATTATTTGTATCACTATATTATTTCATACTAAATTTACCAAATGAATTATCTTCTATTACATCGCATTTAATTAAAAGATCAGTAGATTGATATACCTTTTTAGTAATATAAAAATTATTTATTTAGAAAGAAATTTTGTCATCAGTAGATATAAAATTGTTTTAACATGATGAGACCATCATTATATTATTAATGAAATAGTATTGTTTGTATTAATAATACTCTTGGAAATATGAACATATATTTACTTTGAAATATATGTAATTGGTGTACACACATATCAATATATATATATATATATATATATATATATATATATATATATATATATATATATATACATAGAGAGAGAGAGAAAGAGATATGAGATATTCGTTTTCTCACTAGCCTGGTTTTCATTAAAATATTAGATTAGTTGATAATTTCTTTGTTTCTACCAATGTTATGTAGAATTTTGGCAATCAAATATAATAGATATTACACAAATTTTGATTTTAATATACGTTTGACCATCGAACTTGAACTCTTTTTTACGTTATAAAGTAAAAAGAGCAGTTTTTAATACTACTAACAGTAAATAAAAATTTCGAGGTAAAACAAAGCAATATTGGAGAAGGTTCCAAATGAAATAATGTACATCTATATGTGTTAAGAATAATAATAGAAAAAAATAATAGTGTATATTGAACTTTTCAGTCAATCAATGTGTATTGTCAAGATAATCAAAAGGCTATACATATATAGTACAATATATACAGGCACATAGAGTTATATATTGTTGACATTTAATACGAAAGATCTTGTGTTTATTGGCTACTAAATTGTATTTAAAACATAAATTATAATTTCTTTTTAATTCACTAAACTTTGTTAATTCGTTTTTTACATTATAGATATTATTCATGTAATGTAAAAATAACATATAAATTAATGTTTTTATTTTTTTCAGAAAACATTATTTATATAAATTATCTTAAAAAAATACTTTAGAAAGTATTAATATAATATCTAAGTTAAAACAAATATAAGTGTATGGAACGTTATGTTAAAAATTTAGTGTCCATTACCATTAAAAATCAACTTTGATTATTATTATAGATTTCATTTTAAATTGAAGGTTAAAATTTTGACATTATCTTTTTTAATCTTTCAATGAAAAGTGATTCAGTATAAATAAAAGGTTGCTTTTTAACTTATGGGTTATTGATCTTTAATACGAATTGTAGTAATTATATATATATATATATATATATATATATATATATATATATATATATATATATATATATCATAGTTTAAAATGGATTTTATTACTTAAAAAATGCATATAGTCGTAATTAATGAAATAAATATTTAGACTTTTTTTTCTCATTTTATATATTAAATTTAGTTTGATATCATGTATTCATTATCATGTCGAACATACAATTTCTAATATTTTTTATATAACAGGAAAGTAAATACATTCGCTACTGTCAACATCATTAAAAAAATATATTTATTATATTTTAATAAAGTATACGATTTTGTTGTCAACGTATAGAGGTTTATTAAATGAACTTTTAATTAATTCTGTTTCAAACAAGACTTTTTAATAATATTTACCGTCTTAAAATTGAATGTTATAAAGCTATTATAATGTTATTCGTCAAGAAAGATTCCCAGTTATATTAATTGAAAAGTTGAAAGTATAAAATTTATGTTTTATATATATATATATATATATATATATATATATATATATATTTATATAATTCTGTATGTAATTATATTTATGTATACATGATTATATAAGCATATATTTATTATATGAAATCAACAATCTAGAAATAATATGTATGTAAATATTACACAGGATTTTTTTCAATAAGTCGAGAATTTTTGGTTTGTAGTTTTATAGCGAATAAAGTTTTTCCTTCAAATAATATATTTTGTATTTCATACTATTAGAATTGTAAACTTTATAAATATTTTACAATTTTTATTATAAAATTGAATAAAATTGTATTACATTACAAAAAGTAAGCTTGTAAATTTTGAAAATTTCATTCAAACATTTTATATGTATAATAAAATTTATTATTAAATAATATTTATTTGTTTTTTAAATAATCAATGCAAATATATACAATAATATAACCAATAAAGCTGTTTTGCTGTATAATAGTATAGAAAATAAAGAATAAATAGATGATTGTACTTTGTAATTTGAAAGTAAGAAACATTAATTTATAGTATGTTATATATATATATATATATATATATATATATATATATATATATATATATATATATATATATATATGATTTGATCATAATTATATATAAAATTACCGCCTCAGAGATTGAATTATTATAAAAAAATAAATGGATGTGACTAATATCTAAAAATAAATTTTATTTGTATTTAATTTCTTTCTTTCGATGCCTAGAAGAATATATAAAAATGCATTGAGTTACAGTAATACAATATATTCGTTCTGTAAGTGAAAAGTAACAGTAATATAATAAAATCTACAAGATACAAACATAATTACGTTTTAGAAAATAAAACTTAGAACGATAAAACAATGCCGTTGATCAAATTTTAGTACAAATACTATTCCCCGAAAAAAACAATTATTGATTTATAACACGGCTGGGGATTAAACGAACATCTGCGCCATAATGTTTTTATGCTTCGGGTGCCTTTTGCAACCACTTACACATTTCGCACATGGATCTGAGATGTGAGAGATCTCTTGAATGCGGTATATAAAATGGAAAAAATTGTTAGATATGATTTTCGGATGAATGTCACGTTTCGGTATCGGAATTTCTTATCAAACAACACTTTTTGTAGATTTTAAATGATCTTATGTGCTTGTCAAAAGTTTCGTTATGGCACGGTCTACAATATATTAAATTTGATCATGGTATTGATTTATTTTCAAAACATATTATTTCCACAGTATTATTTCAAATTGTTTTTAACGCAAGAGAAAAATGTTTATTTAGAAAAATACGATCTCTTCTATAAATAAAAATTATTGTGTATATTGCTTAAAAATAGCGAAAATATGAAAAATTCAATCTAATAATTAAGCATGATTTTGTATTAATATTTTGGTTGATATCTTTATATTATTTTTTATTTATTTGTTTCTACACCCATCTTTTATTTTATATTTTAAACATTAGTTATTTAATCTAGATAATTTATAGAAAATTAATGTCAAATATTTTTTTATTACAGGTGAGAGCCTCTATTTCTCTTTGATATAACTGTGAGTGGTAAGTCGACAAATAGAGTTTTTTATTTCACTTAATATTAGTTAAATATAAATATTGAAAAATCATGTATTCAAACTGATTTAAGAAGTAATGAATGCAAAGAAATAAAAGTTTATATGATTATATTATATGAAATATAGTAGAAAATAGTATAATATTACAGCATGATAAAATAAAAAATAAATATATAATTTTTTTGTAAACAATTAGACTGAAAAATTAGTATTTACGTTATTCATAATTTTAAAATAAAAAAAAACTTTAAAATGAATAATATTAAATACATATGTATATTAAATGATTGTTTTTTTATCCCTTATGAACAGGTATAATACTAATAGTAATTACAGTCAAGAAACGATAAGGAATACATTATATTTTTAACGTGAACTTAACACCGTTCATATAGGACCTTGAAGATCTCATATAAAATGAAAATAATAAAATATTAACATGACATTACAATTATAAATAACATGAATAACCGCGTGTTTAACGTACCTTTTTGTTAATTAATTGTTTGAATTGTCATGCATGTTTACTATTATTAAAATGTTGAAGTAGATTAATTTCATTTAAATTTTTTAATACAAAAGTGATACAAATTAAATTTATTTCATTTCTTATAGCATGTACATAAACGCACAAGCATACATACACACATACATACATACATATATGTGTATATATATATATATATATATATATATATATATATATATATATATATATATATATATATATAAAGTAATGGTTTTATCAGCATTATATAAAACTTTTTTATTTTTATTTTGATTATTTACTTATTTTTATGATATATGCTCATATTATAATCTGTAAAATTTAATACTAATTCAAAAATTAAAAATTTATTCTAGATTTTATAATGCAGAACTCTAATGATGGTGATATGACCATTGAAATGCATATCATCTTTTATAATAAATAACATTCCTTTACTTAAAAATAGGCAAAATATATAGATATGTATGTATAGACAAACATATGTATTATTTGCTTATTGTAGTGAATAAGAAAGAGACGACCATTACTTGAAGATACGTTGAATAAAGATAGTAAATAATAAGGGGATATATAAGTCATAATCACAAACATAGTCGTTTTTATTGATATCTGTTTATAACAATTGATATTGTAGATAATTAATAGGATTTTATCTAGAAATAAATAGTGATCTTAATTTAAGTCTGTTAAACCGGACAAATAATTTAAATATTTCATATAACAAAAACTTTTATAAAGTAAATTCTGCTTTTAACATCTTGCATATTTAATTTAGCAGTGACAATTGTTCAAGTTTCTGCCCTCTACTAATCTATTATGCTGTAGTGTAGTTATTGTTCATGGAAGTAATTCAAAATTAATCTCACAAGTAATGTAAAATAGTTGCACGAGTCATGCATATGCCATATATCCACTTGTTAAGTAGGCGACTATTTTATGTATTTTATTGCATACTTACTGAATAAAATACATATTTTCATTATCAACAATAAGTGCTTATTTTTATTTTACATAGAATATTGTAAAATTTGATACTGTATTTGTATTGTTTATATTTATTACTTGCATCTAGTTATTTTCATCTAAACAAAATAACATTTTACATTTAATATTTTGATAACATTGTTGTTATTGAAATGAATAAAAATATATTTATTATAAAAATATACGGTTTTCTAATAAGCGTTTCAGAAGTTTAAATGGAAATAAAACAAAAAGTATTTAATTACTTATTTTTAAGCATATTCTATGGCATTAATGATGGAACACAATTTCACTCATATAACCACCACGACTTCGCTTCACATAATGGATTCGTTTAGTCCAATTTTGAGTTATTCATTCACATAATTGTGTTCCAATTTCATGAATTACATGTTCAAAGTTTATTTTTAATGCTTCTGTTGTTTGCGGTTTATCAGCATAAACCAATAATTTCACTTAACCTCATAGAAAATAATCCAATAGAGTTGGATCACATGATCTTGGTAACCAATTGACGGGTCCATTTCGTGAAATAATGGACTCATTATATTTTTATTTCAATAAGTCTATTAAAGTTTTTACACTTTCTAAGTGTTGTTAAAGTGTTAAACGTTCCATGATAATTTGCCAAACTATATTGAGTTAAAATATCAAAATAAGTTTGAAAAAATCAAACATGGCTGCCACCAACTGTCAAAGTTCTGACATTTTTATTGGAAAACCCTATATTAGGTGAAATTTTGATAAATATATTTGTTTTTAAAATACAGAACATCTTGAATATATTTACGTTTAGTTGCAATAATTAATATTAAGTAATATTAAAATATACAAATATTTATATTAAATAATCACTTTTAATACTATTTCTCAGTTTAAATGACGCACATATGATCATTAGTGTTTTTGTTTACAAATGTTCTTCTTTCCACGAAATAAGAATAATTTTAGTTTCATCATTTCCATCTATCCCACTCGTCATTTCTGAAACCTACTAAGATATTAGCATCTAATCTCAACAATTTATCTTGAGCAATTACTATATAAATTTCTTACATTTATGTATAATTTGAATAATGTAACTTTAACCTCATAACTAGGTCGAGATTTCGAAGGTCGATATTGAAGAGGCATATATATATATAAAAGTATATACATATAAAGTTTTTACATAATAACATGTGAGATATTATTTTTAAACTGATACGTACATGTACATTTTTGAGCGTTTTTATGGAGCAGCCATGACCGAGAGCACATTATGACGTGCTTCGCTTTCTTTGTAACAGAGAGGGTGTGCCAATTTCAAAGAGAAAGTAAACTGATTTGTTTTTGTTATTTTTTTGATCATTTCTGACAATTATAGATTTGTAAATTATTTATGTAGTTTGACTTAATACATTTTTATGATTAATATTTTACATATATATGCATACACACTCATAAATACATACATATATATATATATATATATATATATATATATATATATATATATATATATACGTTACATAAGTTTCTTAGTTTCATACTTATTGAATATTTTATTAGATAAGTACAAATATTAATTTATTTAATTGTAAATAATTCATTCTAACTATTCATGTTTTTATTTGCTATTGAGGTTGACAGCTTATTAAAATCAGCTGATTTGATCTAATTTCAAATGATGTTAAGATAAAAATATACAATCTTTTTGCCATGTCAAGGTTTTGTCAAGTTTAGTGTATTTATAATATATGTTAATTATTTTTAAGGTCATAATCAGACAAATTTGATATTTGAATAAATATTAGATATTTTTTAATTTCTTATAATTATAATTCTTTAATTAATGTTCAATGGTGCCGATAATATGTTAATAAACTAATATTCTTTTCATAGTAATATAATAGTAAACAAGTAAATGCACTTCTAAACCCTTCAGTTTCATATGGACCACCCTATATACATTAACTTACACGATGAAATTATTTAACTAAAAAAATTTCATTTCCGTTAATATATACATATGTTGAGAAAAGTCATGTCTAAAACTAATACAAACTTTCCTTCAAAAATATTTTACATGAATAGAATATCTACTCTTACTTTTCAATTAAATTTCATTTTTTTTTTGATTTTAAAATTATAAAAAGAATGAAAATGATATAATAAAATTTATTTAATATTTTTATTAGTAGATATCAACAGAGGCATTTATATTTAATTCAGTTGTATTAATAAATATAAGAGTTTTAAATGGAACGTTATTTGCATAAACAATTCTGATTTGCGATTTTGACCTGTAACGTTAATTTTTAACATATTTAATTATTTTATCTATATAAATCAAATATTTACATTTTTTTATTTAAACATTTTAATTGAAATCATAGAAACGAAATTTATAACAATAATTTCCAAAGCATTAATGAATAAAATTGTATATATTGAGATCAATATTCCTTCATTCTCTATTGTAAAAATTGATTTCAATATATAAATTTTAATTTACGTCAATGCTAGTAGCAATCAAAACCAGAAATTAATATCCTTCGACAATCAGTTTCAAATCTATTGAATGTATATTTTATGTATCTTACAGAAATGTAAGTATATTTACTTTTTACGGTCTATTTAAGATACATCGAACTCAATTTGTTTTTAAAGGCAAATATTTCTTATTTTGATTTTATATCAACATAGTGTATTGTTTATAATTGAGTTCTTATTATTTTCACTTAGTTGAATTTATTCGTTAATTGTTAAAAATGATCATTGGGAATTAATTTAAATAATTATAATTATTTTAGATTCATATATATATATATATATATATATATATATATATATATATATATATATATATATATATATATATATATATATATATATATATATATATATACATATATATATATATATACACATATATATATATAAATATATATGTGTATATATATATATATACTGACTGGGTAGTACAGTGGTTAGCATCACCGCGTGTCATGCGGGAGATTGCGTTCGATTCCCAGTCGGAGAGTCCCTCGTTTTCAAGTCGAGGGTTGAGCATGAAGGCCGACAACCTCATCTTGTCAAAAATAACTGTCGAGAAGGGAGTAAACCCCGAATAAAAAAATCTTCACCAATCCGCCTGGTCAGCGTGGGGAATATGACCAAATACCAATGAATTTATTCATATAGAGTGGACTGATGTGGGCGTTATGATGATATGATATATATATATATATATATATATATATATGTATGTATATATATTTCATAAAACATTAATTTATATTAAAAATATATTACTTTTTTAAAAAAGAATTATTCATATTTGTTTAAAATTCTGTGTACTAACAATGAAACATTGAAATATTTTTCTAAAAGTAATTGATTTGACCAGTTAAATGTTCAAAACAGTGTATTTTAGTTAAATTCTTCTATTAAAAAATGAAATTATTAATTTAGTTATAACTGAACAAATAATGTTTTGATATTCATTTAGAAAAAAGTAAGATGATCAAAAATATTTTACTGTGTAGAATAATAAAGTTGAATCCAGAAATATGTATATACGTATATTATATTTTATTAAATTTGTATTTTAATTTATTTTACAATAACTATCTTTTCAATAAAAAAATTAAAAAGCACACATTTGTATATATATATATATATATATATATATATATAATTATAGGAACATATTTTATAAATATTATATTAAATTTAATTTATTGTAATTATTATCAAAATTATTATTAATTAATATGTGTACAATTTATTACCAAAAGTTACTTAATTTCCAAAATTTTCAATGATAATTGTTCGACTGTTAAAATATTGATTGTTCGTTAAACGTCTCTTCTTTTTATAAAAAAAATAAGAAGCTCTGCTATTAATCTTCATAATATATAATTTTCATGTCATAATTCATGATTTGCGAGCTATTATTTCAATGGTTTGCGATTCTATAAACCGTTTTATGTAACAGTAAATAAATCGCAGTCATAATTTCAAATCTGATAGAACACCATTTCAGGATCAATAAATTATGAATATAGTGTATTTGACGTACTTGATATTAGCAGATAGATTTGTCAAATAAAATACTTGTCAGACAAGTATGCTGGTCAGCGATTTTAAACGTAGTAACTGTCAACTTTCATCATTCTAAAAGTAGTTCTCCGAAAAAAAAATCAACATACATTTTAACCGTTATGTAAAATTTAATGTTAGGCGGGTCAGTACCATGTGCAAATATTTACTTTCTTTTGCAACACATTTTTTTTAAAATAATTCATGCAAAAAGTGCATAATTATGTCACAATAAATGTATATCGTGTGAATTAGTTATCATAGAACAAGTATGAAAAGGTTATGTACAGAAGTAATTAATTATCGAACTCTTAACAAATATTGCACTTTATCTCTCATTTATATCAGTTGTGTAAATATAAAAACATGTTATTTATATATATATATATATATATATATATATATATATATATATATATATATAACATTTAAGATATTTCATTAATTGGCAAAATTCCATAAGTTTTCTACACAATAAATGTACTAGTAAAACAGAGAAACCGAGACAAACATTATTAAATACCGAGATAATTAAATTGTTACAAATTGAAATTTTATTTAATTTAGTGAATACTTGTTAATATGTCCTAATTAATGTTTCTAACAAAAAAAAAAATAATGATAAATAATTGATCATGTCTGTAAAGGTTACAAACAAATAAATCAAAATTCTAAGAAAAAATTAAATTTTAATATCAAGTATTTGAAACTATTATTATAAATAAATTATTAAGCGTCTCAGTAATCTCTTTTTTAATAAATTTTACATACTATAATGTCTAGATTTGTGATGTATTTGTCAATAGTTTCAGTCGTAGATATTTAATTATGGTCATTTCTGTGTTCTATGAGAAATATAGTTTATTGATAAGATCTAATTTTATGCACTGTACTTTATATACACAAATGTAGTGAAAAAATCAATTTAATATCATAAGCTTGTTTCGAAAGTTAACGTCAACAAGTATTTTTTTTTTTTGATTGTTTTTCACAAAGCGTTTTATATTGCAAGACATTTAGTGTTTATATGCAATGGAAGTAATATATTTGAAATAAATCAACGATTTATTAATTATTAGTTTTCTCGCCATGACACTAACAATTAAAAATACATTACTGTAAGTATGTTGACTGTAGTTTCTCAACAAGTCACTAGCTATAAACAGTCAACAAATAAATATTAATATTTATGTGAATATGAGTAGTTTATTTTTTGTTCTACTTTTTTAATAAAGTTATTTTGTTAGTAAATTTTCGAAACGATTGTTTTTTTTTTGAAAATTGATACACATGTACATACACACACATACATATATGTATGTTATAATTTATGTTACATTTATTATGAATTTTGTATGTCTGATGCAATTTATTTATATTGGATTTCAAAAGAGATGTTGATTTCAAATAAATACATTTTATTGGAAGTAAAAAAAATAGACATAAATTAGTTACATCATTTAAAATAGCGAATGACAATTCTTTTATAATCGTACATTGTGTTCAATGTTAACTCTATTTGTTTTTGTATAAACATCTTTATATTTTTTCTACACTTAAGGAAGATTTTACAGACATAAGTCTATTCTTCCTTCAATTAATTTAAAGTAATATTTAGCGTGCGGGTAGTAAATAAATATGATCTTCGATAAATCTTAATTGAGATTGATGTTAATTTGGTACAATGTGAAATTCAAGATATTGACTTAGGATAATTAGGATTTTTTTTGAAAAGGCATTTAGGAATTTATTCAATAGATCATTTCTATAATCACGGCTTTCAAAGCTACCATTAAAAATATTCAGTTTATGGTTTTGAATAACAATTATATATGTTTATTTATGTTTTTCACTTGTAATTGTGTTTTAGAACTTATTTAGTAATTATTTTATTAGATATATTAATTTAAACTAATAAAAAAGTTTATACCAATAAGAATAAAAGTTCAATCGTGATACGTATATTTTTGCGAATGGAAATTAAAATACTAGCCAATAAATAATAAAATATTTTTTTAATATTAATATATATATATTATATTTACACACACGCACACTTATATATATATATATATATATATATATATATATATATATATATATATATGTGTGTGTGTGTGTGTGTGCGTGTGTGTGTGTGTGTGTGTGTGTGTGTGAATATGACCAAATACCAGTGAATGGAAGCATTCATTGCTGCTTTCGTCCAGTAGTGGATTGATATGGGCTTTATGATGTGATTTATATATATATATATATATATATATATATATATATATATATATATATATATATGTATATATAGATATTAATGTTAGAAAATTCATCTAATGTTAATAAGTTATTCAGTGTGTGCCTGGGTGGTCGACTTCGTTTAATTTTTATTACGGATCAGGACAGTTGTTAGCTCTTCAGCAGATCTAACAGGTCAATGGTACTGCTTGAATTTAAACGTGCAAGATCAGCTATACAGATAGATGCTTTGTTGGCGTAAACTTAGGTATATTTATAATTGCAATTAACCTAAACTGATGACACACTAAATGAAATTAAAAAAGAATGGTGAAATTTCACCGTCCTACTTCAACACCAAAGTATATTTATCATAAACGATGCATTTTATTTTTGCTTGTGCTTTATTTATATATGTATTGATTTATGCTTTATAAATGTGTTACATTTTTTTTAATATTTTCACGTATATCATTATAAATATGTACATGTTGACACACACACACACAAATATATATATATATATATATATATATATATATATATATATATATATAAACTATCTATGAAGATAAATATTTTTAATTTTAAAAAAATGTTTATTTTGACGTTTTTATGACATTGTAATTACTATTTTTTCATTAGCAGATAGAGCCATAAATTTATTTAAACTAATAAAAATGCAAAAAATTAATAGATATTAAATGTTAGAATACTAAATGATTCTATAATAATTAGAGAAATTTATCTGAAACATTTTATTTATTTGAATAATAGTTATTAATTGATTTGATAACGTAATAGATATTTCATATGAAAGTATTAAAAACAATTTTTAAAAGCTTTTTCTTTTCAGCATTTACCTATCTATCTGAACTTATGTTTCTCCATCCCCTATATATACACATACATATATTAAAGTTCTTGGTACTGCATTATCTTTAGAGGCCATGATCAAAATTATATGATATAATTATTTATAAATGTAATTATTCAATTTTCTCTAATGTAGTGAAGAGAATATAATTGATTTATTTTAACCATGCATTATTGATAATTCTATATACACATGTATATACATCAGATCTGGATTATTAAGAAAATAATATTTAATTCCTATATATGCAAATTTCAATACAAATGAATTATTTATCTTAACAGTACAAAATTATTATTGTGTCTGTAATTTTATTATTTCTTGAGTATCATTTATAATTTTACTTTTTTAAAGTTTCGTATCGTTATATGAATTTTTAGAAAATAAAGATACATTTGAATTTGGTAATCAATTTTCATAAAATAAATTTTTATCAGATATGATTGTTTAATAATTTTCGTATTTTACAAAATCTTATTTTATTAAATTAAATACAATATATGAAAATACAATATATGATTACTTTTTATTTGAAACAAATAACATTTTAGAGGTTTGAAATTATTTTCAAATTTGTATTTAATTTAAGTTTTAATAAGTTAAATACATTTGTCGAGTTAAATTACAATTTAATAAAAAAAGTATTGATGTTATCAAAAATACACCATTGTTTTCTTGTTTAATTTAGTATGCTACAGTGATTAAAACGTGTGTACATATACACTGTTAGTTCAGTATTAATAAATAATATTATATTTTTATTTTAGGTATTACTTTTTATGTGAATACCTTCTTTATACAATTATATTAATTCAATACAACAGCTCTTTATTCATGAAAAGAACGTTATTTAAATGGAATTATGTTAGTACGAAATACGTTGTTAGAATATATTATATCACGTTTTGAATAGTGTCTTTTTTGAATAATATATCTTAATGATATTTTGAATGTAATATTTAAAATGTATGCTTTTAAATGAAAAATAATAAAATGTGAGCATGTTGTATTTCGTAGTGTGTGTATATATATATATATATATATATATATATATATATATATATATCTGTATGTATAATAATTAATAGATAGTTAACAATAAACTATTAAAAAATATCTTAATACAATGAAATATTGAACTTAGAGATTTGCAAAAAAAATAAATTTTGAATACGTATATATAGGCAAATGTAATTACTACTAAATAATTGTCATGTTTTATATTTATTTATATTATATATATATATATATATATATATATATATATATATATATATATATATATATATATATATATATATATTGCTGTCTGTACCAAAATATACAATGTCTTTAAATCAATTTCGCTTGCAAATTAAAGCAAGGGAGTTAATTGACACATACTTTAATAGGAAGTGGTTACACGTTTAATTAAAAATATCGATTACATTTCCAACACTGTACTTCTGTCAATACAAATTATAGTAAGTGTATATGTATTTACTATGGAAAATCTTATATAGAAAATATTTCAGATTTCTTTACTATTATAAAATCAATATGATTTTATGGTTAGTGTAAGATTTATAATGGTATATAAAACACACATATACGAGTAGTTAATTTATGTGTTAAAAGATATCAAATATTTTTTGTAAACATTAATTGGCCAAAAATGTATAAAAATTACCTACATATATATATATATATATATATATATGTGTGTGTGTGTGTGTGTGTGTGTGTGTGTGTGTGTGTATGTGTGTGTGTAAAATAACATTCTTCAATAGTACTTAATTTTATTTCGTTCTTGACCGTTTTACGCATTTTTCTGGCTTCCGAGGATTTTTGTCTTAAATTGACATCTTTCGTTTTCAATTCGATATACCTGTCAATTTGTTGTCTTATATTCTTTTATGAAAATCATTAAACATAATTTTTGATTTTAACTGAATTACACAAAACAGTCTATATTCAATATTAAATGCCATATTTATTTCTTTATAAAACTAGGTCGTTCAAAATTTTAATACAAAATTAACCTTTGAATACATTAGCCTAATATTATTTCTTACTAGATACTTGAACTTCGTAACATTTTAAATTCGCATCATGTTTTATTTTATTGCAACGTTTTTATTATTGGTTCTGTGGCATTTCCAAGTTATAAAATATGTTCTTATACAAGTTTTTACGTAATGTTTTATCGGTAATAAAAACTTATATGCATTTTAATTAAAGAAAAACTATTGATTCAATTAGACTTTTAAACAATTAAATTGTGTTGATATTTCTATTTACACTTAACATTATTAAAGTGTAAAGTTATTAAACTTTTATTTAATTCTATACGTCAAGAAACAGTTTATTAAATTAGATTATAGAATTTTTTAATGTTAATATTATTTATTTCATTTTAATTTTATCAGAAATACATGATTGTAGTTAAAAGTAATATTGTTAATTTAACGTTTATTAATATAATATTGTTTAATGGAAAATTATTCTATAGATGTTTTAGTTGCAATTTAATCAGTTTGCTTTAAAGATATAATTATAGTAAAACTGAACTTTTACTGACATATTAAATGCAAATATTATGTGATTATATTCTAAATGTAAATTTATAACATTTTGAAAACATAATAAACATTCAAGTATTATTTTTGAATTATTTCTGTAAATGTAATGAAAAAATCAAAACATAAAATAAATATTTCGTAAATAAGTATTGATGTTACAATTGAAACAATGAAATGAAAATATAAATTAGTTGACTAAATCAAAATAAAAGTTTACTCTGTTAATACTAATTAATTCGCTAATATTTAAATAGTATATAATTCTGCAAATATCAACTTTTCAACGAGCAATCGAGTTCATGTGATATCTGTTTTGTTAGTGGGTTTACATTTGCGCAGCGTTCTTTGTTTCCGAAAGTGAAAAAAAACCTACGTGCTTGTCATTCTGATTTTCGATTCCCTCAGTGTTCTGAATAGACAATTGAATATCGACTGTCCGGATGTCTTTGGGAACTGAGAATTGAAATAGACGTAAATGTACAGGATATCTGGAATCACTTAACTGTTGAAAATATTGTTTTTATTCGTAAATTGACAATTATCCATAGCATCGTCAGATTATAATTAATGTTTTAAATACATTTCATACATCCTTAACGTATTGGCAAGGTTCCATTTTAAACAAAATATCACAACATAGATATTTATGACGTGTTGCTATTCGGCAGTATATAGTTTTACATTATTTATATTTCTAATAGATTTAACGACCTTTGAATGTTTTTGTAAAATTTAAAAAATATTTTCAACTGTAGTTTCATGTTTTTTAAACATTAAATATACTTTAATTGATCTTTAATTCAGATTTATTTGTCATATATCGTATTATATTTTAATAGAATCATTAAATGCATTACTACGTAATATAAAATATGATGGTAGGTTGCATTTATATATATATATATATATATATATATATATATATATATATATATATCTGTGTGTGTGTGTGTGTGTGTGTGTGTGTATGGATGTGTATTCAGCTAAACTAGGTTATGCTATAAAAACTTTTTTTTCTAAATACAGTGTAATAAATATTTTCTATCCAGAATAAAAGTAAAGTAACATTAACTCGTTTTTTTACTCTTCTGCATGCTGCGAACTTGTATTACTCGAATGAGAATTTTATTGCGACGGTTGACCACGATAATTCACTGTGTAAAAGGACAAATTGTTTTGCCATGAACATGTTTTCCGTAACAAATCACTATAAACGATTGAATTAGTTACAAAGACAAACATGAAATAAACGTAATGTAAATGAAGTTTTAAGAGAAAAATACTAGTAACGTTATAATAAGTAATTTTTAATATGTATTACTAATATGGAAAATGTTTTTATGAAAATAATTTATGCAGTATTTTACTGTAATTTTGTATTAAAATATGTCTTAATAGAAAATTCGACATATGACAAAATAGAAAAGGTATTTGATTTAGTATTTTAATTAAATATGTTCACCAGAGTAGGGCATTAACTAAATTTTCATCCGATTAAAAATATGATTAAAAATTCAATCATAGTTTTTTAATCGTAAAAATGATTAAAAATCTAATGATCAAATCTTCATACGACTAAAAAATAATCATGTCATTTTAGATATTTTTTAATTAAAAAAATAATCGGATAAAAATTTAATTAATTAAAAATGTAGTCCGTTAAAAAATATAAAAAAACTGACTTAAATCTCAAGTTAATTTTTTTTTCTTTTCTTACGTATTGGTTTCTTCTTCGGAAATGCATTTTTTGTTAAATAGAATTCATCCCATTTCACCGCCTAAAAAGGTGGGATGAAAATTGTGAACGAAACCCTTACTCGTCTTTTATTTTAACTCTTTTACATATTTCCGTGAAAAAATTAGAAATTATTATAATTCATTAATAATCATTTAAAATTCAATTTCATTGAAATTTAAAATTAAATTTTATTACAAATTTTTGCAGTTTCCTCAAACAAAATAATTTTATTTGAAAAATTTATTTTTCAATTTTAAATAATTTTTCGTGACTATTTAATTAATAGTCATATTCAACTAATATTTCACAATTTTGAATATTCAAACAACGGTTTATTAATCGCTTGAAACGATTGTTGACTAAAAAATCAATCATAACTAATGATTAATTTTTTTAGTCGTTAACCGCTGATTGATTTAAAAATAACTAATTTCAAATGAATCGTTTTATAAATCGCTTAAAACGACTAACGACTAATAAATTAATCGCAACTAACGATTAATTTTACACGTTTAAAATTTTAGTTTTAATTATTGTTCGGATAATTTTTGCCTTACTCTAATGTTCACGATTTAAGATACCTAGTTATTATATTTTATGTAATTTTTAATGCAATAATATAGTTTTTTTTGTCAACCATTTCACTTTTTTAAACTTTCAAAGATGGTAATAAAACTGATTAAGAAATTAAATTATTCAGCATGTATATATACTTTATATATATATATATATATATATATATATATATATATATATATATATATAGAGAGAGAGAGAGAGAGAGAGAGAGAGAGAGAGAGTTATACAGGTTTTATCTAAATAAGTTGTATATACAAAAATAAATAAAAAATACAAAAAAATAATTACGAGGTTTGGATATTGTTTAATATATATTTTACAGTGATGTTTTTAAAGAAACTTGAATTAATATAAAGTAAATATTATTTTATTGTTAAAAAAATTTTTGAAAGTGAATATTTTTAAAATCGTTAATGGAATAAAGTGAAAATTGTGAAACAGTTTTATGGACTTTCCAAATATTTTTGATTTTTTATATGCGTAATATGTAAGTTACACTTTTTATTTTTAATAATTATTTATTTCAAAATATTGTCATTAAATATTAATTATATATTAGTCAATATATTCTATGATAAATTACAAATAAATTCCAAAAGTAATTATCTTTAAATTATTTACTAGTCTAAATTCATTAATTTGATTTTAAGTAATGTTATTTTTTTCATTGTTACGTTGATAGGGATCTGTTATAATAGCTAAAATTATGAATGTGTACATTTGAAAATATAAACAAATACATTTAATGAAACATCAATAAAGATGATTAAAAATTTCCATCACATACTGTTTGCATTTTTATGATTTCATTTACATTTTATATGGTAAAATAAATTCATTTTCGATGTATTTTCACAAATTATTTCATACATAACTATTTTTTTAATTAATCGATAAAAAAGCAGTGATATACATATTAATTATATGAAATAAAAATTAAAAACATAAATGTCACATAACACAAACTTTTATTTTACTATGAAGTGTTTTTTTTTAATAATTATAAAAGATTGATAGTTAATGAATACTGTGTTAGACTTTAAAAAACAAATTAAAAATTATTCATTGATACAGGTAAATAAAATAGTATATTAATCCACAAAACTAAAATATTATTCAAGAATTTAATTATAATACGAATAGAAATTTTGAGATTTTTGATTGTATTATATAAAACAATTAAAAAATATAGATATTCTTGACTTTGAATTTGTTTGATTCATACTTATTCAATAACGAATGTCTTGATTCGATTATTATTCAATGTTTTGAGTATGCAAACCGCAGTATGAAAATTATTAAATTGTGTCTCATATATATGTATAATTTTAATAGTACTACTTTCACGTAGTTCGCGAAACAAGCATTTTAATTTTATATGAAACTCAAAATCCATCTGAAAGTTATTAATGTCATTTATACGGATGTATTATAAGTTTATACATAAATTTTATAAATTAAATGTTATTTTATATATATATATATATATATATATATATATATATATATATATATATACATGTTTGCTTGGATTGTTTAAATGTTTCGTAAATAAAATGCTCATTGTTTATAATAAAATATCGACTCTTTTTTTACTCCTGCATTTTATGTTTAAGTAAGATAATGTTTTTTTTATATTTAAGTGGAATAACTAATAGATATATAAGTTTTTATACACATATGATCCTCTACGAATGATTACGTTCCGACGTTCTTTGGTTTAATTTATTTTCAAGTACAAACTAAATTCTTTTTCTTATCATATTATGAAATAAAAATATTTAAAGTAATAAAAATAAAATTCAAATGGAACTTATAGAAGTGAAAATATTTTTTATTATATATATATATATATATATATATATATATAGAACATTTTTAAAAAAATGTAAAAAAATTGTTAAAATAAAATGGAAAAGAGAGGCGCTGAATTGTTAGAAGTAGGAAAGCTTTGAGAGAGAACTTCATAAAGAGATATTCAGCAGTGGATAGAAAGAAACAAATGATCTACTTATGTATGTATGTATGTGTGTGTGTGTGTGTGTGTGTGTGTAATGTATACGTAAATTATCATTGGATTCTACATTCTATCAGTTATCGTTTTTTTTTTATATAAGCACGTTTCGTTTCTGTTAATTCATTTTGATAACTTTTCCTTGATATTCTCTCAAGTATCGGAAGATTTTTTTGCAATCACGATATCCGCGCTAGTCGCTTCGCCACTCACTTTGATGTTATGTAAATTCGAAAGAATCTTGAATTTACGAAACCATCCGTGACTTGTAGCGAAAATTCATCAAAAATATTTGCACTTTTTTTAGCCTTCAAGTCTTCAAATAATTCTTTAGCCTTCCCTTGAGTTAGTATTAGAATTATAAACATTTATCATAATCAATCTACTAAAATTTGTTCATGAGTAATTCATGCAATATATGCACGCAAAGTTTATTATTTTTTTTACTAACTTATTTTTTCAACGTGATTGTATAATGCTTTTCACTATCAACTTCGCATTCATACTTTTATGTTTATTGGATATAATGTATGTTTATATTTTCAAAGAATAATAATAAAAAAGAACTGAAATAAATACCAACTACGTATAAATATCTAAGTTATGGATACTGATCTAATAAATTGACGACTATCGATGGTCTTGTACGCGTTAATATTTTAGTAGTTCTATTCGTATTTTAAAAAGTTCGTAAGCTGAAAATGTGTTTCTTTAGAAAATTTGCAGACCTTTATAAATATTCACAAATACATTAATGTCTTATCTATAATAATGTTGCAATTAGAGTATCGAATAAATTATTATTATTAACAATAATCTCTGATTAGATTCTGAAAAAATATGATGTGCCAAAAATTAAATCAGTACAAGAGTAAATTTAACAAGAACAATCGTGTTTTTAACAAAAGAATTATTCTCTTACAACGTAGGATTTGATAAAAATATTTAACAATATTTTTCTGTTCACTTTTTTGTTATTGCATATTTTGACAATCATATTATCGTAACCAGATATTAAAAATCTGATTTATCGGAATTTAAGAAACACAAAGAGATTCTATCTTCAAAATATAAAATTAAATTTTATAATACCATGGATTGAAAATGTAAGTATAAGAGAGTCGTTTGATAAGTATGGTAAAAAAGTAAGAAAAACTAAATTGAAAAATTAAATTAAACAATAACTAATTTACCATACTTACCAAACGACCCTCGTAAATATAGAAAGAACAAATAAATAGTAAAGAACTGAATAATAAATGATAATTGATAAATAACATTTTCTACTGTGGAAAAGTAATTTCTTTATGAAAAAAAATAATTAAGTAATGTCTTTACTGATGAAAGTGATTAACAATAGTATTAAGCAAATTGTGAGAGTTAATTATTTATATTTTACTCTATGTATTTATGTATTACTATATTTTTTGCTATTATGTATATTTATATATTACTATAATTAATTATATACTATTAATATAAATATAATAAATAATGTAAATCATGTAACTCTATTTTTAATTGATACATTGTTCTTTTGTATGCTACATATATATATATATATATATATATATATATATATATATATATATATATATATATATATATATATATATATGATTTAACTTTCATAAAAATAAAGAATTTTTAATGATGAGAATTTTTGTACATAAATATTTATTATTAATGTACTATTACAGAATTGTTAAACCGCAAATTATATTTTCTAAAAATTAAAATTTGTCAAACTGAAGAGTTAATTGAGTATGTAAACACGTTAACAATAAAATTTTATATGAATGACATTTTAATTTTGTTGACAGCAATTTATAGCAACAAATATTTTGCGAACTTACAAGTACTGTGAACTGCAATTTATATATTCACATCATTTATTTGGATACTGACCGGCTGATTATGTATTATTAAAAAAATATATAAAGTTTTTGAAAAATATATTAGCTTCGTTTTCAATCATCGTTTGAATTTAAATATTTTATAAATAATAATTTTTAATTATGATAGTACATATTGTAAAGTAAAATTTAAAATATGAATTTTTATTTTCACCTTGATATTTAGCAGTTTCATGACACACTTAAAAAAAATGTAGTTAATATTTCAGTTAACTATGAATCATTTAATTATTATGTGCATGTGGTTTACAATGGTGTAATAAAAATGTATGAAATAAATTGTAGAGGATTATACATTGAATTTGATCGTATTTATTTATTGTAATCAAATTAAATTTGTGTTGAAGTGAAACAAACATTTTTTTAAAAAAATCAAAAGAGTCTTGATGATTTGTCATCTTTAGTTTTTAATATTTCAATAATAATTTTACAGAATTTATAAAAAAATATTATTTCACACTTAAAAGTTAATAAATAATATTTACTAAGTAATAAAAACATTTTATACTAATATTTTATCAAGAATGTTAAACGAAATGAAAAGAAACTATTGTATTAGAAAGACAATATTTGAGTTTTCAAGAAAAACATAGAAGAGATAATACGTTAAAGATTATGTTAAGATTAAGCTAAACAGAGAAATGTAAATAGATTTAAAAGTTGTTCTTTTTTATAGTACATAACAATAATAATAAACACGTATTTAAACTTATAAAACCTTTGGATAGAGATAATATTTAATTTTATTCTTAATTATTATCTATCTTGTTATAACTAAGTTAAACAAAGTGTAATTTTTTATCAAAGTTTTTCTAATAAAATATTAATATCGTACTTTATATATATATATATATATATATATATATATATATATATATATATATAAAATCATTAGCCTCTTTCTATCCATTGTTAGATGAATGTCCCTTTTAAAATTTTCCACTTCGACTGATTCAATGTCTTTCTCTTTCTTTGCATTCTGATTATTTTTTTAATTTCTCTATTCCATCTATCCATAGGTTTTTTCGTGAGTTTTCTTATATATCTAGGTTCCTAATCAATAACTTCCCTCGTCCATTGGTGGTCTCCTTTTTTGATATATGATTGGCCCATTTTCATTTCAAATTTCTCACTTTTGCCATAACATTTGTAATTTTTTTCTTTATATATATATATATATTAAATATATATATATATTAAATATATTATATAGTAATTACGTTATTTTATTTTTTCATTAAATGTATTTTTCTTTGTTGTATTTTTTTAAAAATATTAATATAATCATATTTAAAATACGAAAAAAGAAACATATAAAATGTTCATAGACTTACTTATTGAACAAATTATTGGAATAAAATAAAAATAATTCTAAAGAAAATTGTTTTCTGGATGTTTCGTTTGTATTTAATCAATCTCGTCGAGTATATACTTTATGTATCTCATTTCGACAGATGAAATATTTCATTTTAGTATTGTTCTTCTAACAATGTAAATAATATGTATTTCGTTTTTAATATTTTCAGGTAAATATTGAATTGGTTATAATAGAAAAAAGTATTTCAGTTTATATTCAATATGATGTCGAAATAAATTCAAGAAGAATTGATCATTTTGTGATTTAAGATGTGCTTTTGTGGTTTTCTTTTAATACTTCATATAGAAATAAATATTCAAATTTAATCATTTTTATATTATATATATATATATATATATATATATATATATATATATATATATATTATATTGTGAAATTATATTAAGAGATATTTATTATAAATAATAAATCAATAACATTTCTATTACGCAATAATAATATTCCAAGGTACATCATATTTGGTTTTATAGTGGTTTAGTATAACTGATAAAGATTACAATTTTCATTAAATAATTGATATTAGACATATAATAAAATAAATGTATTAAACGAAAGACTGTTTGTTATTGATATTGAAAAAATTAAAAATATACCTTTTGAAAAATTTAAAAATTATAATCAATGCTAATAGTATGGGTTTAATTCTTTTTGAAATTGGCAAGTAGTATGATTTTGAGTTAAAGTTTTTGTTAATATCTTATTTGAGTAATAGAAACATATTGTTTGCGTTCGAATAAAATAATTAACTTGATAAATCAACTAAAAATATAGTTTTTATAAATAATGATTTATGTGATTATATATATATATATATATATATATATATATATATATATATATATATATATATATTTGATTCATAACTGATGCATTAGGACTCATTTTATACTTTTATTAGTTAATATTTAATCAAAATAAAGTAAAAATAATAAAATACATCGACTAAAAAATGTTCTGGAAAAAATTTGGGTAAAATGCGTTTAGAAATTAATTAAAAGGCAGATTACAATGAAGAACAAATAAATGAAAACATAATTTTACTTTTTATAGAAATATAAGAATTTCGAAAGTTATTAATATACATGTTTCTATTGTTAAATGATCATTTCAAGTAAAAATAATATGATAAAATTTTAATTAATATGATCTGTATTTTTTTCAAGAAATTTCACCTTATACAGTAAACCTGTTAATTGCAAGTAAATTAATTTTGTTCTAAGTTATAAAACACAAAGTAGTAAATTTTTATTATTAGCATTTTTGTACTAATTTTAAGATATTGTACTTTTTAAAATACATTCATATATTATTGTATTTATCTATATATAAAAATCACTCGTTTTGTAGCTTAAAGAGAAAATATCACTTTTTAGGCCAAAAGTTTTTAGTGATATTATAACAATTAGATTTTTATTTATAAAAGTTTATTTTAGAGATAGTATATAAAAGAAAAAGCGAACGTTAGACTTTTTAACTTTATTTATTCGAGAAATAATAAGGTTTATGAAAAATAGTCAGTTTATTATTTAGTTTCGAAATTTTTTAGCAATTTGTATATATAGTGCTATAAATTTTAAAAAATTCAAGTATTATTCAACATTCGTAAATGTGAAAGAATATATTTTTACTTTTTATGATAATTCTTGGTATATACATATATCACCAGCGTAAAAAGAACAATAACATATATTTGATAAAATGAAAACAATAGTATTGTATTCGTTTTTGTATTTAAGAGTTGAAACAATATAAATACATTCAATAAATTAATTTCTCGATACAAAATAAACATAGATTTATGTTTGAAATGAATTTATACAGCGATATATTTTAATCAGTTCTTGAAGAAATCAAATATTGTTTTAATACGAGAAAAACAAACATTCTCTATTTGTCTCGTTTTAATGTATATTTTTTGAATGTAGCCTTTTTATATCAATTTATTTTTAAACAGGAGAACAAAAGTAAAGTTTATTTATAAACCTTAAAAAAAACATAAACCTTAACCTAAATCTTAAACATAAATCTTACTTTATAATTATTGTAAAATAAGGTTTGAGTTTATTTGTTTTTTTTTTTAAGTTTATAAATGAATAAATAAATTTATAATCATTGAGTATGCAATAAAAAATAAATAAATTTACTGTCATCGAAAAGATTCATTTACATTTTATTTTTTAATTGGTATTTTATATTTTATGCTCTAACAATAGATAAAAAATTTAAAATAATATATATAACACGAATTTTACTTGCTGAAACAAATATCTATAAAAAAAATCAAAATTATTTTCAACGAAAAGATAAATGTTTTGTATTTGATCAAAATTCATATTGAAATAAATTTGTTAAGGGAAACAAATTAATATATTAGAAAATATTTCAACCAAAAAAATGCATTCATTAATAAATATATCAAAGTACATTTATATATATATATAAATATAGTAAAAAACACACATACTTCAATTATGTACATATGCGTCATATTCAACAGTAGTGCAAATTTGCGAATAGGGCAGTGGTGCGTAACCTTTCTCTTTTAAATAGCCACTTGACAACTCCGCTCTATATTTTATGTTCCAGGTCAATAGGATTTGATGTTTTTTTTGAATAGAGTAAAATAAATAGTTTGTTTGTCAAGTTCAGTACAAAAGTGTATTTGTAATAGAAAAGCTAGATATAAATAAAATCTGTATATTTTGTTTTTATTTAGAAAACATAAATATTGAATAGTCAAAATATTGACTATTTCTGTTATATAACGTATAATAAATGAACTGTTTGTAATGAAAAATTATGCGTACATCATTCGACTTGTTATACAGTAATGTAAGTTCATAATTAAAATACTACGTATATATCATTCACTATTATAAAAATATGCCTTTCTACTTTTAAAAAAAATGATGCTCTGCCTCCGCGTTGATATGAAAATTTCGTTTCCAAATTTTGCCGAAGTTTTCCGAGAATTACGGAAGTACACATTTTATGAAATATTCAAATTAACAAAAAATAGAAAAAAAATAGATTTTCAAGTAAATCTTTTGGACAGATATTCAGACAAAATAAATTTTAAATGTATTTCTATTATATATATATATATATATATATATATATATATATATATATATATATATATATATATATATATATATATATATATATATATATATATATATATATATATATATATATATATATTATAAAAATCGTCAACACAGAAGTATTAATAAAACTTTTTAAACGTTTTATTTTTTATCACTTATTTACATTGTTAAATAGTAGCAAATTTGAGAGTCGACGAGTGAAGCGAGTAGGGGGTGAAGCCTCCTGGTATAAAAAATGTATACAATTCTTATTTGTTTCGTAAGATGGTTTGTTAGTAATCGCCACAAAAATTAAAACGTATATTTTGAGTTTAACTATAGACAGTTGGATATTAAAATCATTAAATTTAATTTAGTAGAAAAATTGTTATTAAAATTGTTATTAATGTGAGATATTTATGCACATTCTTTTTTTTACGAATAGATGTTAATACAAGCTAGTGTAAACAAAATAAATGAAGTTATTAAGAAAAACGAAATGATATAGAAATGAACAATTTAGCCGAAATTTTCACAGAATATTTAAATATGAAGACTGTATATGCGAAAATTATTGATCAAATGAGAAATAACAATGTTTTAAAATACAGCTTTTTTACTTAACTCGGTTTATATAAATTTTATGTATTCACTAAAATAAAAAATGGACTAAAAGAAACTAGTTTTGAAATTGTTAAGGAGATGAACAAAGAAATGTTATTGTTAAACAGAAAAAAGGGAGTACGTTGAAAAATATTTTTAATAATGAAAATTAGAGGGAATTATTTTGAAGGAAAGAGTAAGTGGTGTATTTATTATGTATATATATATATATATATATATATATATATATATATATATATATATATATATATATATATATATATATATATATTACGACGTACTTTTTCAAAGAGCCAGTTCCATTTTTTATAACTCATCAAGTTACTGCTTTTGTATTTCATCACAATTGGTTACGACACTGAAACCATCGACATACATCTATATGGACATTCATTTACTCGATAAAATATAATAGTATCTATTTATCTGCTTGACGATGGTGCTTGGACCAAAATTGGTTATGGAGAAATGTCATACAAAAGCAGTGGCCCACAGATAGACAAAACAATAAGATGGCATAATAACGGAATCAAAATAAAAAAAAATGAAACAGATTTACTGACATTATTTCATTCTTTTATTTTTATTTATATTGTTTAGGGGGCCAATTGCAACGATTAAAATTAGCTACAAATCATAAATTACAAAATTATAAATAACAGGTTTTCTACTATAATGTAATTATATAAATATATATATATATATATATATATATATATATATATATATATATATATATATTACATATATACATATGTAATGACAATCTCTTTTATTATATTTATGTGTATACAGGTTATTTAATTAGATCTAAACCAGTTTATTATAATTACGATTTCAAATGTTTGTTAATAATGTGTATAAATAACAACTGTATTTATAAAAAGTGTAATAAATGACAAGAATGTGGATAATCATAGCTGTTATAGTTGATTTCAAATATGCTGTCTATATTTGTTTGACATTTCATTGTGTAGATATTTCTTTCTTTACGAATTCTTAACCTTGACTTTTCTCTACACTGTAACTAAGATGAACTAAATAATTTTCCAGACACAATGTCTATAGAATTTTTTGTATTGTTGTCTGTACTTTATGTTATTATGTGTTATTTTTATACACTTTTATGAATTTTTATACGAGTTGTTTATTTTTAATGTGAAGATTATTTTTTACTAGTAGAATAAATCGTGTTGTACACTGTAGTGCTATTTACAATAGATCGGTTTTTTTTTTGTACACTTTTCTGTATTCAATATTAAATGTGTATTTTTTTAAAAATATATGCAAATAAATGTATTTAAAATAAAATAGTATTATAGTTAATTGTTTAATTTTTGAATTATTGATTTTTTCTTTTTTTATAATTTTCTTTTCAATAAATTTTTCTGTTGTAAAAAATGTGTAATATTTTTTAAACTGTGTTTTCTTTAATTTACAACACATTGTTAAAAATTTCATATTCTCGTATAGAATTTGTCACGATTCATATATTACTTTGTGTGATTATTCATCATGTCATAAATTTAAAGCTCGAGTACAAAGTTTCATCGATTATAATGTATGATGGATGAAAGTGAGCAATTTCAAGTGAATAATTATAACGAGTGAAATTTGTAATTGTATACTTTTTATATTGCGTAAAAAAATAAACTCTGAAGTATCATATTTTATGCTGTAGCATAAAAAATGTGTAAATATTCATGTATTAATAAATTCCAGTTAAAAAATTAATATTCATTTTAAATGTTATTCCGAGAAAAAGTTCAGATTAAACAAAAAAATATAATTCTGAAATAGATAAAAAATTTATTAAATACTTTTTCATTTTATTTAACGGTAATTTAAGATTCATATTTATTTTAATTGTTGTATTCTTTTGTATCGTTTTATATTACTTATAATATTTTTACTACATTTTATCAAATCATCTTGGACTTTCAGTTTTTCATTTTAATTTTAGTGCTTGAAGAATATTTTTATGTTACCGTTGAAAAATCCGTACTAATAAATCAAATTAATTATGCTTTACATATTTTAAGAAGAAAAAAAACGTTTAACTATCTTACAAACGTATGCTTTATAGTATGACCTAGTATCGTTATAATTAACTTCTATACATTTTAGATTTTTAAGATTTCTTGATATTAAAGTAAATTATAAATATTTTGTAAAAATAAATCATATTCAAGTAAAAACCCCATTAATTTTTTTATCAAATATCTTATCGATTTACATACTAGATAACTATGAATTACATTTTAATACGACTAAATATCAATATTTAGATTTCCGAGCAAAAAATTGTATTTGTAGATTGAGAATACTTTTTTTAAAAAAATATAAATTATTAATCTAATAAATATTTTGATATAATTATTTATAGTAAGTGATTAAATGAACATATTTAATAGTTTATATTTCTCAATTGTAAAAAATCTAATTTTAATATTTCTGTATATTACAAATATTCATTAAAAATATATGGAGAGTTAAAATGTGTTTTAAATTCAGTTTGTGTTTCTTTCTACTAAATCATAAATGAATATTTTTAGTGAATTAATATTACTTTAAAAAAATAAGTTATTTATTATTATATCTAAACAATAGTAGTTTAATTTTTAAGAATGAAATGATAGATTTATTTTTTTAAACTAATATGTATATGTTTAGAAGACTTATCGTATAAGAAATCATAATTTTGAATTTCATATAAATTTTAAAAATAACATTTTTTTAAAAATATATCAATCATAGTACGTACATTTACAATATAAAATAAAACAAATATGTCTTATTACATTACGGTATGATACCATAAATAAGAAAAATTAATATTTAACATTTTAAATACTTTTTAATATTTATTGTTAAATTGTTAATTTGAAATGTTGAGAAATATATTGTTTCATTCATCATAATATGTTAAAAATTATGCTATTTAATATCATATATAGGTATTTTTTTAAGTATGATAGAACTTTAAATTGAATTCCTATTGAAAATTCTATCTAACTTAAAAAACACTTTTTATCATACCTTTATATATATACACACACACACATGTGTATATATATATATATATATATATGTGTGTGTGTGTGTGTATGTGTGTGTGTGTGTGTGTGTGTGTATGTATGTATGTATTTATATTAGTTCACTTTATAATATAAATTAACATTTAATTTATATAATTATTTTTTTTTTAAATAACAAAATATTTTTGAACACACAAATATGAATTTATATTATAATTCAAAAAGGTTGAATATATATTAACGAATAAAATTACTATTTGTATGAATTTAATCGATTTGTATTTTAAATAAATATTTAATTGCGTTAATAAATTACGTAGTCGAATAAAATACAGTTCGTGAAAAGAAAAAACATTATTTTTAGCATTAAATAAATAAAGATTTAAACAATAAATTATCGGAAATAAATCACCTATCATTTATCATTCATACTGCAAAAATTACAGTATATGTTAAATGAGAAGAAGTATCGATGCAAAAGAATGTTAATCAAATGGACAATCAAGTAACAGCATTATAGTGAATAATGAATAAATTGTTACATGAATCATTCAATTGTTCACCTAGCTTAGAGTTTGACTATTTTGTTGCCATCAAATCATCACATGTACACGCATATTGATGTTTAAATGACATTGAATAATAGATGTTGAGGGACGAAGAAATTAAACTGAAATATATACATTAATTCAAATGGAACTTTACATTTCCTAAATAAATATTATATTGCCTTTAATAGAACGAAATTTGTTATTTTAGAAATTTAACTAGTAACAATTTATTGATTAGCATCCTTAGTTTAATACGAACTTGTGTGTTTTAATTCAGGAACACGATCATTTTGCTATTACTAACTGCGAACAACAAGAATTTAGTTCTAATCATTCTATAATTGACGAAACAATCAAACTAATAATTGATACAGTACGAGTGTATAAGTCCATCATTAATAATCAAAATACAAGTTAAAAAATATCATTGAGTGTAAATTAATTATAATATTTAATTTAAACAAAACAGATTGTTTAAATATCGATGTATATTTTAATAGAAAATGACTTTAATTGTGAATTTGGTAATGATAATATGCTTTATTCAAATTAAATCACATGTATATATAATTATTATCCATGAACCACAGGTTACCCCGTTACTGTTTATTGTAATTAGTCATAAAAAATACTCTAGCGTTCGTGAAAGCATTTCAAGGTTTTATTTTACAATATTTTAACCTTATATGATTAAAAAACGTTCGAAATATTGTTTTTATATAAAAATAAATGTCTATTAAAGATTGATTGGTTGTTATAAGACTCTATATTAAGATACGATAGTATATTTCTTAGAAGTGAACGTTGAAATGTAAGGTTCATATTACTATATCCGCATTACACCTTTGTTATTATAAATAATTGTTAGAATTAACCCGAGGGGGAATAATATATTTGTATTTACATTTATAAAAATATAATTGTATCTGATACTAAAATAATATTTATATATACACATATATGTATGTGTGTGCATGTGTGTGTGTTTGTATGTGTATATATATATATATATATATATATATATATATATATATACTCTGTATTTGTATATTTACACATTTCTTGACGGATAAAAGGTTTTTTGACCCATAAAATATAAGTACATATAATTTAAATTTGCTTGTTTCACGAGCTGTTGATTTTTGATGATATCATTCCTTGTTCATACGTACATTTTTATAAGTAAAGGTTCTTCACCTGTGTTATATTTGCTTCATGTATCAATAAATTGTAATAAAAATGGAATGCTATTGAGATAACTAAAACGGTATTCTACTCCTAAATATTGTTCAAAACATATTCGTATATCTATATGTATACATATGTACATATATATATATATATATATATATATATATATATATATATATATATATATATATATATATATAAATATATATATATATATATATATATATATATATATATATATAAATGAATATATATACACATATACATAATCTTTTAAATACTCCACAATATTTTTATGCTGTAAAATAAAATATAAAGTATTTATTCAAAACTATCGTGACTTGTTTGAATGCCAGTTTTGAGACATTTTGTTTCTTTATTTATTGCAGCATGTATCTCGTTTATTGGAAATTTGGCCCACCTCATTAACGAGAGACTTTTTTAAAAAGAATATCTTTTACAGAACGTTTTGTTTTTTAAAACAGACTATAATTTGTAATCGAGTGGATTGATATAATATATACACATTGTTTTCAAATCATCTTTCTGTGGACTTTGCTCTGTGAGTCAGCACAGAATTTGTTAAAATGCCTAAGTTTAATTCTTGAATGACCTCATTCAAGGGCATCACAACATTCTCCAATGGTACATGTTTCCGGGATTTTGACACCTTTTTATAAAAATTAGTATCTGTGATCCAGTTGTTAACAAATTTCCCACCAATCCACTATGGATGCAGAATGGTGATCTTTCTAAACTTTCAGTCTATTCGGAAACTTCTTTGGAAGACCAAGTGTATACTAGATTTTTTCATCAGCAAATAAAATTTTTCGATGTTTTCCATATGCCAAACTAAACATTCTTGATTTTTATTTAAATAAGTTGTGAACAATTTTTTAATATATTTTTAAGCACATAACATCAAATCCTGTTTTATGATAAAAGATATAGATAATGTAAATGTTTGTATCTCTTGTCACATTTATTTTGTTTTCGGAGCGGATTTCGGTCATTTTATGTTTGAACTGTTTTAATTATTTGTTCCGTAAATACGGTACGTGATCTTTCAGATCTGGTGGTCTTTTATCTAAAGATTTCTTTGAATAATTTCACGACTTCGTAAACATTCGGATAATATCAAATGGTTGCCAAATGTTGATGATAGAATTAAGCAAAATTATAACAATATGATTTTTTCTATTACTCCATTCGATTTCCTAATATCAATTTTTAAAAACTTTAGTACGTTTAAATTATTACTTTTAACTAATAATCACAAACAGAAACTTTGTGAATACATTCAAAGTCATCCACAATGGGTACTATTAAAATTGTAACAATATATATTTGACAACTAGATGTAAGTATGTATGTATGTACTTTTTGTCATCAATATCTGTAAATTTACAGACGTTGATGATAACATATAACTTATAAATTTTTACACATATTTGTTTTTATATTAATTTATAATTCATTGAAATTTATTAATTACATGTGAATTATGTATATTAATTAGAATACATAATTTAATGACAAGTAAGTGTGTATCTTTATATATATATATATATATATATATATATATATATATATATATATATATAATATGAATTCTGGGCCACATGTGACTCTTCATTTAGCAAATGTTATTTGTAGATCGAATTTCAAGACTAATACAAGAAATGAAGTATTCCTAGTATTAGTTAAGTATTTTCATTTTTTGGTACTACTTATTATTTGGAGTAACTGTGATATACAATAAGGTCTTTATAATTGAAGTATAATTCATAGGTTACAAATTAAATCTCCTCCAAAAAACTTTGTAGAATAATGATCAAAATTTATCAATTAGATTTAAGATATTTACAACTAAAATGCTAATTCAATAATGAATTTTTATCAGTTAATATATAATAATTAAAATTATATATAATTATTCTTTAAAAATATTGTGAAAATCATATACAAAAAATATAATACAATTGATATTTATTTGATACTATCATTTAAAATGAATCTGATTGCGGTTTTTAAATTCTGAATTTGTTGAGTGTTCCACGTTCAGTAAATTTATTTACTTTTCATGTGTATCGTATCGCACTTGAAAATCGAATAGCGTTTTTAGAAAATGTAAATTGTATTTTTTTTTCAAGATACTTTTTATTTTCTTGTATATTTACTTATCAGTATGTTTCAGTTCCATTATGTTCAGTTTGTTTATTTTACAAATACTATTTTCGCGTAAGTTAATGTAGTAACATTATAAAAAATAAAATTTTCATTTTAACAATGAAATAATTTTAAAAATAAATAATTAAAAAAAACAATTATAACTTATTCAATTTTACAATGTATTTTATGTTTTTAAAGAACTCTTGAAGTCAAGTGCAAGTTAAATTTTTTAATTTGAAAATTGTAGAAAGCTAATTTTTCTATACCTTTAAATTATATTAAGATTTTTTTTTATTTAATTGACTATAAGTTTTTAAAACTAAAATTTTGTCATTTTTTTTGTTTTATATATTTTAATTTTATATGTAGATAATTAAAAACATAATTTTCATTCATTGATCATTGAAAAATATTAAATATAGAGAAATGATTTCATTTAATCTTTCTACATCTGTATCAAAGTTGAGTTCACTTATAAAATAAATAATAAATTAGTAAGAATACAATAAGAGAATAATATGTAGGTCATTTGATCGATCAAGTGATACTAATGACCTAACGGTCCAACGATATAAAATAGGGACAGCTGAATGTAGTATATGGTATAGAGTGAATACATAATAGTTGTATTTTGGGGTGCTTTTTTTTTTTGTTCAGCATTAATGTAGGATATATATATATATATATATATATATATATATATATATATACACACACATATAAATGTATGTATAAATATATTAATTTAAATTTACCTTTTTTATACTTCAGCTGTCACCAATTATTTTATTATATACTCTAAACATTATTTATAAATATATTTGATAATAACCATATTATTATTTAAAAATTATTTGACCTGAATTAAAATGATTAAAAATGATTGTAAATTATCTAAATCGAATTATGTATTGTTTTATTGTGTTGCTATTTTTGATAGATTTCAATAGAGTATCAATAAGAAATTCATTTCTTTAAAAAACTTTTTTACCTTTCTCTTGATTAACAACCGTGTAAAAATATTTATAGAGCGATTATATTTATTTTTAGAGTAATGCTGAGATGATTCGTTTATATAAGCTAGTAATTTGTTATTTGAATGTAATGTGCCACTAGCACATTTTTGAAAATGTACGATGTAATAGTTATGCTTAATGTGTTAATTAATAAACCATAGTTTCAATAAAAAAGAAAGTAGTAATTCTGTTCGTTTAGTATTTTATACATATTATTTAAAATTTGTTTTTAAAAAATGTAATTTTTTTATTCATGTTTGTAATGTATGTAATCTGTGAAAATAAATTAATATATATTTAAGATAATTTACATATACGTACTATTATATATATATATATATATATATATATATATATATATATATATATATAATGTTTAAAATGCTTTTCCATAATTTAATTAATTTATAGATTCGTTTCCGTAATGTTTAATTTCATTATAATTATTTAATTTCATGGTTTTTATTGTAATTATGTGAATAGTCACTCGAAAAGTTAATTCTTTCTTTCTCTCTCTTTTACGATATATATATATATTGTATTTACGAGTATAATACTAAAATATATAGTTATAGTCTGTAAGTTAATTCAATGATATTGTTTTTTATGAATGATAATGATTATATATTTTAAAATATATTTTTTCTAAATTTGTATTTAGCAATGATCGGATAAAAATTACAAAATATTTGTTGTTATCTAGTAATTCATGATATCGCAAAATTTATAACAAAAAAAAAATAAAACAAATTTAGTTTAAAAAAAATATTTTACTAAAATAATCGAGATTTTTTCTCAAATGGTAGGAAAAATTCGTGAATAACACCTTTGTATGAATGAACATCAATGTTTTCAAAGAAAATTGGTCTTATTATTATACATTTTCTCGGAATTACACAACACAAGCAGAACTCTTGAACATAAAAGTTTTCATTCATTGTTCTTGTGGAAATTTTCATTTTTTGACATATTATTTTATTAGAAAAACTAACAAATATATGTTTCAACTTTGTAAACAGAACTTAAACAAAACTGTATTATAAAATATGTATTTGAATCTAGGCTCTTTCAATTTTTTAAACTGAATGATTAATTTAACGGGATAGACGTTTTAATGGAAAATATTAACTGACGTCAACATCTTGATTTCTATTATGAACAAATGAGAATATTATATGTAATTTTGTAAATTATGTACATAAATTATTGTCAGTTTAAACTGTATAATGTATTAAAACATGTACTTATTTAAACAGAGTAAACCATACTCCTGATTTTATCAAGTTTGAGTAATTTGTTCCCTGACATTTTAACCCTTATGTGCGCACCCAACTTTACCTACGTTGTTGTGCACCCGGGTACCCGGGTACCCACCACTAGTTTTAATTAGTTTTTAAGCGCAGGTGTGAACGGATACGTATGCAATCAATTTTATTTATTGAATAAACATAAATAAAAAGTATTTAAGCCATTTCCGAGGCTTCTTTTATAAGTCGGAGCAGAGGCTGAAAGTATTCATTCTGTTCTTTTGTGAAAATAAAATCATTTGTTCTTAAAAGAAAAATAAGTCAGTTAAATCTGATGACATGAATGTTATACAATGGATCATGTTCGATACACTACACACAGGCGATTTGGTGGCCTTTGGCCATGTTTTTCAATATGTTAGACGTTGCTGCTCTTGCAGCTTATGTAATCTATTATGAAAATAATAATATGATCAAAAGAAAACTAATCAAAGACGCGAGTGAAGAGTTAACGAGGCCTTTGATAGAAGAGCGATTTTCAAATGACCAAGTGATGCGATTCAATTATTGATTTTATTCTAAAAAAAAGTCTGTATGTATTTCATGTATTTTTAAACAGCGCCATTTTGTTCAATATAAAAAATATGTAATTTGTTTTTCACAATCCTTCTTTAATTAAATAATATTTTTGAGAATTATATCTCATGTAGTGGGTACCCGGGTACCCGGGTGCGCCACGCGAGCAACAACATTTCAAACCTATTTTTTTATAATAATAAAAAATTTTTTAATCTAAATATTGAAATACATTTGTAAAAGAGTTAAATCGCGAGGATCTGAAAGTCCAGATCGTTTTTTTGAAAAAAATTTACATGTAAAAGGTAGAACTATCTGGAATGATTATGTTATGAAAGTGTCTTCTTATATTTAATAAATAACATTTAATTTTATTGATTTTTATTTAAAAATCTAATTTCATATTTTTTTATATAAAATATTAATTTTTTTAATTAAATAATATTTTGAGCAGGACTTTTGTATTATTAATAATATAAATTGTTTAAGTAAAAAATTTACATGTAAAAGGTAGAACTATAAATGATTATGAATTTTTAATTTATAATAAATAAAATTTAATTTAATTATTTTCTCTTTTAATAATTCTTATCGGATGTTTTGATATTTAGACTTTTGTAAATTATGAATTATTATATGAGTCGTTAAATTTGACAATGGAATAACTACATTTTTGGAAAAAATGAGTTAATGACAGTTTTAGGTAGACATAGATGTCCTCTTTTTATATTTATAATAACACAGTCAAGGGTGTACAATATAGAAATAATTTAATCAAATGAAATTTTCTATATAATTTTATCGTAAAAATGTTAAATTAGAAAGTGTAATAACTCCATTTATTCATACATTGAGATAAAGGTTTGCGTTTGAATTAAACAAAAAATTGACTTTGAAATATTAAAAAAATATAAATAAAAATTTTATTTATTTATAAATTTTTATATAACTAAAAATATTTCAAAGTCGATTTTTCGTTTAATTCAAATGCAATCCTTTATTTCAATGTATGAATAAATGGACTTATTCTACTAAAAAAAGCAAATTGCTCAATTTGTTAAAAATGAAAGTGGAATAATACATTTTAACTAAAAAATCGGTTATTTTCCTAACAATTTTATTAATTATTTTTACATAATAAAATTTAACAAGTTTATAGTTTAAAAAAAAAATAACCCGAATTTAATAACGTTTGCCAATATTTTTTAATTCATTTAAACACAAACCTTTAAATTTCTCAATATATGAAAAAATGGAGTTATTTCACTTTCAAATTTAACGGTTCATATACATACATACATACATACATATATATATATATATATATATATATATATATATATATATAAAATACATTTTTATAATAATAAAACTACTATAATATCCTTCAATCTTCATAATTTAATGTAATATTCAAATATTTAATGTTCTATTCAATTATTAATTTTCAATTCTAATTCTGTTGAAAAGTAAATAATAAAAATCAAATTCTTAAAATTTATCAGTATAACTATAATATTATAGATAATGAAATATTTATAAGACAATATTATCAAGCGTAGAATCTTAAGTACCTATTATATTATTAAGCTCCATTGTATTACAAAATTTTATATTATTTTTATTTGTTAATTGAAATATTATTTATGTTAATAAAAATAAGAAAGGTTCATTTAAAAAGTAACATATATGTACGAATTTCAAAAGTTTTATTGAAATTGTGTGTTCATATAGAGTTATCGATTTGTATGTGTGTGTGCGTGTGTGTGTGTGTATGTTTTTATGTATATATATATATATATATATATATATATATATATATATATATATATATATATAAACGACTGTTTTTGATTTATGTAAATATGTAAATAGTATTTGCAACTTGTTCTTACTTATGGTAAATGTTTAATATCTCTTCGTTTGATATAGTATAGGTGTAATATTTAACTCGTAACCTTATGTTTGCTTTACTAATCTGGATCACTTTTCACTATATCCGTCTATAATGTATGTGAAACAGAAATGTGCGGATAAGTTTTAGGTCACGAACTTTATACACGTTGTGTGACCGTGTTAATTTACCATCGTTTTCAAGTTGGTAGGTTTTCACAAGCCTGACAGAAAAGAGCTTCGTTCCCTTTTCAAGGTACTCGTGTATAGCTCTTAGTTGCTATTCAAAATTATTGGAAAATCGATAATTTCCATACTTTGTATACTCGTGTTATATCAGTATTATATGTTATAGTTTCATGGTAGGTAACTGTGGGTGAGTTTAACATTTACGGTGGTAACTGATATGTATTCATGTTATTTACACAGTTGTACTTGGTAAACGATTATTTAATATATCGGAATTCACTATTTCACAATATATATATATATATATATATATATATATATATATATATATATATAAGATTATATACATAATAAATGTGATTTTTAAATTGGTTTGTCAGAAAACATTGTAAGAGATTAAATTCAAATTCAGATTACAATGAAAATACAAATATTTTTACATTTAATAGCTTTTTAATACGAACAAAAAAAATGATGAGATTTTTAAAGATAAAAATAAATCTTCAATATAGAATGTATTTAATAAGATAAATATGTAAACTGTTATTTAGTGTTATTACTTGCATTTAAACTAATCCAGATAATTACACGTTAGACTAACTATTAATGAGTCAAATAATTGCTTTTAGTATATATTACATTTTGTATATGTGATGTTCATTATATACACTGAATGGTTTACCATACATATAAGACAAAACTTACAAGTTTATATGGCGAATTAAATACGTTTAAGGCTTAAACCAAAGCTATTTTGCGTTGTTAAGAAGCAGAGAGCGAAGATATAGAATGAATGAACATATTGTTTCATTGGTTTGGTGATTATATCGTTTGTGGGATTTTGATTATATTTCACATTAGGGAAAGAGTAGCTATAAAAGTTTTTTTTTATAAAAAAAGAAGTTATGACAAATAAAAAGAAGTTGTAGGTGTTATGAATAAATTTATTAGACAGTCATATTGTTCATGTGACAGTTTGACAATTTATAAAAAATATGTTAATTTATTATAAGAATTATATGTTTCACTGTCATTTAGTTTGGAGAATTGTTAATTGAAATATAACCAGTTAGGTATAGATTTTTTAATGGGGCTGTGTTAGGTATAAGTTTTACTTATAATTTGGGAACAGTCATAATATTTTTTTTCTTTATTTATATATATATATATATTATTTTTTAAAAAATATATAAAAATATCCTATTATTTATATTATAGTGATCTTTTTAGCTAGTCTTTTTGAGATGACAAAGAAATATAATTGACTGATTTTTGACCATTTAATTATAATATAATTTATTTGTGACCACTGTTAAATATTTAATATATTTTATTAATTTAATATGCGTTTTAAAATCAATTAAACTAGTTATCACATGTAATTACATTTTATATTTTTATAACAGATTGTTTTTTTTTAATAAGACTTAATAAAAACTTTAATTTAAATAAGAAATTATGGAAAGAGAGATCATAAAAACTAACTATTCTTAAAAATAAGTCAATTCTTCAAGTTAAATAAAATATTGGACAGTTTTATTATAGAAATTACAAATTTATGAATTAAATGTTTCAATTTTATGATGGAATAATAAAAATTCATAATCTGTCTTTAAAAAGTAGATTATAAATTTTAATGTTGTCTATTATGATAAAATCCTCAGAATTATGACTAACATCCTGTTCATGATTCTAATGTAACTTTTTTGTTATTCAGTTGGATTAGAACTTTTTCTAAGAACTTTTTTAATAACCCAGCGAAGATAGTAATATAAAAATGCTTCTTTTAAAGTAAATAATGTCTAGTTGTATAGATAATGTGTTATCATAATAAATTATGAATATTAAATATTTTTAGATTAGAATAAAGTAACCTTGAACTGTTAAACTAACTCTATTAAAATATTTTCAATAAACTCGTCACATTTTCTAGGTTAACATCTTTCATATGTTAATAGCAAGCTTTAAGTATTGTACTCGTAAGTATTTGTGTTAATTAAAAAGAATCTTTTCAACATTCACATATCAAACTAGAACATATTCTTTTTACACTATCGTATCTAACTTGACCTACATTTTATCGAAAAAGACCTTTGTCGTTATTTCTCTTCCTTCTTAAATCATAGAAAGAACATATTCGAATCATAAGAGTATATTATAAAATATATTATATAAGATAAAATCTATAATTTTAATACAATAAACTTATTGGAAAGTTTGCTCATTAAACAATATTATGAACGTTGGGTTATATTTATGAGACAATAATTCCCAACCACTATTCGGACAGTATCGCAAGACAATAATAAAAAAGCGAAAGTATTGCAAAATGAAAATATTTTATTTTTAATAGTCTGTTCAAGTTGTTCAAATCAGTTACATCTAGTCCGTACTGGTATTATGGAAGACCGTATTTGAAAGTTCGTCCGTCATTTGTAAAAAAATTAAAAAAAACTCGTTAATTAGACGCCGTCTCAAGGTAAATAAAAAACAATATATACTAAATAATGATTATAAGTTTCTTAGTAATATTATTTTACGTGTAACTAGTTTATTTTAAATATTCTTATGATTACACTGAACAAACAAATAAACTTGATAATACTGGTTTGGTATTAAAGGTATTTTTAAAAAAGTTAATCATCTAATCATATGATCTGAACTAGTATTAATTTTCAATTGATCAATTTTATTTTATGTAATGATTGACCTGGAGGCTATTAGAAACGTAGACCAACAATTAATAAAAAATTATTACTACATTAACTTGAACTTATGTATTGTATGAAATGAATCTTAAAATATTTAATTATTTCTTAAAACAAGGAAGACATCCGTATTTTGTGTATTTAATAATTGTTTATAATTACGTCTTGTTTTATCTAACAAAAAAATAATTATTGATTTTTAATAATAATAATGAAATTATACTATTTAAAATACATTCGTAAAATATTATATTCAATAAATTAAATAAAACCTTTGTTGTAATTAATTTAAATTTATATAAATCAGTTAAATAAAAGTTGAGATTTGTAACAAAATATTAATTTATAATCTAGTAAAAAATCCATAAAAGTTTACTCTTAAATAAAAATTTGATTAACAATCATTTATTAATATTTTATTGAAATTTAATAGATTTTTTAAAAATTTTACATTTTGTATATAAAATTTGGTTTGTATCAATTTGACTGTCGGTATCATAATTTTTTCTTTTTTTTAATTCGAATTTAGACTTGTCGCTCTATATAATTTGTACCCAGAAATATTGTGGAATATTTACATATTTTTTTGTAATTTACAGTCTTTTCTGATTGATTTTACGTATGATATGTATTTTTCTTGCGACGTTTTTTAAACTTAATGATCGTATTTTTATTTTTATGGTTAACTACGATATATCTAAATCTAACGATTCAATCAAAGCTCGGGACGATACTATTTGGCTCGACATTCACCTTTCTTAATGTTGTCGTGATTATTTTTAAAATATTTTTGGTTTTCATTCTCCCCCATAGTATATTACGTAACTTCAGTTTTTTTTTCAAAATTTCAATCTTTTCGAACAGTTCTCTGAACGTTATGTTCTTTCGTATGTTCTTCACAATTGATTTGCTTGCTTCTTTAGATTTTTGGATATTTATTATTGAAATAAGTTGTAATAAATTATTTATGCATGCAAATTTACAAGAAGTACAACAATATAAAACAACTTTTATAGAATGTATTATTAACGAAAAAATGGGAACAACAATTTTCATTTAATCGTATCGAACTAAGTTCATTAATAGTTTCAATACCACAGACAACTAATTATTAAATCTTTAACAGTATGAAGTTGCTGTAACTCTGTAATTTAAAGCGGACATCAAACTTTTGACGTTGGTTGAAAATTATAGACTAACTGCAAACTTCACATTACGCAAATTTATAAAATAATTTCCATAACTTATTCATATATATATATATATATATATATATATATATATATATATATATATATATATACACATACATACACACACATGTGAGTACACATATATACATATGTATGTATGTATTAAGAAGAAAAATATTTTTAAATAAAGAAATTTATTGAAAATAAAAAACTTTAATAATAGGTATAGAATTAGTTGGTATTTCTGTCCAAAAATGATTATAATTCTTGTGAAATATAATGGTTAACAAAAATATCATTATAAAATTGTACACAAATTGCAAAATTTACTTATCATAGACGAATTTAATATATATATATATATATATATATATATATATATATATATATATATATATGTATATATATATATTAACATTTTAACTCCTATTAAGACAATATTTTATTTTTTTTCACATCTTTCATTCGTAAATATATTATTTCATTATTCGAAATTCTTAAATTAATTTAGAAATTGTTTTTTTATTTTAAAATTTATCTTAAAAAATTAAAAACTATGTTCGATATTCATAAAAAATTCTTATCATTTTTTTATCACTATTTTAGTTTATATAAGTAAATACATTTTATTATCACAAGTACTTATGAATGTTTTTGCATTTTAAATTGTTTGCTTTTGAAATTCACAAACATAGTACATATTATTTTGGCATCTGTGAATTTGTACATACATTTGTTTGTATGTATGTATATATATATATCATCATCATAACGCCCACATCAGTCTACTACTGGACGAAAGCCACAATGAATGCTAACATTCATTGGTATTTGGTCATATTCACCACGCTGACCAGGCGGATTGGTGAAGAAGATTTTTTTATTCGGGGTTTACTCCCTTCTCGACAGTTATTTTTTACAAGATGAGGTTGTCGGCCTTCATGCTCAACCCTCGACTTGAAAACGAGGGACTCTCCGACTGGGAATTTCCCGCATGACACGCGGTGATGCTAACCACTGTACTACCCAGTCGGTGTATATGTATATGTATATATATATATATATATATATATATATATATACACACATATATGTATGTGTGTTATTAGCATCTTGAAGTGATTTAAATGGATTTTATGGCTGCAGAATTATTTAATGAAAATAATTTAAACTTGATCTTTTGAAACATGTTATAATTTAAATGTACCTACTACTAATAAATTCATCCGAGGAAAGTTATATATAAACATAATAATTACTTGCTATAAAATATGTAACTATTATTATTTGAAATTTAATTTATGATCAGTTTTAAACTTGATGTATTGAATCTAAAATATATTAATTGTTATCTCTGGATATTTTAATTTTTTTTTAAAATCTGTCATTAATAATTTCATTATTTATTTCCTTACATGTACATGTTATAAAATCCTTCTATAGCCTCCGATTAAACAAAATTTTAATGTAAAAAATATGTTAAAAATTTAATATCGCCTGATATTTAAAGATCTTAGTATAAAACAATATTGAATTTTACAAAAATTATTACCATAACATAATGAGATTTTATTAAACTATTTTCAAATTATTACTTTTCTTGGTTTATTCACTTTTATGTGAATCTCATTTCAACAATAACAACAAAAAAATATTTTGTTCGTCGTATTGTGGAAAAAATTTCAAAAACTGTCTAAGAAAATGAATAATAAGAAATTATTGAGTATTGTAATAATATTTTGCACGTTTGGTGATTCGTTTGGTAAAAAATAAATTAGCCACAGTATACAACTATATTGTGTTTTTTTTTAATTGTTGCATTTATATTGAATATAAATGTAGCAAAAAAAGTTACGTAAGTAGGGTAAATGGTTTTGTGGCAAGGCAGTAAAAGGATATTTACACATTTATATGTGCGTGTATTTGTATTTGTATATGTGTACGTGTGTGCACGCAGAGTGTGAAAAAGTTGTACTCTTACACAGCTTAATTCAATAAATTTTAAAAGAATCTGTAGTTGGGACTACGTGACCTATTTTAATCCGAGGGATCTCTGAAACATATTTATTATTTGCGGTGTAACACATGGAGGCTGTTTGTGGTTTGTTTGTCTAGCCGTTGAATAAGTAAATTCTTACACCGAACGAGAGAAACAAAGCAGAACTTTACACTTGACATATATTTATTATGTTATTGTAATTTTGTTATAATTATACACATTTTATATAACATATTTTATTATCAATAAATAAATTTATTAAAACATCTCTTTTATTGTCTTTGTCAAACTTTTTAATAATAGAATCAAATATAGCATGATTTTATAACTGTTATAATTTTTTTTTAGAATTATTTTTATATATCAAAAATTTATATTTTATTGTATTACTAAACTAAAAACTGTTCTAATATATATTCATATACGAGGGTCGTTTGATAAGTATGGTAAATTTATTTATTGTTTAATTTAATTAATTGATTTAATTAAATTTTTCAATTTAGTTTTTCTTACTTTTCTACCATACTTATCAAACGACCCTCGTATGTATGTATATATATATATATATATATATATAAAAGAAAGGTAATTATTGAAAAGTAATAGATAATGTAGATTGTTCTTGTAGTTAATACAAATTATCGAATATTTCAAGGTATTTAAAGAAGGAAATGGAATAAAAAGTACAATTTTATATAATTATGGTTGATTATTTTTTAACGATTACAGTCGTTAAAAACACATGGCAATTTAATTATTTCATCTACATTAAAATATTAATACACGTATTTTATCTACGTAAAAATAGTATTTCCCCCATGTATTGATATTTTTTTGCATTAAATATCTGTTCATTTTAATATGTTGAGAAGTATTTAATGAAAAAAGACAAAATACTCGTATATATTTAATAATGCTACTATATAAAATGAATTTATTTTGTGAAAATGTTAATGTATATATATATATATATATATATATATATACATATTCTTGTTATATAATTTTATGTTACACACTAAATAGCTTTTGGCTCACTGATATGTCATTACGATAACATATTTGTTTCCTTCTGAGTTCGTTTTAATTGCTTAAAGCTTTGTGAAGTTGGAAATAATCTTTGAATATAACAACATTTAAGGTTAAATTTAACAACAGGTAGTAAATATTTATTATTTTAGTATCATTATTAGAAGAAATATAATTCACTTGAATTTATTGTATATTTTTTTTACATATATATATATATATATATATATATATATATATATATATATATATATATACGAAGGTCAATTGATAAGTATGGTAAAAAAAGTAAGAAAAACTAAATTGAAAAATTTAATTAAATTAAACAATAAATACATTTACCATACTTATCAAACGACCTTCGTAGTAAAAATAAAAAAAAGTGTTTTATTATTTATAAGACGAAATATTTTAATTGTATCAAACTAAAATTATTTATCAATCAAAAATGTTTTAAACAAAAAAAATATAGTAAACAAAAAATCAAAGGATCACTCTTGTAGAAGTAATTGTTATTAACGATAAGCAAGTTATTTCTGTTTGAAAAGCACTTTTAGTATTTTAGTATATTTATATCAAACTAGAGTTATAGTTTTTTTTATAAAAATATGTATATATAGTATAACTGTTAGTTAAAATTTTCAGTTTCAAAAATGAATACTAATTTTTTACTACACTTACTGGCCTATATGTTTTTCTGTGTTTTAATTTTATATAATATCGATAAATATATCATAGTAATTAACTCCAGTCGTGAAAATTAGAAGTTTATTACATATTTTTCTATCATAAATGTTTTATGTAACTGATTAATTAATTATTTAACTAATTAAATAAATTAATTGTATGATTTTTAAAAAATCATAACAAATTAAGAAATAATTTTTTCAAACATATTTATATATATATATATATATATATATATAATCGTCAGTCTCTATTTACGAACAGATGAATAAAAAATTCTCTAAAAACATTCTACAATAATTCCAGTGATTTAATGTTTTTCTCTTCAATTTCACTACATTAAGCACATTATAAAGTACTAAGTATTTAAAACAAAACGAATTTATTAATTTATAAAGATCGTAGATTGGAAACTTAATTGTTTAAAATAATAATGAAACTTACTAGGATAATTATTATACATTGCTAATAATTTTTTTTTAATTTACAGGTATGTTGGCCATTGGATCATTCACATAATTTTTAATTAGTAAAGAAATGTTACTTTCTACTTGTAAGTATTTATTTTCTTTTTATAAATTTCTTTCAAATGTACATTAATATTCAAATATACATATACATATATGTCATTCACGTAGTAAGGGAAATTAATAGTTGATGCAGGGAATATCAAATACCACTCTGCCCTGGATTTATAAATTATGAAAAATCTTTCGACGCAGTCAATACATCAACGATATTAAATTGATTGAACAATCGAGTAACTGAAGAAACATATTAGAAAATATTTTAAGAAGTGTTACATCTTTCATACAAGTGCATGAAGAAATAGAGAAGTTTAAAATTACAAACAAGACAGAACGCTGCGATATCAACAATCTATATTAAAAAAAGTATTTAAAAGACCAATCTGGGAATTTGAACGAATAAAAGTAAACGTTAAAATACTTACTTAGATTTGTTGACGATATTATTATTTTTTCAATAAGCCCGGATAAGCTGGAAAAAAAATTAGATAAAGCAAGTAAAAA
>CP092087.1:29997786-30012786 GCA_029203775.1 Neoneuromus ignobilis
TTATTATATTTTAAAAGTAAAATAATTAAATGATTTAATATTCTCTGGAAATTAAACTGAAGAAATAGATATATTTACTATTTAGAAAATAAGTAAAGAAAATAATTGAAAATGTAATAATAATTAGTATATATATATATATATATATATATATATATATATATATATATATATATATATATATATATATATATATATATATATATTGATACATATTTGTTTATTACTAAAAAAATATATTGAATTGTGTTTATATTATTAATAATAGTATTTATTGTAAAATTTTATATATTTTAAGTTCTTTAATATCAGTCTAAGATTTAAATAACTAAACTTATTATATTTCGTATTAACATTTTGTTTGTAATAATAAATTTATATATACATAATGTGTGTATTGAAAAATATAACTACTGTATTTTTAAAAAATGTGATATATAATAACATATTTAAAAAAAAATTAATAACTGTTTTAAATCTTCTTCTTAAAATAACTAGTTTTGATTATCAATTAAATATAATACTTTCATTTAATTTTAAAGCTTTTTGCCTTAGTTATAAGACTAAATGAAGTTACTTTCACATGTTGCAAAAAGTTATGAATGTAGCCTAGAGCATAGGAAGTTCTCATTTAATTTCATTTTATAAAGTATTACATATATATATATATATATATATATATATATATATATATATATATATATATATAATTTTTGTAATCTAATTGTAAATGTGTGTTAATTTTAAACTATAAAATTTTCTTTCATTCTTCATCTTAGTTAATGTATATGCTTCTATGTATGTTTATATATTATTGTATTACAAGATTCAAAGTCCTCGACGAATCCTTTTTTTTATATAGTAGGTATTTTTTTCCTGCTAACGATCTTTGACTTGAATACATAGCAAGGCAGTTGAATAATGTAACTTTTTAACGCAGCATGAGTTTCGAGAATTGTATCTTAACGGTGTTAAAATAAGTTGTTTACAAACAGGATGTAGTCGGGGAAAACTTGAAATACATTATGTATCGTATATTTAAATGGAACCTAAAATTTTAGTGACAATCTCCAAGTAAATTGTGGTGCGTGTAGTACGTTTGTTTAGCCAATGAAGTGTATTGTGTACGACAGAATTGTTTAATTAAAACATTTGTACTCCTATAAAATTTGACGAATCAAAATGTTACTGTAAGTAGCATGTTTGTTATTATAATTCATCAAATACATTATACAAATGTATATATGCGTATGTGTATATATATATATATATATATATATATATATATATATATATATAGAGAGAGAGAGAGAGAGAGAGATAAAGATTAAAAAAATAATTTATAGAATATAAAATTATTTTAATGCAATTTGATATAATGTTAATAATTATACATATATATATATATATATATATATATATATATATATATATATATATATGAATGTATATGTATATATTTTTTATACATTTAAAGTGAAGTTTTAAAATATGTTAAGAAATACGTATAGTAATAGAAATATGTGAATAAAATATATAAAAGTTGTGCCTGTTAGGAAAAACAAATGTGTCTAACAGTAAGTTAATTAGATATACAAATGTGATAACTGAAAGACTGCTATGTTTCTTTATACTGCAAAAACATTTTTAGTACTAGGTGATGTCGAATGTTTAATAATGAAAAGATTCATGAGATAAGACTTAGTAACGTGCAAATTTGATTGAAATATTTATTCGTGATCACTTAATTATTTTGCTTTGAAGTTTTATATTTTTTCGAATAGCATGCTTTTATCGACACACACTCATACATACATATACATATACATATATATATATATATATATATATATATATATATATATATATATGTATGTATGTATGTATGTATATATATGTATACATACATATATATATATATATATATATATATATATATATATATATATATATATGTATATGTATTTTGTATACATACAAATTATAAATAATACTAGAGATATAAAACTTAATATTTATTTAGCTCATGTTGAAATCACTTGAAATTATGTTTTTTTCGCGGCTATAAATTAAAACTTTCTATTGAATTAAGAATTGATTCTGATTTTATCATTGTAATATCCGTAGAAATGCATACAAATTTGCAATAAGTGTTTATTAATATATGTTTATCTTTATATATATATATATATGTATTTGGAAAGAAAGAGAGAGAGAGAGTCAGAGAAGTTGAAAATTATGAACATATTGGTAGATCATGTTAATATTTATTTATTTGGAATATATATGCATTTTATTTTTTAAACTTGATTAGTAGATAAGCTGTTATAAAATCTCTGTGTTTGTTATTAAATTTAGTGTTTGTGTGTGTGTCAGTTTAATTAATATATTTGTATTGTGGATATATGTATGTTTGAAGTACAGATGAGTAACCTGTTATAATATAATTTTAAGTGGAGGACAAATAGCGTATTCTCCAGTTGAATTTAATTCATAAAGTAAATATTTAAAATAATATTTATTTGAATCAAAACATTATCCTATGTTTTTAATTATTATAATGTTTTTTAAACATTAAAAAGTTACAATATTCATAAAAAGTATTGTATGGAAATCAACAAAAAAAATTATAGTAGTATTCGAAAATAATTTTATAACTTATATAGCTATTTAGAAATTATATTTTATAATATAAATATATTTGATTAAATATAAACGAATTTGAATTTTTTTCAAAAGTAAAAAAAATGTATTTTCGGTATTAAAATTGCTAAATATATCCTATTTAAAATATTATTTTTTTTTTGTAGTTTTGTATTTAAATATAAGATGATTTTAGATAATTGTATTTATTATAAAATTGATATCTAAATTAATTAGTCACTGTGAATTAATAAATACGCCGAAGTCTAAAAAATTAATAAATAAATAAAATAAAATTTGAAAAAATGTCTTGGACATGTGTGGTAAAATGGCGTGCTGAATGATTCGACAGTAACACTTAACAACTTTAACTATTATTATTATTTCAATTATTATTACTATTATTATTTCAACAATAAAATAAAAATAGTTAAAGTTGATAAATAAACAAATTTTAGGAACAAATACAAAACATTCTATTTATTGGATTATTTTCAATTAGATTTTGATATATTAACATTTTATTTTTAAATCATGATATAAAGTCATATTTAAATTTAAACTTAATTATTTACATAATGAGAACAAATTTCAAATTATATGTTTAGTATTATATTTCTTTTTTCTACAAAAAATATTATCTGATAATATTTTATGTTGTCATTAAATGTACAAATATTGTTAATAACAGTAATAGTTCTGGTAGAACTTGAAGGATTTTTTATATACTTTTTTAATTATTTTTTATATCAAACATTTTTATGTAATATTCGGTTTTCATTTTATATAGATAAAAATAATTACTATTTTAAAAAAGTAGTAATTATTTTTATTAGCTGTACTGGTTAGATAGAAATATTTGAAAATAAATATAAAATTAGATTGAAAATAAAGTTCTCAATAATTAGAAAAAAATGAAGCGATTCTTTTTATTTAAAACCAAGATATATATTTATTTAATACTTTACAACTTTTAATAAATGTTAGTAATCTTCTTTTCGTATTTAAATTAATAATTGTAAATATAGAATGCGAAAAAAAAATTTGTATTTCATATACTTTCCCTATAAATATTATCTTGAATGTTGTATTGATATTGAAATTATTGTTAAACTTTAAAATAATTTATTTTTGTTAATAATATTTTTGGAAATTTGAAAGCAATAACCAGTATTAAGTTGTTGTTAAATGATTGATTATTAACAAATAAGTAGTATGAAGTTGTTATTGATGCATTAAAAATGTGTTTTTACAAATAATCATTATTTTTAACTTTGAAATTAAAAATTCACACAAATAATTAAAAAATAATCTTAGCAATAATTACATCGAAAAAAATGTATTTTTTAAAAAAAGAATGTTCTGTTTTACTTTTTTGATTTATAATAAAATGTTTGATTTTAGGTTAATGACTTTTTTGTTATTTTATATTAATTATCGAGTGAAGTATTTAAACATATAGTTCATGTTATTAAAATCTTTTATTTCATTATATTACACAGAATATAAATATCGTAAGAAATGTTTGAAAAATTCTGTTCATATTTGATAATACTAACATTACATTAATTTTTTGCAAAGTGTATAATAACTATTAAGTATCGTTAAAATATTATAAAAAAGGACGTAATTACCGTCAAAGACATTATGTTTTTCCAGTTTTTAATTACTTATTTATGTGTTGAATATACTATAAACAATATTTTAATTTTATTTTTTAACTTTTTTATAAATATCAATGTAGCATTTTTCTGTTATTTTTGAAATAAATTTCACCTTTATTTAATAAAAAAAATTGTTGCTGTCATAATATAAATAATAATATGTTCATATTGCTTGTTTTAAAATATGATACGATCATTATATTTTTTTCAATTTTCTACGAACAGAAAATAATGTTGCTATTGCTCATGTTTGTAAATAAATTTATGAAGATACTTTCATAAAAACAAATCCGACTCATTCAGGTAAAAACAAGTTCATAGCCAGCACAATTCAAAATATAATAACGCACTTTAATTCATCGTCAAATATCAGTAAAATAAAACGTAAAAAGAGAAATCAATACGACTTGTTTTCTTTCTTGCTATAGTGTAGTCATAAGCGGTAAAATTTCAACAAAACTATCCTAAGAAATTCATCGAAAAAAGATCTCATATCCTAAGAGTAACAAAAAAATGAAATTCGATATTTCTTATGTATGTTTAAACTTTCAAGTATAAAGTAATTCTAGAAAATATGTTCTCATGTATTTTTTGGAACATTCAGAAATGTTTTTCAATATAAATAAAAAGTACTTAAAACGTTATCTAATATTTGTATAGTATTGTATATAGTTTTCTTACACTTTTTGTAAATATAAAACAAGATTTATAAACACAAATAGTTATTTTATTCATAATTGTAACGATTAAATTATACATTTTTATTATTGTGGCAAATTTACTTCAAAACAAATAAATCAGTCGCCGTAAACACCACATTTATAAATATTATAAAATAATTAAATAGTCACTAGTTGTATACTTTATTTGCTTTAAAGTTGATGCGCATTTTGATAACCATGTCATCATCATTAAAACGCTTCATTACAAAATTTAGACTTTTTGATCGTGATTTGCTTATATACTTTGTTATATTCTGTTGTTTTCATTCAAAAGTAACATTTCCTATATTTTATTATTTTTATTTAAAAGTAACACAGTATTTAGAAATAGACAAATAACATACACATTTATAAAATAAAAAAGAGATGATAATTAGTTGGAGATTCGAAAAATGAAGACATCAAAATATAAGGTGTAAAAGTAAATCACAATCAAAAACTAATTTAAATGTTATAATCTACAACTCTGACGATGATGGTATGAGTATTGAAATGCATATTAGCTTTTAAACGTATAAAATGAAAAATAAGTGATTATTGAAGACTTCTATAAAAATTTGTAGTGTTGGGGGAGGGATTCTTTTGTGAGATATATATATATATATATATATATATATATATATATATATATATATATATAATTCATTCATAAATATTTTGAATGAGTATTTTTATTACTGTAAAAATATACTTATAAGATCAGATTAAAAATTTCGAAATGGAAAGCAAATCATAATAAATATATATATATATATATATATATATATATATATATATATATATATAAATATATTACTAATTATCATGTTTAATATAAAATTCTAAAGATTTGGGTATGTTTATTGCTTTCATAAAGACAAATTTCTTTATTATTTATTATTAAAAAAATATGCCTTTCTGGTAATCAAATATTTTTTTAATTTCATTTAATATATATATATATATATATATATATATATATATATCTCCCTTCTGCCTTCTGGTCTTTTGAATTTCGCATATGTATATATAACCTAATATATATATAAGTTTTAAGAAAATATATTTTCATAATCTTGAGTAAAGGATACATATTCTGCTATCAAAATATGAGATATTCAATGAATGCAAAAAATATATGCCAATTTATATTATTTAGGCATTTTAACAAAATAATCGTTTTAGATTAGCTACTAGATTAAAAAACAGAGTTCAAGTAAAAAATATTAAAAATAATATAAAAATTTCTAATTTTGTATTCAAAAAATTGGATGTAAAACTGTTATGGGAGGAATTTTGTTATACAATTTTTTATTTTTATAAATATTATAGAAATATAATAACAAATTTGAATTACGAAAAGTTAGAATGGAGAAAAAGTATTTTGTTTAAAGATTTTCATACCTAAAATGAAAATTGTTATTATAATTGGAATCATATTTTTTTTACAAAAAAAAACTTTTAAATTACACCGAAAAATGTAATTAATACAAATTAAATAAGTATTCATTATTTATTCCGAGACTTTCCATGGGATTTGTTGTTTTAACTAAGTGTAATTATATTCATATTTAGCCATATAAATATATGTATATATGTATGTGTGTGTGTGTGTGTGTGTGTGTGTGTATGTATATATATATATATATATATATATATATATATATATATATATTTATATCTATATCTATATATATATATATATATATATATATATATATACATACATATGTATAATCTCGTACTTTTTAAAAATATATTAAATTTATTCAAATAATAGCATAAATTTCATATTTATTTTTTCTTATTATTTCTTATTGTATAAAAGTAAAAAGTGATTTTCACTAAAAATAGTTTTTTAAAAGATAAATATATATGCAAAATAATGATGGCATGATACGGAAAACAATATACAATAACAACTCAATTTGATGTAAAGTTATAACAAATATGAAATGTGGAGGAGATAAGTAAATATTTTATATATGTTTTTCAAAATGATATTCTCTTTCAATTCTATTATATCATGTACATACATACACACACAGATCTATCTTTTTATCTACATCTACATATATATATATATATATATATATATATATATATATATATATATATACACACACATATATATATATATATAAATTTATATATATATATATATATATATATATATATATATATATATATATATATATATATATATAATGTTATTGAAGTTTAAGTATTTGATAAATATACCTGTTTATTTTTGTTATAAATATTAATTTATTTATATCTGGTGGACATATTTAAAAAAAAAATTACTAAAATTTGGTATAACTAAAAGTATATCTCGAATTGGAAAAAATATATAATCGTTCATATATATATATATATATATAATTTATAAACTCACGTATTTTAATATCCTTCGTTCCTTTCTTGCTATTAAATCAGAATATTGATTGTACCGAATGAAAAATATTTAGATTCTGAAGTTTATATAAAATACTTTCGTGGAAAATTTTATTGTATTATGGAATTTATATTAAATGTTTTTATATTCATTTAAAGTATACATATAATTAAATAATCATCGGTGTAAATATTTTTCTATACTTTTTAAAAGTATATATATATATATATATATATATATATATATATATATATATATATATATATATATATATATTAGGTTATGTAATATGAAATGTCGGATTTCTCATCAACTTCTCTTTGAATAATTCAACATTTTATATTATACGACCTAATATATATACATATATATATATATATATATATATATATATATATATATATATATATATATATATATATATATATATATATATATATATATATATGTATGTATGTATAGATATATCAAATATTAAAAGTATATACAGTAGAACGCCCGTATCGGTAGATTAGGTTTTTGTGGTTTATATTGATAGCTATACTTAATAATGGTTTCATTAATATATCATTTTTAAAGTTAAAAATACTTGGCGCAGGAAGGGTTGACATTTAAAGTTTTATCAATAATAGACAAAGGACTCGGTCATCTAACATCTATTACTATATAGAATGCAAAAGCTAAGGTTGTGTTTTTGTCACCAAACAACATAACTACTTTAACCTTTAAATCAGAAAATCATCTAGTATGTTAAGGCCACATACAACCACCTCATATTTGAACGAATTCGAGTAATAATTGATGTAGAGTCTAACCTAAAATTAATGTAATGCTGAAAATCATATACTATTGGCGATGCAGTAAAATTTATCAAATTGGAAGTAGATGAATTAAAACGAGAGAACATACAAATTTACATTTCTTGTTAGAAGAACTTATGGAATAAAGTTGTAAATAATTTTAAAGGCTCCCTGGCTATCGATGGATAAATGAAGAAAATTATTTGCGTAGCTAAATGAGTTGGCGGAGAGGAATTCGTTACTATAATTGGTGAAGAAGTGCAAAAACATGCTAAAGAACATCTAAAAGTGTTGACAAAAAAAGAAGTTAGAAGAACTTATCAAAGTAATTGATAGAGGAAAGGAAGAGATGAGTAAGAAGAAACTGAGACAGAACCAGCAGTGTTAATAATAAAAAAAATGGCGAAGTGTTTCGGATTACATACACTTCAAAAAAAAAAGCAATTATGGATTACAATATCATAATGGAAAATATCATCCGTGTAATTACCGAAGCATTAGAACATGTTCAGTAAGTATTTTATGAACTGAAAAGAAAGAATAATTTTCTATCACTTTTTTCCAAAATGTTGAACAAATGTAAACATGTATTTAAATCATGTGTGTGTGTATAAGATATTTTTCATTGTTCCATCATCCCTTGTAGGGTAATTTGAAACGTCAGAATTCCCTTCATATGCCTGTGTGTGTGTGAGAGAGAGAACAAGTATTATAATGTACAATGTATTTTATTATTATTTATTATTGTGGATACGGTTTACTACTGTAATTACTAAAAAAGATAAATATCATTAAAATACACAATTTAATCAATAATGTCTATAGATAATGGGAATTTATGTGTCATTTACAGTCAAACTCATTAGAGTAATAATTAAAACGAAATTACAGATGTTGACACAGTTTTTATTTTAATAGATATTTTTGAGCTTTAATTACAGAATATAAAATTTATTTCAAAAACCAATACAAAGATAAATTGGTAACTGATGTATATATATATATATATATATATATATATATATATATATATATATATATATATATATATATATATATATATATATATATATATATATATATATATATATATATATATATAATATTTTAATGTACACATTTAATATAGATTTTATATTCATTTGTACAAATTTTATTTTTAAATATGTTAAGATTTAAAATTGGTATAATGTTAATGATATTCAAATTCTACATAATCTTTTAAATGAATTATATAGTAATTAGTGAAAATTAGTATTAAACTTTTTGCCATCCTATGACATCATATTATTTCAAGGGTACGTAATATAATATATAGTTTGACCTTACCAACTGATACATTATATCTGATATTTTTATAATAAATTATAGAACAAAATGAATATCATTAAGGATATGTATGTATTGTCCTGAGAAAAAAATATAATTCGAAGATTAATGATTTCATAATTGAGTAGAGTTCAGTGATCGTTTATTGTATTTTTTTCTTGGAAAGTAATTACTAGCTAGGATATTCGGAAAGTTTTATGAAACGTAGATATTGCAGAAGGAATATTAATATATACATATACATGTGTATTTATATATATATATATATATATATATATATATATATATATATATATATATATATATATATATATATATATATATATATATATTGGTTGGCATCTCCCTTCCGCTTTTTTTTTTTTTACATAGCTGCGAAATCAAAAGACCAGAAGGCGGAAGGGAGATATTTGCCAACCTAATATATATATATACATATATATATATATATATATATATATATATATATATATATATATATATATATATATATATATATATATGAGGATTGTTTGATAAGTATGGTAAATTTATTTATTGTTTAATTTATTTAATTACATTTTTCAATTTACTTTTTCTTACTTTTTTACAATACTTATCAATCGACCCTCGTATGTATGTACATAATACATGTATATAAGTATGGATTTTCAATATCAGCAAGGAGAAACTAATTAGCCGCGAAGAGTCTAATTATTTTGGTTTATTCATTTTTTTATTTGAAATTTTAAATATCAATAAATATATACATACACAAATATACATACGTACATTTACAAACTTATTTATATACAGTGGGTATATAAAATAATGGAAACGCGAATTTTATAATTATACTTTTAAGTACAATCCATTATAATGTAGTGATTTCTACTGCATAGTTTAGATTTTCACTAATTCTTTGTTTTAACAGATGATGTTTTCTATGAATTATGTATGTTATAATTCTTGAGAGTGGCTCTAGACACACCTAATAATATATCAATTTTTATTATGGATGCTGCAGCAAAACGGGTAATAACAATCGATTCTGTTCTGAAAACCTTTGAAATTACTTATTTTGAAGCACTTACTCTTAATGAATTAGAAAGGGGCTATGTAGTATAAATGAACGCAATAATTCTAGTAAATGCCTTTGATTAATATTTTTTCAGTGTTGTCAGTACACATACTTTCTTTATAATTTAGTAGTTTCATTATTCTTTATACATAGATACACACACATACAAACATATGTATATATATATATATATATATATATATATATATATATATATATATATATATATATATATATATATATATATATATATATATATATATATATATATATATATATATATATATATATATATATATATATCATCATCATCATAACCCACATCAGTCCACTACTGGACGAAAGCCACAATGGATGCTAACATATATATATATATATATATATATATATATATATATATATATATATATATATATATATATATATATAGCTTAATTCAGTTCTGTTTTTTGATTAATTCAGATATGTGTACCGAAAAATAACATTTTTATAATATTTTATTTTTTTTATAAAAAATCTAAACCTAATTAAAATTATATTTGTTAAAACAATAAAATTATTCATTTATTAAATGATGCTTTTTTAATTTTTTAATAATATAATTTATATAACAGAACCAAAAAAAATTAAAGTATTTTTTAAATTTAATTTTTTGGTTCTTCAGAAAATAGTCAAATTTTTTTCATCAATACAATGAATAACATGAATTTTTTTGAAACAGAATTAAATTAAACCGGTTGTCTAACGATCGTTAAATAAGTATTATTATTATAATAAAAAAGAGGGTCTTTGATTATAAAAAAGGTTCACGGGTAGCAAAGTATATTATTAAAGCATTGAACATATCAATTATTTTATTTAATAAGTATATAATTTATTATTCTCTTCCTAGAAGTTGTTTGAATCAATTCATATAATACATAGCATTTAATGTGTACGAATTAAATACTTATAAAATAGTATAATATGGAAAAATAACAATTTGTTTCAAATTATTAATAAAAGAAGATTAAAAATCAACAACATGCTAATTTTTGTAGAAGAAACTTTATTATATTTTTTTATTTACGATTTGTCTTAAACTCTGCGTCATATTATGTTTTTTCGCTTCTGTGCTAACATGCAGTAAACTTTAATAATAATGGTTATAATGAAAATTTGTGAATAATTCTTTGTTATTTTTATTAAATTGAAAATAAAAGACATTTATTTAATCGTTTTAAGAAAATGTTATATAAAATAATATATTTTATAAATCATTATTACATTTATTTCGCCCGATACTTTTTATTAAAAATGAAAGAAAATTAATAACTAACTTAATACTTTTACATTGTAAACATTTATATTTCATAAAATATGTGAAATTATTTTAGAATAATATTACTTGAAAAGTTTGTTCACAAAGTTAATGACTAAGTAACGGCTGTAATTTATAGTAGTTTAATTTTATGACATTATTTTTATAGACGAACATATTGGATCAATGATTAGTTATTTAATTAGTTATTAAATTTATGCTTGTAAAACAGGAAAGAGATAAAACATTATTTTATTTAACTCTATTTTATTAACAGCATTTAATGCATGTTTTACTTTCAGAAAACAATTAATAGTTTTATTACTAAAACAAATGTAAAATGTAAATAAAATAAAACATGATGAATAATTTAAATTTTATTTAATTATTTATATTTAATTGTGTAATAAATCAAACGAAATTTTTTTTTAACAAAAAAAATCAGAATATATAAAAATCAATAGAATAAAATTGTAATATTATGTTAATATTCTCTCTATATATATAAACATACATACACACACAAATACATGGACATATGGATTATAATATTATTATGTATTGTATTAATGACATTTAAATCTAAGTTTGTTACTTAAAATTATTCTAAAATAAAAAAAATATTTTCTTAAATAAAATATTGTTCAAAAATTTAATATTTTATAATAATAAAATATATTTATTTTAGATTAAAATATATATTTAAATTCATATTTAATAACTTAAGATTTATAATATTAAAAGTTTGTTGAAACAGATTTTTTTCTATAATTGGATATTTTTCTCAATAGCAATTTTAATGTACAAAAAATTATATATATATATATATATATATATATATATATATATATATATATATATATATATATATATATATATATATGATAAATTCTAACATGTTTCCATTTTATATTTTGATATATTTATCTGTCAGCAGAAGGTCTTTTTTTAAGTTGATTTTTTTTATAATAATCTGACACGAGTGATGACTTTTTTTATTATTGTAATAAATTATGTATCCAGTAAAGACTAAAGTACTGAATTACAGTTGATTTAAGTATGTATATTTAAAATGTAGATAATGATCAATACTATGGATATTACAGTATATAATTTTAACGCACGTGAACGTTTAAGTGGTACTCAAAAAATGATTAATATACCCAATGTCATCGATATTAAAATTGATATTAACATACATATTTGAAAGCTTTTCACGCGATTTCGAAAATTATTTCGGTTGTTGATTGATTTATTAATAACCGTACAATATGATAACTGATTTATTTTTATCATTCGAAGATTTTCAATGTAATCAATCATTTCTATGTTCTCTTGTATTTATTATGTTAGTTTACTCGAGATAACAAATGAAATTATTTAATGCAATTAACTTATCTATCAACGAGTATTTTGAATTATGGCAATATTATTTTTTTCATTTCAAATTATGGATATATTTTTATGTACTTTATAACGTTATAACAAGAGTGAAAAGTTTAAAATTGAAATGAGTCAGTCATATAATGAGAGAAGTCCACCGATAGATAAAAAAAATTATGGACTTAGTACCCAAAGATGTAGAAAGTTTCTAGAGAAGACTCGTGGATAGTAACAGAGACTAAAGAAAATTTATTTCCTTATACACCACTTTATACACATGTGTCTTATATATATATATATTATATACGAGGTGTGATCAAAAAATAAGGTGAATTTTTATTTTTTTCAAAGAATATTTATTTATTCATCAATTTTTATTTTGTCTCCTTCAAAGTAATCCCCCTCGGATATAATGCACTTGTGCCAACGCTTTTTCCAATCCTCAAAGCATTTCAAAAAATCATTTTTTGTGATCTTGTTCAGCTCCTCTTTCGATGCCGTCTTTATTTCCTCAATCGTTGCAAAACGCCGTCCTTTCATGGGCCTCTTCAGTTTCGGGAACAAGAAGAAGTCACAGGGGGCCAGGTCTGGGGAATACGGTGCCTACGGCATCATTAGTGTGTTGGTTTTAGCCAAAAATTTGCGCACAAGCAACGATGTGTGAGCAGGGGAGTTATCATGGTGCAAAAGCCAATTTTTGTTCTTCCACAAATTCGGACGTTTCTGGCGGATTGCTTCGCGCAAATTGCGCATAACTTGCAGGTAATATTCCTTATTTACTGTTCTACCCTGTGGCAAGAACTCATGATGCACCACGCCCCTGCAATCAAAGAAAACTGTAAGCAAAACCTTCACATTTGATCGAACTTGGCGTGCTTTTTTTGGTCTTGGTGATCCGGAATGCCTCCACTGGGACAATTGAGTCTTAGTTTCGACGTCATAACCGTATACCCATGTTTCGTCACCTGTTATGACCCTGTCGAGTAAATCTGGGTCATCGTTGACGTCATTCAATAGCTCTTGGGCGATGCTCATGCAACGGTTCTTTTGGTCGAAATTGAGCAATTTCGGAACAAACTTCGCTGACACACGTCTCATGTCTAAAACACCCGTTAAAATTGATTGGCACGAACCAAACGAGATGCCAATATCATCAGCAATTTCTCTAATGGTAATTCGACGATTCCCCAACACTATTTTCTTCACTTCTTCAACGTTCTCATCAGTTGTTGACGTGCTGGGGCGTCCAGAACGAGGTTCGTCGTTGGTGTTTTCTCGGCCTTCTTGGAAGAGTTTATACCACTTGTAAACATTTTTTTGGCTTAAAGTAGACTCATCGTATGCCACTATCAACATTTCAAGTGTTTTGGAGCACTTGATTCCATTTTTCACACAAAATTTAATGCAAACTCTTTGATCCATGATTTTCGACAGCGGAAAATCGTGGAGCCTGCAAAACACTTCTAACTTTTATGCCTCTCACCAACAAACTAAACATGCTACATAGCTGAAATTTGGAACATATATTCAAGACGAGTGTACCAACATAACCAAATAAAAAATCGAAGATCGAACGGATGTAGCCCGCTAAATTTCAAAATTCACCTTACTTTTTGATCACACCTCGTATATGTATATGTATGTATAAATATATATATATATATATATATATATATATATATATATATATATACATGTATGTATGTAAGTATGTGTGTGTGT
>CP092087.1:30017786-30040286 GCA_029203775.1 Neoneuromus ignobilis
TGCTGGGACAACTATCTCAAAATTTAACTGACCAATTTGAATATTTTTTTTTAAATTAAAGATTATATTTTTTGCTAGAGTTTATTCGAATTTACTAATTTTTAAGGTCTGTCAAACTGTGGAAAAAAATATTAACAAAAAATGTTTGATTTTGAAATATTGGAAAAATAAAAAAAAAAACAAATTTTAATTTTATGCATTTTAAAAATATTTTTGCTTTCAAATTAATAACTAAGGAGCTAGGCAGTCTCAGCATCAATAGAACATTTTTAAAGGGCTACTACAAAGCGCGCCATTAACTCTTAATATATTTATATATTACATTATTATGTTATTTTTTTTATTTAAAGTATAAATAATAAAATAGAAAAATTCCAGTTTATTATCTTGATTATTTTTTTTATAAAAAAATCCTAAAAATGACTTTTTTAACGTTTTAAACAGGAACTTCCCCTTAATCTGTCATAAACATTTTTGATATCTTATTTGAACCTATTAAACTATTTAATTTTAGTTTTACTTCATAGCAAAATGTGTTAAATTTCAATCTTCTCATAAAAATAGTTATAATAAGAAAATAAGAATTAGAAAACATTTGATACTTTTGACATTATAAATTGGTATATTACACGCACACGCGCACCCACACACACACATATACACACATATATACATATATATATATATATATATATATATAAAAAAATTCATAATATGTTACTTAATAATCTATAATTTATGTTTATTGTTTGAGATAAAACGATTTTTTTCTTGTTATCAATTAAAATATTATTTACTTATTTATTGATATGACAATTCAAAGAAATCTTACTTATTTTCAGGATATATAATTAATATCAACATATGTACATATATCGAGTGCAGAATATGTTGTTTAAAATAAAGCATGTTAGTGATCAAGTGATCAATTAAACACGTAAATAGAATGTGTTTCTATAAAATTATTATTTTCTTTAATTGCTGTGTTGACATTACTTATTCATAATTTGATAGTTGTTTATAGTGAACAGTGGAAGTCAGTATCATTTAATAATATATAAATATAATAATTGATTTAACATTGTGACTATTCTAAAATTTAAATTTATATTTAAGAAAATAAATATAATACATTTTTAATGATAATTCTAATGAGCATCAGTTGTAATTATCTGTAATGTAATGTCGTTTTATAAGATAGATACTTTTTAATTATTAAAAAGGGTGTGCATTAGACATTTTTAAAGTATTTTTTATGCATTTAAGAATATAAATAAATAATATTTATGATTTATATACTTTTTTAGTAATTTATGTATATATTAAATGCAAGTAGAATAATTTATATATATATGTGTAAAATTTCATAAAAATTTATAGTAATATGATAGAGTTAAATATAATTTTACAATATATTTCACTGTTCACTGTAATTTTAGTGTTGATTATATTTTTAATACAATATTAAAATCAGTGCATTTAGTTTAAGGTATGTAATATTATTTTTTTATTGATTTAAAAAATTAGAAATTATATACATATAGTATACGTCTTTAAATTTTATTTATCTGATATTTATATCTTTTTATGTTTACATTCCTATAAGTGTAGTTATTTAAATGCGTTTTTTAAATTTTATACTCTACTTATGGTTTTTTTAAATTTCAATTAAAAATTGAATTTATATATATATATATATATATATATATATATATATATATATATATATATATATATATGAGCTGTTATATTGGAAAGTGGAATAAATCCATTTATTCATACATTGAGATATTTAAAGGTTTGCGTTTGAGTTAACTAAAAAATATTGGCAAACGTTAATAAATTCGGGTTATGTTTTTAAAACTATAAATTTGTTAATTTTTATTATGGAAAAATTAATTAAGAAAATTGTTAGGGAAAATAACCGATTTTTTAGCTACAAATGGACTTATACTACTTTCTTTAATAGCAAATTATTAAGTAAACGAAAAATCGATTTTATTAAGAAATATTTTTAGTTACATTATATAAAAAATTATAAATAAACAATTATTGTTTATTTATCAATTTTTCGAAAAAAATTCTTGCTGAATGAAGGAATTTATTAATAATTTATTGCAATTTTCAGAAAAAAAAGAAAATATTATCTTTGATTCTTAGAGATTTAGTTTGTTATAAAATATATATACATATTAAGTAATTGTGATAAATATATATATATATATATATAATTGTGATAAATATATATATATATATATATATCAATAATGGGAAAATATTTTCTTCAATTACCGGTTTGTAATACTTGAACTAAAATTTTATAATTCAAATCTTATTTATGTATGGACGAGTATATGTTTACCATTTTATCATTATTTTTATAATTAATTTTAATAGAAGTTTTGTAATTTTTAATACGCGGAGCATTTGTTATGAATATGTGTATTAATTTATTTTAATATAAAATGAAAATATATTTATATAAATTGTAAATTATTTTACTTAGCAGCACAAGTACTTAGCAACAACAGATGTATATTATAGGAAAAAAATGAGGTTGCAACTGTTGATTGTGTTTCTATATTTATATTTTACCACTTGATTAACAACCGATATTCAAAGGAAAAATATGGAAATACCGAAACTGTCTTCTTTACATAAGCATAAATATTTTGTTGCCATAAAATATCAATATAGTAAATATGTAATATTTTACATACATATTCTATGTAATTACTAACTATGTACTAATTTTAAGATATAAGCATATAATTTGCATATATATATATATATATATATATATATATATATATATATATATACATACATACATACATACATACATACATACATACATACATACATACATACATACATACATACATACATACATACATACATACACACACACATACATACAAACAACTACATATATAAAAACATATACACAAGTTAGAAAATTATGTCCTTTTATTCAGTAGGTAGGATATAATGTTATTTTTTTTTAAACAGAATATTCAAATGCTTTTTCAGTTTATTTTTTTTTAGTATTCTTTGACAAATTTATTCTGTATAAATGTAATCATGTTATTATGAAATAATCATTTAGTAGTTAATCAATTCTTGTAAAAGTAAATAGACATTTTTATGTAATTTTAAAATTAAATTATTCTAGGAACATGATAAATTATGTATATATATATATATATATATGCATGTGTCTGTGTGTGTATGTTTATGTAAAATTGTATATAAGTATACGAGTGCGTGCATGAAAAAGTTTTTGCATATGCGTGTAAGTACAGATAGAATATCAATTCAATGCCGAATATATTCTTTTATTTAGTATGTATGTCTTCCTTTTTGTGCTATTTATTTTTAAATATTTTTTACTGTAATTGAAATAATTTTTTTTAATATTTTTTTTTCTTTATATATATATAAATAATTGTACGGAAACTTTGATAATTTAATTTATCATCGAACTATTTATATAAATTTTCTCTTAAATACTTAATGATTTTTTGATGACACGTATACAAAATTTAATTTAAATTTAAAACTAATGACAATATTGTAATTATAAATCTAATATTAAGTGTTTTTAAATTTATGAAATAATTATTTCTGTTTACGCACTTTTTTAATAACCGTGTTTTTATTCACACGCAATGATTCTGTTTTATAGCAATTTTTTATACTTATATTTAGTTTGCTGATCAACAAACAAATTTTATTTTTAATTAAAACATCATCAAGGTTCTTTTTATTAAAAACGTAATAATATTACTAATTATTTTGAACGCAATTTTAGATTTTTTATGGCATAATTAAACGGAAAATATGATATATTTTTTAGATGTTTAATAAAACGTATAATTTAAATAATTTAGTAAATTATTTTATTTTTTTTTTGGATTTGAACTTGCTTAAAGTTCATTTAGAAATATTTGTAATAAATGTTATATAATTGTTAGAAATGTAATATGAAGAAAAGAAGGATTTAGTTTTGAAATGATTTCATTTTTTAAAATGAATATTATGTATGTTGTTTAAACATATTTTTATAAGTTATTTATTTTTAGTTTGGATAATATATCTGGTAAAAAAGTCGTTTAATGTTAGTGATAGACAGATATTTATTAAAAACAGTAGACAAGGAGATTTTATTTAAAAGAAAAATTAGGTTTTTTGTATTACAAGACTAATGCTTTGCTACGAAAAATAAAGAACCACAATTCAGTAGTAGAAAATTGAAAAAATATTTTACAATTTAAAATAGTGTAAAAAACATCAGAGCATTTTTGAAACCACAGATTTTTTTAAATTGAATTTCTTGCATTGAAAATGAATGTTTAATTGTTTGCAATATATGATATAATATAAGTAATAAAATAACTATAAAAATAAAGAGTATTAAACTATTCATGAAACATATTAGTAAAAATATAAATATCTTATAATGAGAAAATACCTTCTATGAAATATAATAATAAATTATAGTAGTTTACTAGCTATTCATCAGACGAAATACAAGGACAGGTGAATATGTTTTTGACCTAACATTATTTTAATTCATTATAAATCTATTTATTTTGCTAACTTGAATGTCTGAAAACGAATTCAACGTCTTTGTCACTTTTTGTCTATGTTCCAAGTATAAGATGATTGAATTTATTTCAACTAGATCGTTATCTATTCAGGATGGAAATTTCTAAAACCAACTTTATGTCGTTAGTAATGATCGCGCCTCTCGTTTGATTAATAATACGTCTTATATTTGTCATGTTTGAATTCATAAAACGAAATTACTGGAGGTTTATTTTTCTATTGTTACTATAATAATTTAAAGTTTATTTTGATATTTTATTTAAAAAGAAATGTGTAAAATATAAAAAAGTCTAATTTAATAATACAATGTTATATTTGCCACATTTGTATGAAAATTTTAGTATATATTTTTAGAAATACGTCATAAAATAATTGGCGCCAAGTAATATTTCATTATTAGATGCGATATATATATATATATATATATATATATATATATATATATATATAGAGAGAGAGAGAGAGAGATTCTGATTCATTTTAGAAAATAACGTTATATGATATGAATAACCAAGTTACTAATTTGGATTTAATTTAATTGTTTAATTATTTTACTGATATTAGTAATTTTAAATAGTTTATGTACTACGAAACAGTTAGAAAATTAAAATTGAAAATTTAAATTAATGCGTATTTCTTAAAAAAAAATAATAATTTCAAAAATGTGACACTTACACGTGCACGTAAATCAAATCGTGAAATATACCACTGACTTTTAATCAAATTTCATGTTTTTTTATCACAATTTTTTGATAAGATTATGACACTTATATTTATGTTATGGGTATACAAATATATATATATATATATATATATATATATATATATATATATATACACTTAAATCTTGAGTACTATTGAATTTTAGTTCGAAAATTCAATTATTTAAATTTTTACTCAATATTCAGACACATGATGTTATATGTAACCATATACTGAATTCTATTAAAAAAAAAACGATTTTAAAAGTTAATGTAAACTTTTATCATGCTTTAAATGCGATTGAAAACAGTTTATTCTAACATTGGTGTTTATATGTTTGTATGTATTGATACATGCACTCACACACATTCACGTTTAGATAACACTCATTAAATTCACGTGTCAGATAATCTCGACTAAGGTAATCGAAAATATGTTACTCTTTTTACATTTTATTGCTTACCATAAAATGATCATGAACAAAATTCTACTCTTCAAGTGGACTTTCTTATCATTTTATCAGTGTCCCGATTCTGTACACTGGATTGATTAAAAAAATCTTTTAGGTTTTGATGTATGAAATAAAAAATGTATTTATTATTTTTTTATTGAATTGGTTATTAATTTCCATTATTTATTATTACTGTGCTTTATTTTTTATTAAATAATTTTATTCTGATTCCATAAAATGATATTAGTTTAAATTCAAAAATAGTTTCCATACATTTTTTTTATAATGAATTGAATTTTCTCTCTCTCTCTCTCTCTCACACACACACACACACATACACACACATATATATACACACACACACACACACACACATATATATATATATATATATATATATATATGTAATCGATAATTAACGTTATAAATTTAAATCAAATGTAATAAACAATAACAATTTATTTAATGTCTTAGTATTTCACGTTTTAAAATTAAACTATAAATTGATTTGAAATGAAAGCAGTAGGTTTCTAGTTTAATTTTAAAATGTATTAAAAATTAATTAAGGTAAAAAAATTAATGATTCTAAATTTAAGCTCTAATAATTGAACAGTAATTTAATGTACATAATAAGAAACTGAGTTATTAATATTTTTGTGGTCAGCATAACTGTAGCCGAGATAGTAGATTATTAATAAGTAGAATATGAGTTAATATGTAGCTATATAATTTTATAAGCGTTTAGTTCTGAAAAAATGTATAAAATTTGTTCTTAGAGTATTAAAAACTAATCTGGTGAATGTAAAATTTTTTTCTTGGGTGCACACAAATTTTACAATGCATAATAGTATGTTTGTAGAACATTGACATATATTAACATATTTATTCTAATTATTTAAATTTAGTTACAAAAAATATTTATTGTAATTATATTTTATTATGGGTATTATTAATTAGCATTTGGTAGTACTATTATTTAAATGGAAATTACAAATAATAACAATAAATTTAGAATTGTTATTAATAGTCTGATGCTGAGATTTAATATCTTATGATTCAATTACAATTTGTTTTTTTTATAAAAATATTTCAATTTATTATATGTTTTATACAGAAAAGTTAAATTCTCTATTTTGAGTAAAATAATTTTCATGAGTATTGATGACTGAAATCTTTATCATTAAAAATGGAATTAAAGTAATATGATTTTTATAATTTTTTAAACAAATAAATTTACATAATTATTGTTTTATTTTATTTGTTTTTTTCTATTTATTTTAGCAAGTTTTTTTAATTTAAAAGTTTATATTAGTTTTTTTTAAAAAAATATTTTTGGTAACGAATCTAGGTAAATAAAATTTTGTTTTGGTTGAGTTTTACCGTTGGGTCACTATTGTTTTATAATCTATGTCAGTACTTGCAAATATTTTCAAATAGATTAGTACTAGATTTTGAAATACTTTTTGATTTTTTATACATATTTATATATATATATATATATATATATATATATATATATATATATAATATCTTATAATCATTTCAAAATTGAATATCAAACTAATTAAAAATAGTGTAAATTCTGAAATTAGTAGTTCAATATAATAATAGTGATCGATAAATGCAATTTATATTTTATTAATTCAAAATTCTCTTATTAAAGTCAATTTTTATTATCAGTATTATAAATCTTGTAAAATTTAATTCTCATAAATCATTGTTATTTAAGGGGTTATACGCAGTTGTCAGGAATTTTTTTAGAAACAGTATTTAAATTACAAATTATGGTTATTTAAATAGATCCTACTTTCAAGAATACATAAAAATATTGAAGTTCCTGCAAAAACGACCTATCTTATTGGCGGTTTAGATTATTTTAAATCAAAAAATATGGTCAATTCTTTTAAAGGATAGTTTAAGGGGTAACACCACTGTAGAAATTTCAAAAAATCAATATTTTTTTTATTGGCTTAAAATATACTTTGAACCTTTTAGAATATAATACCTGCCGTCTTCGATTCGAAATTTTAAATTGATTTTTCTCGAAACGACTTTTTCTCAACGGGCACGCAGCATAACTTAAACAGTATTTGAAATAATTTTAAACAATTTTTATAAACAAAAACGTGCCTGAAAATTGAAATTTTTTTCAATTCGCTGCCAAATTTAAAATCAATATTTTCAAAATCCCCTAAACTAGCTATTGACATCAAGAATAAGTGGAATTTTTTTTTGTTCCAAATGTGCGAAATAATTTCCGATGAAAGGAGCCTTTTAGTCTAAATCAGCCATTTTGAACTTTAAATAAAAATGTTAAAATAACGTATCAAAATATTTTTCTTTCCAACTTTCCTTTCCATTCAAAAAAATTCCCAAAAAAAACGCTTTTTTCGCGACAATTAATAACGAATATTTTCATTTTTGATAAAAAAATCGTTTTTTAAAAATTTTCGCTTGTTTAAAAAATAGTAATAAAACCTTAATCCTTCGTTCAATACTATTGAGAAGATTGTGTGAAAATTTCATAGATTTCGAGATCACCGACTATGAAAACACCGTTTGAAGTTTCGGAAGTAGTTTACACATAGTTAAAAATTACTACAAATTCAGGTGTAAAAATATTTATCGGATTTATATACTAAATATATGTGCATTCCGAAAATGCAAAAAAAAATCGATTTTTTGAAATTTCTAACTGCGTATAACCCCTTAAATAAAAGTAAGTTTTTTTTTAAATAACTATATGATTCAAATATATAATTAGAATTTTCATTTGAATACTAAAAGTAAAACTGCTACAATATAACAATCTATATAAATCTAATGTTGTAAAAACTTAATGGTACTTTGTTCGTTTATAAAATAACGGTTAAAAATCTACAATTGTATTTTTACTTGATTAAATACAGATAAAATAAAATTACAATTGTAACGATGATATATTTGAAAAACCTTTACTTTCTATTACAAGTATTTTACACCGTTACAACCTTATAATAAGTCATAAATTTTTCCTTTGAATATTATCGCTAAATATACCTCAGGGGATTTCAATAATTCATATTAATTTAGTAGAAATGCATTTATACGCGACTGGGAGTTTAATGTACAGTTCGTAGCAAATATTGAACAAAAGTCATTAAATAACATTTTATAATATACGTTGATGATTTTAGATTTAAAATTGTAAATTCAGAGGTGAAAATAGAAATCTAAGTTCTCTTCCAAAATGAATAAATTTTAAAAAAAGCTCCAGTATATAAAAAAAATTGTATGATTTTTTCGATTTCAATAAAATTTTTCTCGCGTATGCCGCGTTTTGAATTATTTTCGTATGTAAAGTAATACATTTTATGCACACGCATACATACATACATATATATATATATATATATATATATATATATATATATATATATATATATATATATATATATATATATACACACCCACGTACACATATTTTTTTTTAGAAACTATTCACATATGCATATACATATGTATTTATACACCCATATACGTGTATATGTATATGCCTAGGTATTACGTTAATGGAGTGACATCCCTTATTGAATTTTGCATCACATCATTCGTCCATTCACAAAGGTATTTTCATTAGTGTACCCCGTATACAGAGTTTTGTGTACTTTGTGTTGTTGGAACTGAAGTTACATGTACAAATAGTCGTCATATATTGTTTCTTAACGACACAATTTCGTAAAGGGTAAAGGTGTAGAATTATAGTTGTATGACACATAATGCGTAAATTTTAACTTTTACTAATGAAACAACCCATATAATGTGAAATAACATTATCAGAACAACAATAGTTGGTCTAGTAACATTCGAGTAATGTTGATATACGATATGATGGGAACAAAACTTTGATTTTTCTTTCATTAATTAAATATTTTTGAATAAAAACATAAATACTTTTTTTATATATTAATTTTTCGGAGAAAATTTAATATTGTTTTGTTGTTTGGGTGCTCTATAATTATTTTTGAAGATTGTTTATCTTATATGATCACTTATATAAAAATATATGAAAAAAATAATATAAGCATACTTTTAATAAACACAAAAACAATATAAAATTATATTACGGAATTAGTATACAAAAAAAGGTTACTAAATTGTTGTTGTATCTTTTGAGAATGCATTGGTATTGCTAATAAAGTGGAAAAATATTGATCTTTAAAAATTTAATCAAAATAAAGATTGTTTACCAATAACCTATTCGTTCATAATCATTATATAACGAATATTTAAAATAATATATTGTAGTTAAAATTATATTTTATCTGCAATCCTATTGTCACCATGTCTTTTTCTATCATCTATCACTGAACCATTGTTTTGACTAGCCATCCATCTGAAAAAGGTCAAATTATATTACATTTAATACAAAATAACTTGCAAAGCCTGTACATAACATTTAAAAATCTTCTTGTTTTTAAATATGTATTTTAAGCAAAAATATTTCCTAAGAATTTATACCTTTTTTAAACAAAGAACTCTTTCTGTTCTATAAATATTTTTAATTTTTTATATATTATAACCTAATAATCAGATGTTTATAATATTTTATTCATTATAAATTATATATTATTTTCTACTCTTATTTTACAAAACTAATTGCAATTAAAGTTAACTTTACATTTTAAGATACTTGCAATAAACAAGTTATACATAACTTTATCAATGAAGTAAAAGAATAATAAAAATAATTGATACGACTTTGAGTTATTTGTATTTAAAATTATAAATTATTTAGAAATTTTATTGAAAACCTACAAAAGTGATTTTAATTTCTATTTATTTTTAATTAGTTTAAATACACAGAAAATTGTTTGATTTTGTGATATTTAATCAAATATTCCCTTTATAGATACTATTATATACGTAAGTACAAAATAAAATTCAAAAATAGCTGTTCATTTCAAATGAAAGTATATTTTTTATTGATTTTTTTAAGTTCTGTTTTATAATGTTGTCGAGAAAAAAGCTTATAAAATATCTTTTATTAAAAAGACTTTCACGTAATAAAATCGCGAAATGTCACAAGGTTACGAGGCTAGTAAGCAGTTTATTGTGTTAGTAACTTAGTTATGGCCATTTATTTTATAAGACGTTAATTTGTACCTTTTAATCTGATTATTGCATATCAATAAAAGTGGCATAAATTACCAGTTTATACATTTGAAATATAGCCTTTTAAAATTATTGGTTAGAGAGAGAGAGAGAGAGAAATCCTCATCCAAAATTATTATCCGTCTACAATTTTCTAATATTTTTCACATATGTGTCAAGTGACGAGATGTTTTAATCGATTATGAAGTTTTTGAGGCTAAATTAATTATTCCAATGATGAATGACTTCTTGATGATTATGTACATACTTGCTAAATGTATTTATTCTTTTAATTATGAGTTCTTAAAGAATGAAGATATAATTTTTTTAAATAATGTAAGGAGTTTCTAATTAATCTCTTTGTTTAAAAATAATTCAATAAATAAAAAATAAACTGAAATTAAAAAAGAATACAACTAAGTTAGTACAGTTATTTCTTGCACTTGCGTTTTTGTCTGTAATAACCTTTTTGTTGAGACCTTAGGGTTCTCCTTTTTATTTTTATCATACAATGACTGATGTCAATATCTTGTGCCATCTTCAGGTAGATTATGGATACTTCAGACTATTAACAGACTACCTGAAGATAAAACATACTTTCGAAATCGGCCGTAGCACGATACAAACAAAAAAGAGTGACCCAAGGTCTTAAGAAAAGATTTACTAAAGAAATAATTACAAAATAATTAAACACATTATTCCAGTTTTTATTGAAGATTCTTAAAATTAAATTGAGAAATGATAAAAATATATATGACACTAATATTTTTTTTAAAGCCTTATATATATATATATTTATATATGGCTGTGAAACATGAGTTATGAATGCCAGAATAATTCAGCATTTCCAGACAACACAAAGAAGTATAGACAAATACTTGTAAGAAATAACAAGAAAATATAAAAAGAAAACCGAATGGATCAAAAAGAAAACAAAAGTTACGAATGTTATAGCAAAAATGAGAAATTTGAAATGGAATTGGACTAGTTATATAGCAAAAAGAGAAGATCACCAATGGATAACAGAAAGTATTGATTAGGAACTTAGATATATCAAAAGTCCCAATAAAAGACCCGTAGATAAGATGAGACAGAGATATTAGAAAATTCATCGGAATGAACTGGAAGAGAAGAGTATTGAATCGGTTAAAATGGAAAGTTTTGGCTTTCATTTGGCAGATGATAGAAATATGTTGAATATATATATATATTTATATATATATATATATATATATATATATATATATGTATGTATGTGTGTGTGTGTGTGTGTGTGTACAGGTAATAAAAAATCGCAAATGCAAAAAACCGTAGTTTTTTTTAGAAAAAATAGGTAACTTTTGCTGTATTTTTTAAATGCTAATTTTCAAGAGGTATTCTAAAGAACCGCTTTTTTATTTATTTATTTTTTCCTCATGGGTGTGCTACGTGTATGCATTTTATTTTCGAGGTGATGAAACTTTATCAAATGTTTCATTTTAAATTATGAACATTATTTATTGTTAGTATGTAGATTGTATATATATTTTAATTAAAAGATATTATAAAAGATAAAAAGGAATATCTATTCATTTTAATCCATTAAGAAACACGAGTTTTTTTTTATTAAAAAACATGGGGGTTTAATGCATATAAATTTTACAGTTAGCAATGAAATTTTTTGTTATCAACTTTTCATTTTGTTTAATAAATTAAGTTAACTAACTCCCTTTAATTTAAAAATATTCTTCTGATTTTTATAAAAAAATTAAGAATAATATATATTAAGCACATTCAATACAATAGTTTAAATTATTCGGAGGATATAAAATAAAGTTGTATTTTTCAAATTATAAGCTATTGTAACAGTGAATCAATTTATATAGGGTGGGCCAAATGAGATTGAAGGATAATAAAGAAAGCAGATGATAGTAAGGAAGTAAATATATATCTATACCCTTCAATTTTATTTCGTCTACTTTATAGAAAGGGCAAATTGAAAAATGAATATTTATTGACTTTTTCTTACTATATTTTTTTAGTATTCAATAATTTATGCAATTAAATGATATTAAAATAATGTGTATATTATTAATAACACACAATGTTGATTTTACATTGTTTTTGAAGTAATCGGTAATTTTTACTTTAAAATATATGAATTTTATTGAAAAAAAATGTTTCATTTTTGTAATTTTTCATGTTCGTAACATGTATATATGTATATAGCTTTATGTTCATAATAACATTTAATGTACGTAGAATATTGATGGAAATGAATTTTATACGTGTTTAATTTCAAAAAAATTAAGTGCTTAGAGTTTACATAAAAGAATTATAAATGTATTGCTGCATTGAAACAGCGTCATTGTCAAGAGTAACAATTAAATGAAAAAAAAATAAATTTCGTGTACCGCATTCATTTAAATACAACATATAAGTATGTAATCCACGTGTTAAATATTCATTGAAATTTAATAGAGCGTGCAATGAGATTGTTACTAAATGAATTGCTTTGTTTGGATTATTGCAAATTTGTTCGGTGAAATGGTTTTATTTATAAAATAGCTGATAGTATACATAATACAAAATTTTAAAGTTCGTTTATATTTTATAAATTTTTCATTGATATCAAATAGTGTAATCATTATTATTTTTGTAATAAGTACAGAAATGAAAAAGGCACATTAAATTGAAATAATTTTCAAATAAATATCTCATTTCATTTAATTTTGATTTCAAAATTTATAGTATCATTATTGTTTGTACGAAAAATAGATGTTTATATAATTTTGAAGCATGAACTTTTCGGTTCCTTATTACTTTATTTCACTTAAATTTATTGTAAAAATGAAATACAGTAATGTATAAAAAAACTATATTATTATCTATTTTTGATAGAATTTATTTTTCTTTCAAGTACAGAAAAATTAGAAAAAAAGTTTTAGCAGTTATATTTTTCTAAAAGTTTTAATAGGAGTAAAATATTTTTTGGGTAAGTATCTTTAATCAAAACCTTAAAATTTCAATAACAATAGTATAAAAAAACAGTAAATTTCCTTTAATGTTTATTATTTGTATTTAATTACTGTACAATTTAAAACCGAATTCATTAATTTCATTTTATTATGTGATACATTTTATCATAGTAATTATAAATAATACACAAAAATTATAGAGGATAACTCTGGTACTTTTTATGATCGTTATTATGAAATTATAATAAAACAAATTTAGTTTATAGACTCATACATTTGAATTAGAGTTTTCATTAGGGTTTTTCCGTTCAATATGTTCATTGTGTATTTCTTTAGCATACGAAATCAATTTTTGTACATTTGTAATTCTTCAAGATTTCTTATGTAATTCATTAATTATCTTTAATTATTGTCTACCGGTTCTTAAGACGTCAATACTGTGACCTTAAAATATATTATAACATAGTCCTTGTTGAAAATAGAAGGTCGTTAGAATGTCATTTCAATTAGATTGACTGGATTTTAAATTATACGTATGTAAAATATCGGGATGTGTCTATTTATAATAAATAAATAAAAAGACAACAAACTTTACATTGATTTCAGAATTACATAAAACTTTGTTGGAAGTAAACGTAAATAGTTTTTATTTATACACTTCTTTTCAATTATGGTATGAATGATTAGCTTTTCTTATGCTTTTTTCAAAAATAAACGATTTCATTTAACGTTTTATTTAAATGGAAATAAACATAACATTTGGATTATATATGTATTTTTAATTTCTTACATTATGGTATTTGTACATTTATCCAAATAATAATAATCCTGAATGAAATTGAGTTAGTTGGGAAAAGTTCCAAATTTGTAACGTTTTTTATTTAATCAAATATTACTCTTTTTTAATTTGATTGTAAAATTCTTCATTGAGGAAAGCGCTAGTTAGAAAATATTGAAATAAAAACATTTTAAGATCCAACATGTATATGAAAAAAATATTTTTCATATAGGTTTTCCGCAATTTCTCGATTAATTTTTAATATATAATCAGTTCATATTAGAAAAGGAGTTTACTCTTAAATTAAAACTCTTATCTAATACTTCATAAAAAATTAATAGTCAAAATAAAGTCGCTAGTCTTTGTTAATTTTCTAAACTTTCCTGAGTTTTCTTAATCATTTCCCTAGAATTTCCAGAAAAATATATTTAGTAGAAAACTAGCAACCTTACTTAGATTTTTTTTGTTTTATTTCTTTATTACCGAATATAAATCACATATATTTCCACAACATTTCAATAACATTTTCATTTAACTCTGGTGCTTCATCCCTTAATTGTTCTTTTTGAAAAGTTGAAATTTTATGGATTTTACTTACAATATTCGAAATATAAATTATATTTTAATTGTGAGATATTTTCACGAATCGGATATTACCATTTATAGTCATACGGCAGAATAAAATTAATAGATAAGAATTTAAATAGATTTAATTTCATACAGTTATATTTCGTGAAATTATAAATTTTATTTATATTTGATTTTACGTATCAAACATTGGATATAATTTATTTGTAAATAACGTATTTTTTTTTAAAAAAAAGATAGTTTTTGATTAAACATAAATAAATGTTTCATTTATTTGTTAAATTTTTGAATTCGATCTCAATAACTGTACATAATTTTCTTTGTTTAAATTTGTTTCTTTATTGTTTATCAACGGACAAGTTTAAACTATTTAAAGAATATAAATATTTTTTTTTTAAATATTTCATTTTATAATTATGAAGGAACAAATTTTTGTCAAATTTAGGCGTTTACATAAATAAGCATGGCATATTTTACTTATTATTTTGAATTTATTTCTAAATTTCATGTATGTATATACCGACTAAGAACTAAACATTATTTAAAGTAAATTATAATTGTTTGTCGATATTGAATAAAAGTTAATAATTATTTTCATTTCATTTTTTGAAACTTTGTTCTACATGTAAAAACAGTTTACTTTTAAAATGCGTGTGTGTATTTAAATTATAATTTTTTAATTATTAAAATTATCAATCTTTCTATATCTATTGTCTTTGCCTCCCTCATAATAATACAAACACACACACACACACACATACATACATACATATCTTTTGTTTGCACAGCGTTTTATATATTAAATTGTATCACTGTATTGTAATCTTGTGCATAACCTATTGAATTAAAAAAAAATACAAACAATTGGAGCGTAACAGTATATAATGTAAATATTTCCATATCATAATACAATTATTATTGAAAATAAAACTTGTTTCAGGATAATATTAGTGTTATCGTAGATTTCTTTGTGCGTAACGTAAGACTCTAGAATCAGAATATAAAGTTCATATTGCACAGTTTAAAATGAATGTTGAGACACGTAGCGCCATTTAATATCTTCATAAATAATTACACTTTTTCAACATCGTACGTGCCACAATAAGGCAGTAACAGGAGCCAATCAAATTTATAATGTTATCAAAATTACGATTGTATTACAGTATGTACATGTTTGACACATGCCATGCTTGCAGTGTAAGTCAATGAAATGTCTTTTATGAGTGTAAAAAATTGTTCATTCCTTACATGAGTGATTACAAAAATGTATGCTTATAAAATTTCAGATAATATTTTTGTATACTACATTCGTAATCATTCGTTTCATTTTAATAAAGCAATTGCTGATTGTTTATGCTAATATTTAAATTGTAATGGTCGTTTATTTAGTTTCTGTTTTATATCAGAGTTCATAATTAAAACATGGGCGAAAAAAATATCTCTTGGATATATTATGTAAAAAATAGATTTCCTTGTAAGAAGCCATTTTTCAGCATTTTTTTGCATTTTATTTTTTTAATATTAGCTTTAAGAATAATACAATAAAAAAATACGTTTCATATAATTTTAATCGTTTTTATTAAAAAATTATTAAGACAATTTTAAATATCTTCAAAAAGTGCTTTTTTATAATAATTTAAGGCGGGTTTTTTTTTTGTTAAGACCTTAGAATCATTATTTATGGATTGGTATCTTCTATGATTCCATTTCGACGGCGTGACATCTTTAAATAGATGGTTGATATTTTAGCAACAATAACTTTGGTTGAGTATCATCTAACTACTTGAAGATATTGTTGAAACGGGTCTTAATAAGACACCTAGTCATACAGAGTGACCTTAAGTTATTAACAAAAAAGTTATCATATCTGAATTGTATCACAGGAGTAGATTTAAAAAAAATATCAACTAATAATTTTACTATTTCAGTATTAGAAATAGCATTCAAAATACTTTGTTTAATTTTTTTAGTATAAAATAACTGGAAAAGTAGGGATCGATTCATAAAACAGAGTCATTTTCATTGAAGATAATTATCAAACAAAGAATTGTGAAAAATGAAATTCGATATTGTTATCAATATGTTATATATTGTTATAATGTTATCAAAATTACTTTTTTATTATCATTCCAAATTCTATTATTTTTATTTTTTATTCTATTATTTTTTTATTATCATTCCAAAATATAACTTATCAATTCTGAACAATTTTATTAAATTCTAATTGAAATATTTATAATACCAGTTTTTTAACTTATTTTAATTTTAAAAAAAATACTTTTTTGAATAAACAGTTGTTTTTACGAAAAAATATTATTTGAAAAAAACATAATCCATATTTTCTTATTATTTTAATTGGAAATTGATTTATTACTTATTTTAAATAATATATCTAAAGAATTATTTGCTACAAGTATACTTTTGACCCAGATTGTATAATTCAAGTATGTTAAACACTGAAATAATTGATCCAATATACTTTTTTATTTATTTATAAAAAATAGAATAAATATAAAACGTGATTTAAAAATATTTGTCTGAATACTAACATGAAGAAGTAGAACGTCCATGAAGAAATAAAGAACTTGAAATATGTATATCTTTTTAGCTAATTTGTAATGTAAATGTATATAAAATAATTTTGAAATTTAAAATCCAAGGAATATTTTCATAACCATGATAGTTTATTTATAATTGTAAATTAATAAGTCACTTTTGAAATGATTAAAATTATGATTTTAATTTTTTGCAATGAACTTATAATATTTACATACAAAACTATTTAATTTAAACATTTTTTATATTTTAACAATTTAAACATTTTAATATTAGTTACAATTATTTGAAAACGATTCTTGTATTGAAATGATATTTATCGTGAACATAAAGAAAATTACTTTAAGAAACTGCTGAATGAATGACAAAAAAATATTTTTTTTTAGCATATAAGAACGTAAAGTTTCAGAATCTTTTTTTGCAATATAAGTAATTTTAAATTGAACTTTGATATACTAGGATTAAAAAATATTATTTATTTGTATTGAATAAATAATTTTAATTTTTGGTGTCTTTGTCAATTCTTTATTAAGAATTTTTTCTTAAAAATATTTTTTTTATTCAAATTAATTTATACTAATAATTATTACGAATAGTCACACATTTTTGAAAGTTATTGACATAAGACATTTACGTTCAGAAAAAATAAAGTTAACGTGCCGTTAAATTGATAATAAGTTATTTATTAGTTACTTAATATATTCAAGGAAAAAGCTAAATATATGAATGACACTTTTATTTGTTAATATAAAGTAACTATTGTTTGATTTCATATGTTGTAATTTAGTTTAACGATAATTATTAATACTTAACAATTATTGTGAGCGAGTCATGTTATAAGGATTGTAGAACGAACGGAACACGTAACTGTTCATTTTTGACGTGTTAAATATTTTTTTTTATGGGACGCATTTTTTTAATCAAATAGACATATCGGTTGATCAGTTTATAATGTATTTTCGATGTTTAGTGGATTTTTTCAATTCACATTCAGTATAGCTAATACGATAAGATATTAGGATATTACTGTTAATAAGATGTTGATAATTAAATTATTGACGGATTTTACATCATCCGGTAAATGATTCATTTGGAGTAAATTGCATGTGATTTTCAAATATTGATTTATGTACAAAACGAAGAAAAACAAGTTTCGGGTATTTTAAAGGTCATCGGATTGAATTGGGTTCGAGATTTTATATAGGAGATTTATTTTTTTATTATAATTTCAAATTAATTATAAGTACTGAAAAATATAAATATTGTTAGTAGAAATTATATACCAAAAATATAATAAGCTATAATATAATTGTAAATGTGTTGTAGAAAATATGTTTGAAATTATCTTTATTTTCATATAAAAGAACAGGAATTAAAAAAAATAAATATTATATTATAATAGCATAAAATAGAGTTATTTTTGTTTATAAATATTACTATTTTTTTATATAGTTATTATTTATTAGTATGCATTTCTGTTTTTACAATTCGTAATGAATTGTATTTATTTTTTGTTAAATAAAAATTAAAAGAACTGGTAATCTAATTTAACATTTTTAGCTACATTTATTATTATTTCTTTAAGTAATTTCAGCTTTACTATTATCGTTAAATATTGAAGAGACAATTTATTTATACGCTATCTGAAAATAGTACAAGTATTGAGACCGGTTATAAGTGAATACAAAGAGAGCGATTCGAAAGTCTTAAATGAAAAAGTTAATTATAGCTATGTATGCAAAGAAATGGCAAAAAAAACATTTCGTTACATTCTGTTACAAGTAGTAGAATATACACAAAATACAATATTAATTACAATTAAGTTATGAAAAAATTAAGCAATCAACTATTCATATATAATTAGAAAATGTTTACTTTGACTCTTAAGTTAAGGGTTGCAAATGGAGTGGACAACTTCAAATCGTAAAAAACATAACTGAACACTATATTCTGATTTTGTAGAGGCCTAACCTTTACTTTGACGGCTTAGTTCCTTTAATATAATTCTGTGTGTGTTAACATACGTATCCATAACTCAATTAAACACTCGAATTATTTGCCATTATGTCAAGATGTTCGTAAATACATACATAGATAAAAAAATACGTATGTAATAATCGTCTAAATAAAAATTTCGTGATTAAAAAATACATGATGTAAGTAAATGTAATTATGAGAGAGAATTTAGAAAAAAAAACTTGTTTGTAAAACTATTTTTTGTGGTTTTCTAATTTTTTTAATATTAATTTAATGTAGTTTAATTTTTATGTTTTTAGGTTCTTTGAATATATTTTTTATAGTATTTTTTATTATCCTTAATTAATTTTTAATTTGTTTACTTGTGATTTCTTACATTTAAAAAAAAAATAAAATAAAATTGTGAAATTATACTGTTGTGTTTTTCCATTAGGTTTTAAAGTAGGAAATCATTTGTAAATACCCAATATATATAAAAAAAATTGTTATATAATAGTTATTGTATTGAGTTAATCATTTTGATTTTATGTGAAAAAATATGTATATTTTATTGTAATTTTGTATAATTTGTATTGTCAAAATATTAAATCTATATTAATCAATGAACAAATCAGAAATAATTGAAAGTTTATACGATGATATATATATATATATATGTACATGTATATGTATATAAGTTTGTATGTGAAATGTAAAAATGTTTAGAAAAAAAACCTTGAATTTAACTGAAGTTAACGTTTATCTTCTGATGTTCGTAAATACCGCGTTCAGTTGTATGTGAAAGTAAATTTTTAATTAATTTTCAATGAAAAGAATTCAATAGTCAGAACAAAAGAAAACTTTTTTAATAATCTTTTTATTACAGGCGCGTAAACCATAATTTTTAATTATTTTATGAAAGATATTCAAAACAATGGGCTGTTAAATGAACCTTATTTTGAAGTGTGAGGTATAAATTGATTCATGGAAGAGTTGTAATTTATGAAAATTATATATATATATATATATATATATATATATATATATATATATATATATATATATATATAGTTCATTAAATATTGGGAATTTATTGGAAATTTTTATATATAAAATTAAAGTGCGTGTATTTTTTTAAAAAATTATAAGTATTATATTTGACTTTATTATTTCATGTTTTATTAGTATTTATCTGCAAATTATATTGTATATTTATGTATAGAAATATCCGTTCTCAACATTATTAATCTTATAAGCACAATATAAATATTGTTGCTTTGTTGTAATCAAAATGTCACGGAAATTTAATGAATATATGAAATTGAAATTACTTTATATTATGGGCGTATGTGCATATGTACGTATGTTTTATATATATATATATATATATATATATATGTGTGTGTGTGTGTATATATATTTCTTCAAATATGTTTGAATGATTGTTGATTTGTATAAAGTATAATTGAATTAGGGTCACAGATCGATCAAGCCAAGGGTTACAAGAGCTGTATATGTTTTATTTATAAGGGAATGATATAGGTCTCAATATATGTTTGAAGGATATTTATCACTACGTTTTGTGTTTTTTTTTTTTTTTGTATATATATATATATATATATATATAAATAAATAAATAAATATTTGCTTATATATTTATTAATTAATTCCGAGTTCGACAATCATGGTATTATTTAATGAAAATAAATGTATAATTAGTATTTCGTAATTTCGAACAGTAGTAGTATTCATTAAAATTAACAGTACAAATGAAGATAAATCATTAGTGAAACTTGTTAAATGAAGATTGTGAATTATAGCTATTTTATAGTAAGAAATACTAATAAATCAATTTTAAGATTTTATATGAGAAAATAATATTGTTTATTCATTAAAATAAAGAGTAAATGGTTATGAACTCAGGAGTTATAAATTTAACATTGTTTAACATATAATAAACACTTAAATATATAATTAATTTAAATGTCAGAATCAATAATCGTCATTTAAAATTAAATAAATACAATTGAATTTGAATTAGTAATTTTATTTTTAAGTAACCTAAGTTTAATTTTTAATAAACTGATTGTTTCATAAATGAAAAGCTAGTCGAAATTACCTTTTATACATAATCAATAATGATTTAATGTAAAATATAATTTATAAGGTATTTTATGATAAATTATTGTTTTGGGATTTACTACAGATTTTATAATTAATTATAGTATAATAAACTATGATGTATAATTAAGCATATAATATAAGATTTATTTAAATTCATTTCGTAATGTTTGTTCAAGTTTAAATGTGTTAATTAAATAATTACTTATATTTAGATGTTTTTTTTGCCATAAAATTATAATTTATATACATATATACACATATGTGTATGGGTATATATATATATAATATATATATATATATATATATATATATATATATATATATATATAAAACAGATAAAATGATTTGACTGTATTTTGGTGTTTAATATAAAAAATCTATACTATAAATTGTTATATTACTTCATTAACTAAATGAGTGTTTATAATTAAAAGATTTTATTACTCTGATTTTTCAATGACTGGTAATCATTAGCACATATTTCTTTTTTACCTTGATATTTTTATTACATATTATTTTTAAGTTTAAAGTATTTTATGATCCATACAATTTTTAAAATATCCGAACTATGAAATTATTTTTATTATAGTTTACAATGTGTTTTTTATTTTGTTGTTTAATATAGAAAAATGTATTTTAATGAA
>CP092087.1:30042786-30057786 GCA_029203775.1 Neoneuromus ignobilis
ATTATTTCTTATATATTTTCAATTAGAAATTTACTAAATAAAAAATATTTAAGATGAGTATTACAAGTAAAGAATTGAATTTTGTGAAAGGAATTGCATTCGAAAAATAATCATATCTTTGAAAATCAATAAGTGAAAGTATTAAAAAGTTTGCATTATTTTATTATTTATGTCATTGTATTACTATCTATGTTTTTTACATTTTTTTTCAATAATAATATTGTTATTAAAATCACTTATATTTATTATAATTTTTGTTATTTTTTATTTTTATAATCATGTTATATCTATTATTTAGTTTTTTTTGTTATATATTTTTATTTTTTTATGTAGTACATAGTTTGTTTTATTTAAAGTATACATTTTTAATTAATACAATCCATAGTCCAGATTACATATCGAAAAATATTAAATGATATGTTATAATATAAATCATTGTGTAAAACAGAGGTTTAAACATTTGACGATTTAAATCCCTTGGTTGTCATACTTGTTAGTCCAGATTTGAATAAACAAATTGTTTTAGGGATAAAAAATCACCATTGTGTTATTGCTATGTTTATTTAAAATAGAAAACAGGTGTTAATTCATATTGAATGAGGACTGACTGAGTTTGCTTTTTATCTCTATATTTGTTTGTATGTAAAAGAAATGTATATTTTATTAGATGTATATAGGTACTTCTAAAATATGTATAAATAAATATAATATTTTTTATACATTCATAATAATTTCACTTAAGTGTAAACAATATTATTACAAATTTATAGAATTATTTGTCACTTTGCACGTGGACTATGTGAAAATATGATTTCTTTAATATATATATATATATATATATATATATATATATATTAATATTAATTATCGCAGAAAAGATATTTGTCTCAATTATTTATTTAAAAGTAAATACAATGAATATTGTAATTTGTAAAACATAACGTACACTAAATATTATATATAGACAGTGATATTATTTGTTATTATATTGTAATAAATATTTTGTAAATTGTCGATAATTTAAGGAAAGTAAAATCTTTAATAATTTTTACTCCTTAAAAATATTGCGTTGTTTAAAGCTGGTATGTTTTCAATTTTTTGTTACAAATAAAAAGTTCATTTTGATATGCCAAATAACTTATTAGTTTCAAATTTACTAGTTTGAGAATTGTAATGCAATTTAGTACTTTTATACTATTAATCCTTTATATACATATATATATATATATATATATATATATATATATATATATATATATATATATGAAATTTATAAACTTTGAGATTTTATGTTTTATTTTATAAACTTTTTTATTATTTAGAAAGTTATTTTAAAATTTTTATGATTCTATATTTTACCTTACTTACCATTTCATCAACAGTTTCGTGAAAAATATATGGACTTTTTTTATTAAAATTAATGCAAAATATTTGTGAATATTTATGTAAAATCCTTTTTTTTGTTATTACAAATTTGTATCACATTATATCATATATTTATTTATAAATAAATATGTCTTATTTGTATATAAAATCATTAGTTATCTTGTCTCAATTATATAAATATGAACACAATGTTTATAAGATTTATAAACTTTAGTAAAATATTTCCTTTAAAAAAATACTAATTCAATCAAAACCTATTAGATTAACTGACAGGATTTCATTATTTGAAAATGGATGTGATAAAAAACTGATTGTATAAACATATCTGGATTTCGTTTGACATTTAAAATGTGTTTGTCATTTTTAAAGTGTGACTGGAAAACATCATCGAAATGAAAACTGAGTGAATTAAAAAATACGTATCAAACGATCATATAAGGATTTACCACTTTATGCTTTTTGATTGTAAATTTTTATATAAACATTGCCACTTTAATCGAAAAATTATTAATGCATTAGATTTATATTTTTTTATTTTTCTATGTAATTTTTATTTCTTTTTATTTTTGTAATATTACATAATACATATATATATATATATATATATATATATATATATATATATATATATATATATATAGAGAGAGAGAGAGAGAGAAAGAGAGAGAGAGAAAGAGAGAGAGAGAGAGTTTAAGCGTGATCGAACTTAAAATTGAATCCCTAACGGAAGTTCTATCTAACTTAAGACTCTCTCTCTCTCTTCTAAAGAGTGTGTGTATATATACACACACACATACATACGTTCATATAAACAGTGTTTTTTTTAGGTTAGATAGAATTTTCGATAGGGATTCAATTTAAATTTCCATCACGCTTAAAAAACACCTATACATATACACATATAAATCATTTATAAATGTATTAAAAAAATATAAAATGTAATGGTATTGTGTTAAAATTATTTTACTGTAAATCCATTTGACCCTGGCATAAAACATTTTAAATATAAAAAATGAGGAAATGTCCAGTTACTTTTACAAAAAGTAGGTTGATATGTAACGATGCATATCTTTGCCATAAATCATTTTTGTTTTGAATGAAGATATATTTTTAACATAAAATGATGACTAAGTAACTATTGAGTGTCAGAGTAATATTTTTTTTATTTTAAAAGTAAAATAGTTTGTATTGTTATTTTCATTTTATTATTTTTATTTCATTTAATTGTAAACTTACGAATAATATGTTAATGTCATATGTTCTCATATATTGTATACATTTGTAGTAGAGAAATTGAATAGATATTTGTTCAACCGATTGGCTTTTTATTCAAGCCATCTATCTTCCTGTCTGATTTAGCACGAGTGAAGGCTATTGTGAAATATACGTCAAAAGCGCAAACGTCAATATTAGTTGTGAAATTCAATGGCGTTACTGTGATCAGAAGTGATATAGATTTCTTGTTTAATATTTTGTTCGATTATTCATATATATTATTAATATATATATATATATATATATATATATATATATATATATATATATATATATATATATATACACACACACACACACACACACACACACACACACACACACACATACACACAGACACAAATATGTTTGTATTTGATACAATATGAAATTAGTTACAGGTAACGATTTGCTCTTAGTATGTGATTATAACCTTTTTTTAACTGAAAATTACTTTTGATTATAATTGGAAATAATAACTTAGTTATATTTTTTATAATTAACACTAAACCTACCGATACTTCATGTATACCTATTCCTACCACAGCGGGGTCAAATGACCCCTCTTTAAAATGTTATATATATTACTATGTATAGCGAAAAATATATCATTTAGCACAATTTGGTACATGAATAAAACAATTTTTTTCAAATAACGATTCAAAATTGTTTATTTATTTATTTATAAAACCTATTTGGCACCTTTTTCACATTTGCACACGAGAATCCGAACTTGAATTTGTTGACGTTTTCTGTATAATTTCTTTTTCTTCCTGTTGCTCATGTTGAAAATCTTCGGCAAGTTCTTCAGCTAATTGGAATAAAAAATGTTGTCTAGAAATTTTTTCGCCGGTTGTTTCTCTGTATAAAACCCACGAGTTGATTCCAGCCAGGTCAAGAATATTGAAGAAAATCTGCGCAGGCCATCTTTGCGATTTCGATTTCACGGAGTATTTTCTTGCCGTTTGATCTATCATGTGTAGACATTTTACCGTATTTAGTATTATTGTAGAATCTGATCGTTTCAGGTATACGCTTACCGTTTTTTTCGATGCTTATAGATTTATGCTTTGAGCTTAGTAGAAGGACTTTTTTGTTTGGCTAACGAATTCCCCAAGCGGAGATGAAGCTTTTCTGTTTTCATCCTTTCCCAAATATGGAAATCCATTTATAATGTATTTGGTGCTGACGTCAGATGCTAGCCAGAATTTGATACCAAACTTATCCGGTTTGTTCGGCATATATTGCGTAAACCTACACCTCTCTTTGGTTGGGAAAAGCTGTTCATCGATAGTTACATGTTCCCCAGGCTTGTAACAATTTTGGTTATTCTCGATGAATTTGTACCATACTTCAGAGATTAAATCCAATTTATCTGTTTGTAAACGCTGGCTTCGTTGACTTTTTTATCGCTCGCTTGGAGTAGAGTGAAATTCGCTATTCATTCGTCAGCCAACAACAAATATAACGCAATACAGCAAAATATATGATGAAATAGCAAAAATGTATAATGCAATGGTTTTGTATCACAACCACACATACAAATCTTCATGATATCATATGAATCTTTGCAGGGGTCAAATGACCCCGTTGCGGTAGTTAAGGCACATTACATTTATTTCTCGGTAAAAAAAATAACAAGAGAGGAGTAAATATTGAAAAATGCATTGTATGTAAATTATATGAAAAGTCATAAAGTCAACTAGCGATGTGATAACGCTTTATGTGAGAAATTTTGAAAAAAAGTTTAAAAAGGGTCATTTGACCCCTCGCGGTAGGTTTAGTGTTAAATTTGTTTATATATAAACGTTTTCCATTAAGAAAGTTATTTATTTATATAGTTATAATACTTTTATTATACAATACATTAAAATGTGTAAATTTTAAAGCATATTATTCATAGTTGTTTTATTTGAATTCAATTTAATTTAATGGATTTTTTATAGCAGGACGATATATTAAATAACATGAATGTTATTCGAAAAGAAGATAAAATAATACAATAATATGTAAAAATTCAAATTTGATTAATGTAATATTTTTTTGATTAATATTTTTTTCCTAATGTATAATTTAGACTGGAAATGAAAAAATTAACTACACAAATAATAAATATTTTTTATCGTCAAATGAGAAAAAATAGTAAAATAATATGGATAATGATTATGGATTATATAATTAAAATAACAGAAATAAATTTTACTATTGTTTATCTATTTAAATAAAAACAGTCAAAAGATAAAAAGACTCATTATCAAGTGTGTGCGTTTACATACATACATACATACATACAATATATATATATATATATATATATATATATATATATATATATATATATTATATCTACGTATGTATACAGTCTAGTTTTATAGTATAAAAATTCCATAAGAAATGATGAAAAAGTTCGATCAACCTTCAAAGAATTGTCTAAACAAAACACGAGAACAAAATGAACTAAAAGATAACATCTTTGTGAACATTCAGCTAGCTATTTTAAAACTCTTTTCTTAGTTTGTGGATAACATGTTTTATAAAAAAATATATAAAACTTCTGTAAGAAAAATAAAATACAAAACTACTGCATTTGTATTTTCTATCAAAAGAGAGAATATAAAGAAATTCAGATATTTTTAAACTGATATTAAGATTTTATTTTGAAGGTAAAAATAATTACCAAGTGAAGGTAACATACATACATAACATAAATGTATTTGAAAATATTCTGAAATTAAAAAATATATAATCGACTTATAATTATAATTGTGATAAAGTTTATATTGAATTATTTCGTATATTTAAAAATTGATCACTAAACATATAATTTTGTTATTTTCATATAATGAACATAATAAAAAAAATATTTTTTTTTATCACATTTGAAATAAATATGTTTATTAACATATAAATAAATGTTTGCAAATTTATTATAATATTTACTTAAAAAATGCCAGTAATGTATTTTTAATAGTTATAAACTGTTAAGTTTTGTCTGCGTTTAATAAAATAATTGAAAAATTATGATTATTCAAATATCAAACTAAATTATCAATTTTTTCTAAACTATATGAAACATTTTTGTTTCCATTTAAAATACGTTAAAAATGACCTTAAATTAAAATTAATGATCAAGAATATATCATATAACTCTCAATGATCTTCAAGCAAGTGATGCATTTTATCAGTATATTTTTGATATTATTTTATGTATACAAGTTTAAATATTATTATTGTCTTAAAAACAATAATTTTTTAATTAAATTATGATGAGTATGATAAAGTGTTTTTTTTAGGTTAGATAGAACTTTCAATAGGGATTCAATTTAAAGTTCTGTCACACTTTTCAATGGAAAAAATATTTGTTTGCATCAAATTGTATAACGAAAGTATTTTTTCTAAAGATATATTTCTATGTATGATTATTTATATATATATATATATATATATATATATATATATATATATATATATATATATAAGTAGATGACGATTTTATTAACCTTGGAAAATTTGCTCGGTGACGTGATAATTTCTTGTAAGACAATTATCTAGTAAATCATAAGAACATTCAAATTAAGATAATGCATCTTCATTATATTGTAGGAGTCAAAAGGTCAAGTTTATGAATTAAATATGCGTCTATGTACATTTTTTTAAAATGACTGTTATCAACAATGTCATTGTATAAAATCAATTTCGAACGAACCACATTTCTATTACATAAAATTATAATTTTAAGTGTTGCCGGGGGTAATAATGTACATGTAAAAATCATTTTGATTTTTTTGGTTAGAATGTGTAAAATCTTATTAGGATGTTTTCAAAATTCTCATATTGCGTTTGACAACATAAAATGAACGTTTCATACTTCAATAGGCATGGCATGAGGAGTAAATAGAACACTTGTTGGCTGATAACAGCGCTGCACGTAATTCTATCAAATTCTTGAACTCTAAAATTAGTCTATGGAGATTTCGTGCACCATTAAACTGTTGAAAATTCAAGTATTGTACAAAGTGATGAGGTCACGTTATATTTAATTAATGAAAGCTTAATGTTATTTTGCTTTTATTTCTCTTGAAGTATTCTTCGTAACTTCAATACTTATATAATTACAGTTTATTTTCGTATTTAACATTATTACCTTTTTCAAAGTAATGTCTAACAAAAATTAGTATGTATTTTTTAAGTTATAAATAATTTAAATATTTCTAGAACGTACATATTTACATACGTATATTAGAACAGTATTTTTTTGTAAATTATATATTCAAAATGGAATTATATGGTAATTACAGTTCATGACAGAAAATTTAATTAATTCGAAATGTAAATACTTTAAAATGAATGTAGTTTTATATTAAAAATGACTACTTAAATTTCAAAAAAATAATAAGTACAATATATATATATATATATATATATATAAATATATTTATTTATGATAATATATCATTAGCATCCTCTTTTTATTGATTACTAAATAAAGATCTCATATAAAGTTTTTTGCTTCCAGCAATGGAATTTTTTTCTACTATTCTGTGCTGATATTTTTTTCAATATCTATGTAATTTTTTATCCATAGGTGTTTTCGAGAATCTTTTTATATTTTTGGACTTTCAGCCAATAATTTCTATTTCCATCGATAGTTTATGATCGGATCATATGCATTTAATCTTTTCACTGCTATATAATCCTTAATTTTGTTTTTCTTTCCAGTCTACTCGTTTTTTTCTATCTGCATGTGCTCTTTCTTCATTCATGTTTACATATTTTTTTGTGTTACCTGGAGCTGTTAAATTATTCTAATTCTTAAAACCCTTGTTGCACAACTTTAAGGGAGAATAGGCGAGATGCGTTGATCGAAAACTTTTTTTTATATATACAGAAATTTTCAATTCATAATATAAGAATTTCTTCGCATTTGACACAGTTACATTTTTATTACTTTGTTCACTTTATCTATAATTGTTTCTTTTGTGTTATTAAATTGCTTCAAATATACATATTTTTCCATTTTGACTCTATTTAATTTCATCTCTTTGATCTTCAAACTTATTATAGTAATTTTGTTGAAGTTCATCAAAAGTCACATTTTTAACTTGTTTTATTTAATTTTTAGATTCTTTTTTCAATCTTAGCTTACTGAGAAAATAACGATTTAATCAGTAATGTCTTAAGTGAACAAGTATCTCACCATTTTCTTTTATTTCTTCAAATTCTCAGTTTAATATCTTAAATACTTATAGAGTTTCAGTAAATAGCTTTGGTTGTTATATCAAATCACTCTACTTTACTCCATTCATAATTTAAAATTTTCCTAATTCTTTGTGTATTTTTATGATAAAAGTAGAATTTTTATAAAAACTTCTTAAAATTTTAATATACGTTTTTTTAATTTCTTAACTATACAGTCCAACAATATATATACACAATAAAAAATATTGATAATTTTCAAGTGATCTACGATTTGTTTAATATTCAATTGATTTAATTTTTGTATTATATAATTATAAATAAAGTTGTATTGTGATTTTCCATTTAAAAATTATAATAATAAAAAGTTTTTATGATAGAAATTCACTGAAAACATTTTTTTCTAATATTTAGCGAAATAATACTTATCTATGTTTTATAAAATAAAATATTTGTCTGTTTAGGAGGTTCATTATTTCTAAACGTTTTTTTTTTAATTACAATAATGTGATAGTATAGTTATTTTGATAGTATATTTTATTTATAATATATTACTGTGATAGTATAGTTACGATTTGCTGTTAATGACTTTATGTCTGTATGTACAATTAATTTATTGTAATGGTAGTTGTATTTATCTCACCTACTACATGTACTTCGTCATGTTTATGCAGTGCGATATAATTATTGATCAACATTTACATACATATGTATATACAGATATGTATAAAGTATGTATTGCATTGTATGTTATGTAATAAATATATATATAAATATATATATATATATATATATATATATATATATATATATAAATATATACACATTTATGTATATTTATGTATGTATTTTACCTGCGCATGTGCATTTCAGGTGTGTATAAAATTTCAGATTGTGTTGTCGGAATTTTCGAAATAATTATTTTAAAAATTATTGTCTGATTCTAGAAAATATTAATAAAAATGTTTGGAATAAAGTTTCAACGCATTACAAGTATATAAAATGATGTTGAACATTTTTTTCACATTTTTTTTAAATGCCAGTATTTTATGGTGAACATATGAGTAAATAAAAAACGAGATTAAACAAGTTTTTTATATAATTTTTGCAAACAAAATATGATTATTTTAAAGAATAAACGTAAATACTATTGCGAAGAATTTATTTTACTGTTTTATATAAATGCATTATTTTTTTATTAAAAATGTTAAATAATGTATATTTTTTTAAATGTTCAACATAAAAACGGAAAAAATATTTCTTTACATATAGAAGTAATATCAAAGAACAATGTTTTGGAATTCATTTTTTTATGAAAGTATGTTTTAACAACACTAGATTAATTATGAAATATTGTTGAAAATAATATATTTGTATTTAAAATTATTAATCCATGCTTGATAAAATAATTTCACTTTCAGTTTTTTATAAAAATTGTTTTACTAACGTATTGATTTTTATTCTAAATTAATGATTGAAATATAAGTAAGAATATCTGTTTTTAAAATGAAATCGGAATTCATAAAAAATGGTATTACTTTCTTAAAGTACAGTTAGTTATGCATGCATTAAACTGAACTATGGATATATTATGGGATACTTTAATGTAAAAATTGGAACAAATAATTATAATAGGATTGATGATAATATAATTTACATAATCAATTGCCATTGAGAAAAAAAATATTGATAAATAATTGAATATTTAATAAATTATTTACAATGTTCATTGCATGTTCTAAATCATTTATAATTAAATAAAGATAAATTAAAAAAGTATGTATAATATGTATGTATACTGGTTTGTAAAAGTATTCCCCATATGCAAAATGTAACCTGTTTTTATTTTAGCAATTTCTACTATATAATAGAATTAATTATTGTGTTTTGTATTTTTTTCTACTGAATATTATATTTAATATCCATTAAATATATTTTTTTTTAATTTCACAACTTTATTATATGATATCATATCAATAAATTGCTAATGTTACCCATATGGCGAATACTTTTACTAGTCAGTGTACGGATATATATATATATATATATATATATATATATATATATATCTGTAAAATCATATTTAACGATAAAAATATTTTCAAAACATTTTATTACTAACTTTTTTTTGATAAACATGTTACTGTTTTTCATAACTTGTTCATAATTATCATAATTTCATAATTTTTCGTAATTATTGTACTTTTTTATTATTGATTACACGAAGCACAAAATACAATGCTATTTTCCTTATATTTTCGAATGTTGTAATTCAAAACAATCAACCTTTTATATATTTATATCATGTTTTTATAAATTCAAGTAAGAATTTGCGTCACTCTGATATATAATAAATTCCATGAAAAATTATATAAAATGAAATCTATCTGACTGCGTATAAAAAGTGCTGCGTAAATCAATACCACGTAAAAAAAATCCCGCGTAAATTGAGGGACGGCTGTATATGTATGTATGTGTGTATATATATATATATATATATATATATATTGCTTTATTTGATACCACTGATTTAAATTTTTGAAACTTTTAAATTTTTGTATTAAAATTGAGCAAGCTGAACGAAATAAAAAAATTGAATTATGAGAATATGTAACGAAAAATAATATATAAATATTGTAGCTAATTAGCTGATTGTTAGATTAAGACAATGTACATGTTTACAAAATTGACGTTGTTTTACAGACAAATATATATATATATATATATATATATATATATATATATATATATATATAAGCTATATTTAAATAAATTGCTAAGCAATAATAATTCGTCACTTTTATTTATTCCCAGGCATACATATTTAATTTTTAAAAAGTCTCAGAGCTAAAACAAATATGATTTTGTTTTAATAAGCATATAAGTGAAACACAAAGAATAGTGGGAATATGCATCTATTTAAATAGAAGAATATAAAAAGAAGGAAAATGTTCTGAAAGAAATGAAGATTTATTCGTAATGGGTTACAATAGAAATATTGTTGAAAAATTGTATAATTTTTTTAATTACGTTTTACATTCATTAAAAATATTTTTAATGTTCTAGTTTTGTTAATCAATTGTCTGTTAACGTAATATTCGTTTTTCTGTATGAAAATATTTTTTTAAAATTTTTAATCATGTTATTATTCAAGTTAATAATCGCATTTAATGAACGTACCTAAATTTAGATGAAACTAGTATGAAAAGTATAATAAAATTGATTTGTAACTCGATAGTAAATGTAACAAAATACCAATCAAAGCATCAATCAAACAGACATCTTAACTAACTTGATATTGGCAGCCAGCCATTTCAAGAGAAATGTATAACCTTGCTTAGATAAAATTTTCCTCGTTCTCGTAGTAAATTCTCACGCTATATGAAGTCATTACGCGACCTCTTCATCATTCATTCACCAGTTATCCTTGGCAATGACCTTTATTGTAAAAAAGTAGTCAAATTTATAACACGATGTATACGTACTTATTATTTATTTCGTCATTTTATTTATCGTCATTTTAACGTCAACTTTTTTCTTGTCTGAATGAATATTTAATAAATGTTTAATAGATATTTAATATGTGTTTTCTTCAGTTTTTTTACCTAACACAACTTGACGTGTTCAATTAAAATAAATAATGATCTATTTAGAATATTATATCCTTACTTTTAATTCATATTTGTTAGTATATAAAAGCATTCATGTTTATTAGTTATTGTTTATAATTTCTAATGATGAGTTTCTTAAGTAATAACTGAATTTTAAACACCAAAATAAAAATAATATAAAATGTACTTTGCTCTAATTGTTTTTATAATTAAAATTTTAAATTAATACCAATTTTATTTAAAAATATTTGAACATTTTATAAATGAAGTTGTAGAATTTCTGTCAATTACAAAAATATAATTATAATATCACAATTTATCTAACATAAATATGTTTTTCAATGGTAAACGAACTGTATTTGTATACATTTTATTAATTTATTTAATCAAAATTGCTTTCAACACATACTGTTTATATAATTAATACTGTGAAAAGATACTTTTATAATAAATAAAGTAGAAACGCTTTGTTTTAAAACTGCTAAAATCGAATTATTAATTAAAATATGAGAATATTTTTAATAACACTGTTCTTTGAATATTCCAAATAAAAATATTCTGTGCTACTGATAAAAATTAATTATGAAATTTCATTATTTTCGTAATTATATTGTTATAAGCGAATAAGATTTTTTTTTTATATAAAACATAGCTGAAAATTTATTTCTGTGTATTTCATTCAATATAAATATTATAATTAATCATTATATGGCATGTATTAATTTTTAATATTAAAACAAAAAATAAAATATAATTTTGAAAAGTATGTATGTTATGTTCTTTAGAATAACTTCACAATTCATAAAGTATTTAAAAACATAAATTATTGAACGTGCATAAAAAATATTTTTAAATTATTATTCACAAGTATATTTTAATATAGTAGATTATTTATGTAGATAAATTATATTTATAGTAAATATGACGAGATTTAGTTTTTTCAAAAAAGTTTATTTATTTTTAAACTTTCATTGTAAAATTAAAAACTCTTGTTACAGTATTTACACAAGTATGATTAATTATGATCAAATGATTTAAATTTCATTTTTAAAGATTTTTACAAACTGAAGATAATGAATTTCATTTGTATTTGTAATGTAAATACCAATAATATTCGTTCATTAAACAGCGTTTCAAAAGTTTTCATATTCAACCATTTACATTTTTTATATCATTCATATACATATAAATATATATACTTAAATTTTGAAGTGTCCAGTAAAGAAGATTTTAATATGTCAACTTTAATTTATATTCCTTCAGTTTTCAATTTCACAAAACCTTATATTTTTACTTTTACTCGAAATCAATATTAATATTCAGAGATTCACTTCTTGTACATATACAAAACTGTGAAATATTCTACAAGTATATAACATATAAGTATTTTGAAAAAATCGATTCACCTTGAACCACCACCCTCGATTATCGTCAGCATTTTGGCAAGAACAGATTTTCGGACACATAAAAATGTTTATAAACCTATTTTTATCGCCACCCTCGTCGTTTGCCAAATAGGTCAAGACCATTTTCAAAAATATTGTTGTGTTCTCAAATATTGTAAGTATCAATTACTTATAAAAACATTTATCAGATTAAGGTTTTTGTGCCGAAGGAAACGTGCAATTTAGCATTTCAAATTTAAGTTATTATATTTCGGTTATTTTTGTATAATTGATTTATATTACGCATGTGAATTATTTTGATAATTATTTACTAAATGTATAAATGTGTTTAAGAGAAAAAAGATGATTCCTTAAATTTAAAATCGAAGCTTATGCTATTTAATATATTACAAAAGAAATTTAAATAATTTAATATATTCTAAGTCAAATTAACATTTTTCTAGTAAAACATTTTTTATTAATGAAAATAAACACTGTTGTAAAATTTTCGTAATATGTATGTATTGAATATTTTCTAATAAATATTTAAAAAAAAAAATATTGATAATTTTTAAATAAAATGTGCAAAAAATGGAAATTTAATTTAAAGTATACTACAGTAATATAATTTCAGGTATATTTTTATCTATTAAAATAATGTATTTGCATATTTTATTAGGATAAATTTATATAAATATTTAAAATGGAACGTACAAAATTTGAACAATATTTTTATTCAAGTCAGCAAGAAATATTCATAAAAATACAAGTACTCTATACTGGGAATGTTACGTGCTTATATTATAGAATGCTGTTTTGGCGACTTTTAAAGTAGTGACGAAACAGGTAAAATCTTTTTTTACAGGAAATATATGTTTTCTCGAAATCTTAAAAATTTATGAAATGCGAATATTGTACGTATCATATTTATATGACAACACGAAAGAAAGTGTTTTTTAAATTTTATTCTTTTTTACTTTAAATTGTTAACATTTTATAACTACAGCAATTATATTTATTTTTTATGAAAGTACATTTTTGTAATTGCATTGTAACTATATGTTTTTATAAAAAATAATAACTATTATTGTCACTGTATTAATAATAATTATAAATAGTATTTTTGAGAAATTAATACAGTATAAAGGAATAAATATCTCTTAACATTTTTAATCATCTCTATTTTAATTCTTTTCGATATTGAGAAAAATTAAATAAATTAAGTACGTGCGGAAAGAAGCTATAATTTATCGTTGTTAATTTTATTGCACATTTATATATTATAAATCAATTTTAAGATATACAATAGCAGTATTTTATTTCATTTTATATATTTTTTTTAAAAAGAACATATTTACATTAATTATTAATTGCGGCTAAATAATTCCGAACTTAGTGAAAAAAAAACTAACACTAATATTTACAAATATTTTGTATATGTATAATATTAAAAATAAATTACTGGAATGCTGAACATCATGAAATTTACAGAAAATCATATTAATTTTAAATGTTATGCTATTTAATAAAAATATCATAAACTTGTATTAAAATAAAAAAAATGAATATTTTTGATCTGATATTGAGTACTAATAAATATATTCTTAGTATATTTTTTGCACAAAAATATTATATCGATACGTAAATAAGTCATACTAACAACACATGATTTTATAAATAAGTTCAATAAAGCACTTATTGTTTATTTTATTTGCTGATGTCCACTTCGATGCATATGCTATTATGGATATAGCACTGCATTTTAAATAATAACTAAGTTATTCATTTTGATAAAAAGAATTATTAAAGTACCAATAAAAATAATAAATAAATAGAATTAATATTTGATCTCAGCAAAATCGTATCAGTATAGAATGTTTGATTATATATATATATATATATATATATATATATATATATATATATATATTTGATGTAATAAAAAATATCAATTTTTGATGTAAGTAGTTCATATTTTTGTACAAATTTATAGTAATGATTATTATTGTATCTTACAACAGCATTGAAATTAATGTTAAAACACCGAAATATCTTACAATTATTTTGTATTAATGTTAAAATAAAAGAATTTGCATACATAATATATATTATTTTTTCTTTAATTCTCTAATGACTTTTTTAACTCGTTTAAATTTTTATATCCTTCC
>CP092087.1:30062786-30200286 GCA_029203775.1 Neoneuromus ignobilis
ACTTTTATATAATCATAAAAAAATCTATAAATAATTATAAGTTCATATATATATATATATATATATATATATATATATATATATATATATATATATATATATATATACTGATTTTTAATATATGAAAAGAGTAAAAATTGTAATATATTGTGATGTCGGTTACATTCTTCTCTTTTGATATTTCTGTGAATTTATATCTAACAATGTAATACATTTTATTGCAATCTCGGATAAAAAAGAGATTGAAAACATTTTCTGAAAACATTGAAAATGTTATTGTCTTATATCTACATGTCAAATTTATTAGAACACATTGAATTTTATATCAAATTATATAAAATATAATCATTGTTATTTATTGTAAAAAACGAGTATCAAAAGAATTTTTTTTTGAGATTAAATATTTTTTAAATATTGTTAATAGTAATGTAAAATAGATAAATAAAATTCAAACGAGGGAAAAAATAAAATTTTCAGTAAACTTCGAAAATACTAATTTACATAAATAGAAATTGTTAAAACTTTTCGATTTTTAAATTAATTGTAACAATTATTAAAAATTGAAGATATATGAATCTTAATATATAAATGAGATTATTAAATGTAAAGTTTTTAAAAAATAAATTCGAAATTGTGAGATAATTAAGAAATTATTTTACAAAAAATAATACAATTGGATTTTTTCAATATATTCATTTTTTTAATACTTTTAAGTTATAATTGCATTTTAGAATTTTTGTAAAGATAAACTAAAAAAATTATTATATTATTATATAAAAAAATATTATGTAGTATCCCATGATTTTTTTGACTCACTGTATATGTTTTTTTTTTTTAATATTTCCATAATGACTATAAAGGAATATTTATACTCCTAATTGAAACATTCTCCATATACTCGTATACATATATCGATAAAAATACAAAACAATATTTTTAAGAATTTGTTCACTATTTTCAAATATGTACATTTATATTTCAAATATTTACATACATTCAAGTTGAACATATTAAGTAATTTTTATGTAGTCGGAAAATTTTCAGTAAAAAAATTCAAACATGTATCTAATAGTCAATTTTGATATTTTCGTTGTATATTTGTATACTGTTGCGTTCGAAATATTTTATTATTTTATAATTTGTTGTAAAGATCAATAAAATTTATTTCTTTTTTTTTGGTTTACCTTCTATGCAAAGTATATTTTTTAAATGAAATAACATTTTATTCCCTTTATTTAATATTGAATATTTTTTCCATTAAACACTAATATGAATTCGAATTTAAAAAAATATTGAGAATTGTTTAAAGATTTATTGGAAATATTCTCCTATCCTAGAATGAATTTTTTATCTAACACGTAAAATTGTACGAATTTTTTTTCTATTATATATACATCATTTTCGTAACAGCAATAGTATTTTGTAAAACATTGATATATTCTGAGAAAAAACGTACACCTTTTAGGTCACGTATTAATTTTATTTATATGATATCGTAGTTAATGTGTTTGAGAAAAATATACATATTCTACGGTTCTCATGTGGCCACAATTTGCAACTAGTACCTAGAGTAACATATTTCTATTATGTACTTACGTTAGAGAAATAAAATTGACAAATACAAATAGTATTTGAAATATAAAGTAAAAAAATGTGACATGCTATTGCAGAAACACGAAACAGTGCTTATATACAAATACATATTCGAGATATTGCGTTCAATTTCCTGCCAATGAATACAATTTTTTGTTTGAGCTTGATACACATTTCTGAGGTATTAATATGTACTACAGAAATTGTGAAAGCATATTTATAAATAACATTAAAATACATTTCAATTAGCTAAATCTGCACAAACGATATATTGTATTGTATAAAAATATTTGTTGACGTTTGGAAATTTATATTAAAAGAAATATATATATATATATATATATATATATATATATATATATATATATATATCTTAACACATCAATAATACATTTTAAAGTATTTTTATGGAGTTAAAATAAAAATTAGATAGACTACAACAGTAATAAACAGAATGTTCAAAGGAAAACATAAAAATTATACTTATAAAATAAAATAATTTTTAATTTATATTAAAAAAATATATTTTTTTACTATTCAAAAGAAAATTATATACAGAGTGGACCAAGTTATTTTATCATTTCAAAGAAAGTGATATTCTCATTTTAGAAAGTGATTTGTGGCCTACCTGTATATATATATATATATATATATATTACTTTGAAAAAAATGTACATTTTAATTCATATAATGTACTAGATTAGAAAATTATTTCATAAAAGTTAGAAGTTGCAAAACACTTTTGAAAATTATTAAATTAATTATAAATTTATTAAACTTTTATAATTTAAATTCTTATTCAATTTTCCTTAGTAATATTTTAATGTTGTTCTTTTATTAGCTTATTTTTATTGAACAATGTATTTAAATAATTCAAGATACGTTAATGATTTCAGAGTTACGTTAATAATTTTAATAGACACATAGTTAAATATTTCTTTATTAAAAATAATTCACAAATTTATATACAACAATATAATTCCAATTTTAATATTTCAAGATCAAATTCAAGGCGTGATTTTATATAAGTATTCATTATTTCAGGTAAATATGATAGCTTAATTGTGTTTTACAGCCAGTTAACATTGTTTGTATCCAAATATATTCTAGCGAGTAACCTTATAGGATGTATTCAGATGACGTACCGACATACTTTAATCTAATTAAGATTTCTATTTTCTACATAATGGTAACATTATACATTTCCGTTTCGCAACATCATCCAATTCTATCGATTGAGTGCTTTATGGAAGATAATTTAATTGATATTTAATACCAATGGCTGGAGGATGTCAAAGATTTACTGAATATATTTATTTATTTTTAGAAATAATGCTTATGATAAATTTGAATATCGTCTATTTATTTGTTTGCCGAAATTAATAATCAGATTTTGCCTTTGAAACGAACGAAATGTACCAATTTATACATAAATGTTTATTATGTGCTATCTATTTAATTAAATGTTTTAATTTTTAAGAGAATTAAAATAAACGTGTGCTTAAGACTCCAGAATTAATTAAATAACATCTAAAGTATGAAGTTAATCGTCGAAATTCATTTTGGCTATTTAAAAATATTTATCATTATTTTTATTACGAAATTCACATTGAAATATTCAATCAAAACATCTGATTTATGAAAATTGAATGAAATGGTATATTATAAATGATATATTATTCTAAGGAAAGATCCATAACTGTTTCATTATAAGTATTTTTTTATTAAATTGCTTATCGTACATGATGTATAATAAAACTGATATTTTGTGTATATTTTCCTGAGATCTCGTTTTGTAATAACTGTTTTATTGAGATCTTAAGGTCATTCTTCTTTGCTGATGTCATGCTATGACCAGTTTCGATCGGTGTGTGCCAACTTTAAATATTAGCTGATACTTTCATCAATTATTAACTATCTATCTGAAGATGACATGTCATCTTCAGATCAACAAAAATTGACCCTAAGGTCTTAATAAACGAGTTACTGATGTATAATATGTAAGTATTTTTTTTTATTGTATATTGTAATCTTTTGCGGAAGGAGCTCAAAATATATTACATTTTGTAATCAAACAAAATAGAGAACAGTAGCTGATTGACATTTGATCTGTACCAGAGAGATTTGTAGATTTTAATGAAAAAGGGTTTTATTAACATAATTGCTGCCTTGTTTTCATATTTTGTTCATATATGAACTATTTTTTTATATTAAAAAATCAATTAATAAACTTGAATTATGTTTAGTTTATCAGTTAAAAAGAATTAAACTATCAGTAGATTTACTAGAAAAATTATTTATCATACGAATTGTAAATCTGGTACTTTCAACAATTATTTATTTAACATTTCTGTTGTAACTGTATTGGCAAAAGGTTAAACCATATCAAATTTTAATAGTTTTTATGAAAATACTTTATCAAATATAAGTTATAATTAGAATGAGAGAAAATAGCATTTCTTTATTGTATTATTTCAAATTTATACTAATGCAATTTCTCTCATATGAATCAAACATATCAAAGTTTGAAAAATAATTAAACGTTTCTATACAAAACAGTCACAATTAAAAGTCTGTTAAATGCAGCTGACTACAATTTTTTGGAAATCATTATAGAACTTAAATTACAAAAAATATTAATTTTTTTATAGAATAACTGTTCATAAACTATAGAATATGTACCACTTCTAATAATATAATTTTGGTTGTGAAATGCAAAGATAATGAATTAATGATTTTTTAAAGTTTATAAAATCTATATCAACATTTATATTTTCATATAAATTATTTTCGGAAGTTATTGATATAAAATTATTTTCTTAAATATAGTGTTAATATTGGTTACATACTGTAATCAATATTTTCCACTAAATATTACTACTATTAAAAGCATACAATTTTTATTACTTAATTACTGACATGAAACATGCTGAGCATATTTTAGCATACGAAATAAAATAAATTTGAGAACCGATGTAGTAATTACCCAAGATTAATTTTAATTAAAAATGTATTATACTCTAGATATGGAAATAAAGTATATACAATTATTTTAATAAACGGTTGCTTATTTTCGTTAGGATTACATTTTTTTTAATATACTTTTTTCAGCAGTAAACTTATTACAGCGAAGACTTTTTATATGACATATTATACTCACATTTCCTCTTTAAATGTTTCATTTCTATATGATGACAAGAATTCTTTGGAGAAGGAAACATTTGCTGTTTATGAAATGTAATTTGACTTTTTCATAATGTTTTTGTGTTTCAAAATTGCAGTAGTATAATTTGTGATATATTTTAAAACGACTTGAAGAATTATTTTCAATTCTTACAGGATATGCTATTTAATTTAGAATGAATTTAAATGAGTATTTACATTTTTAGTATTGTAATTTTATACATAAAAATATATTTGAAATACATTGTTTTTGTACTATTTATATTTCATTAATAAATAAACCAGATATGCGTAGTTATATATAGATGTGTGTGCATATTTACATATATATATATATATATATATATATATATATATATATATATATATATATGTAAATATATAATTATGTATTTGTAGTATTAGGAAAATATCACAAAATAATTTTTATGATAAATTTTATAAAAAAATAGAGGTAATCAATTAAAACATTGAGATTTGTTACAATATTTTTTTAAAAAATAATAATTTATGAACAATAAGTGATTACTGAATACTTTATAACCATTGTGGTGTTGGGGTTAAAATTTATTTGTTTTAAAGTAAATCAGCCACAGTTTCAGAACAACAAATACTATATTTGGTTAACTTATATGTTTGAGAATGTAATGAAATTTCATTAATTTTTTACATTTTTTCAGAAAAAAATATAAAAGTTATCAGAAAATAATTAATTATATATATTTTTTTTGAAATATAATTAGAACAATAGTTTTATTACATAAAAAAGTTTTTTATTGTGCATTTATACATATTATAAATATTATTTATATATATATATATATATATATTATATATATATATATATATATATATATATATATATATATATATATATATATATATATAAATATATAACATACATACAATTTTTGAAGTTCATTCTTAGGAAATATCGTTGTAATTCCCATAAGAAAAACTACAAGACCCAAGCATTGCAGTTAGAAAGGAAGTTTCTTACTTGTAAATATTTTATCAAATAGTTTTCTCCGGAGAGTAAGCAAACCAATGAATCTCGTTGGTACAAAGGTTAGCTAAGGCCATACACTGGTTCATAATCAAGTTAGGAAGATACTGCTTTTCACAGTGAATTGCTTCATTTTCTTAACTAACATTAAGTTGCATGCATTTCTGAACTTCATTATCAGTAAACAAATAGTTGAGATAAAATGAAAATTTACACTGAATTTATCAAAGAAAATATAATTATAAAAATACAGATAGAATCGTGAAAACAGTTCATAATTTTATAAAAATAAATAAAAATGACTGTTATAGAACAATTTGGTTTGAATCTTTTGTTGTCAGAAACTATCGTTTATCAAATAAATCGAAAAAAATTCTTGTCACTCATGAAAATAAAATGAAATCTCGTATAGATAACTTGAGTAAGAATTATAAAGAAAAAAGTATTTAAGGTTGAAGTATACTACTACATCAATCATATTTAGAGACAAGTGCTTGAGACATATAAAATCAATGCAGTATCATGAAGAGACACAATGTCGATATATATATATATATATATATATATATATATATATATATAAATAAATACATACATATACATACATACATACATACATACATACATACATACATACATACATACATACACACACACCCACACACATCCATTTACACACACTCATATACACATATACATACATATAGATGATCCAAATGATACTGAAGGATAATAAAGAATAGTAAATGACAGTAAGTCAGTAAATGTATGTCTAAACCCTTCAGTTCCATTTGGATCACTATATATATATATATATACGCCCAGTATTTAGAACATATTTTTATATTATAAATATCGTATTTTTGTCTTCAATATATTTTTTTATAATTAATATAGTTTGTCTGAATACAACTAGATTGAAATATATAAAATTATAATTTAATTTGTTTTAAAAAGATAAAGAAAAAAATATTGAAGACTTGAAAAGATGAAAATACTAAAAAAATTCTAAAGTTAAAATATTTTCTTTTACTACAAAATAAATCTTAATGTTGTTATATGCTTTTCAATGGATAGAAATAAAGGTTCAATTATAAGAAAATCTATAGTTATATATATATATATATATATATATATATATATATATATATATATATATATATATATAAATATATTTTATTTTTATTATTAAACTAATAATAATTTGAAGAAAATATTCAGAATCTAATAATTTCATAAATATCTTCATTTATGTGAATTTTAATTATTTCCACTTGATCACCCAACTATTATGAAACTGCCACTATTGATAATATGAATCTGATAATTTTGTTCACCTATTATGACAATAGTGAATATATTAATAATTTAGTCTGTATTATTAAATTGATTATTAAACACTTATAAAATAATTTTACGTCAATAAAAAGAACATAAAATGAACAATCTATGGTGTATTATATTATATATTTCTCCATTAAATCAGATTAATTTTCTAAAAACGTTTTAATATCCGTTAAAATATAATTATAAAATATCAATTTCTTGAATCGTTATCATTCAGACATCGTAATTTTCATTTAAATTGTTTCTTTTTAATGACAAGTTACAATCCTTATGTTAATTTAACTGTCGTAACAATTTAAAATACAAAACCATTGTAATATAAATGCTTATATATCTTGAAGTGGAAATGTCAACATAATAATTGGGTGGAAATTGTTTTACAACGTTGCAGTTTCTCGTACCAGATTCAATTATAATTATTTATTGAAAGCAATCTAAACTAATAACTGTTATAATATCAAGATAAATTTTCTATAATCTTATTTTAATGTATTTGAAAATAAAATTATTTAAGATGAGCAATAATGAAACTTTTAAATATTATATAAGAATTTTCCTTTTGATACATAATAAATCGTTTTTATGTTTATTTTTATTCGACAACTTTTGAAGAAATTAATTAAACGTATATATATATATATATATTTATTATGTCTTCAATTCCTATCACAAAAACTAAAAATGGTTACAGAGTATTTTTCTAGTGACCATTAATTGACTTTTTCTGTTAAGTGGTAATTACTTATAAAAGCTAATTTTTCATTTTGTCAAGATAGAATAAAGTATTGTTCTTTTGTTGAAAATATACAAGTTTTTGTACGTTATTTTATTAATATTATTTTGTTAAATGTTCGAAAAATTATTTTTTTATATTCATTGTGAATTTAATTAAACTATAATTAGTGTACTTTAAAAGATTTCAATATTTTTTTATATATTATGAATTGTTCAATTTAATTGCAAACAAAATTAATTGAATTTACAAGTATTTCAAAGAAAATATTCAATGAAAAAAATAATCTGTAACTAAGTTTTAATTACATTAAATATTTTATAAATATCGTTTCATGTAAATGTTTTTAACACACTTTTGTAAAAGTAAATTCATGTATAGTTGGATACTGAAATTATGTGTAACTTTATTTTATTTATTCATAGACAGAATAAAATATTCTATAAAAGATTTACACATAGCAATGTAAGGTTATGCGCTGTGAATTAAATATGTGAAATAAAACTAGAAAGGTTTTGAATTTTTAAAATCGGTTTAAAATCGTTTTGTAGCCAATTAAACCAATAAAGTATCCTTTCTTCAAATATATATATATATATATATATATATATATATATATATATATATATATAATAAAATATATTCTATATTTATTTCATTATCTTGTATTTTAATTACGAAATAACTACCAATCGTTTTATATTTTTGGGTTCTATTGATCATATTACAGTTGGATTATCTATTTTGTTAAATTTATTAGAGCAGAAAATATAATTTACATTTATAAAATTTAATTAAATAAAATAAAGAATTTAAATAATTATTTAGTTATTCATTTGCAAATACAGTAATATACAAAATATATATTTAAAATGTACAAATATTTTTTATCATTTTAGAGAAAATTCTTTTTGTCATATGACAGCTGTGAATATGATTAAAATTTTAACAGTCTTTGAAGTATAAATAAAATAGAATATAACTACAAATAAAAATTATAATTTAGAAATTACAAATAAGAAAATAAATATGTACATTTTCCGTTATATAACTTAAATTAATTAATTTGTAACAGAAAATGTTATTAAATTCATTGTAGTTTTATATCTGAACAATTTTTTTTAAAAAAATTTATGATATTGTATAAAAAGAAAATATATCCATTGTGGAATTTTAATGCACTTTTTTTGTAAAATGATCTTTTTTTGGTATTTAGCAGTAGTGAATTACATTTCTAACATTTTTTTAATAATTAGTAATATAAAAATTAATTATTTATCGTATACTGTAAATCATTTCATATGAAATATGGTATTAAATATAAATTTGTATATTAAATATAACTATAATACAATACTTTTGATAGTAACGATTTTTTTAAAAATAAATTAGATAAATTTACTGATGAATTCAAAGATGCTATTTTCTTAATAACACTTGATTGCTTTATAAGCCACGTAATGATTCTCTTTAAATACATAGATTAAAGAAAATTAATTATTTTCATTGTAATAGACTGCCTGACATATCGAGTTACTGAACAGTACAGTAAATTTAAAATGAATCTTGCAATTAATTTCATTAAGCTGTAAGAAAAGAATTGTTTTAGACTTATAAAAGTTATAAATTTCGTAACATTTCAAAAGAGATAAAAATTATCATTTTATAATTTAAAATTTATACCGATTTTATTCGATTATCAATGTTAAGAAATTAATGGAATAAAAATATTGGATATTAAATTCCATGTAATCAAGTAAATGTTTAATAAATAAATGAATATAAAATTAAATCTTACTTACTACATTATGCAATATATTTAATAATTGTTAAGAATTATAAATAGAATTAATAAATGTGTTGATATTAAAAAAACTAAAAAATATATATTTTTTTTGATTGGGAAGTCGTTGTTAAAATCCTGCATATTATTGTAGATATACACATATATGCTAAGGTATGAAAAAGTGAATAAAATATTTTTTTAACTAATTATAATTTATAACACACATAATTGGTATCTTTGTTTGTCTTTATATATATATATATATATATATATATATATATATATATATATATATATATATATATATATATATATATATCATATATATATATATATATATATATATATATATATATATATATATATATATATATATATATATATATATATATATATATATATATATATATATATATATATATATATATGTATATATATATATATATATATATATATATATATATATAAATTTATATAAACGTGACATTACAATGCTCATTCTTGACGTATGTCCGCAGGCCATCGAGCGCACAGTGTATTCGTGGGGGTACATGTACCCGGAGAGAGACGACATTCACATCGGCGTCATAAACATCATCATAAGGGAGCAACTCCTAATGGGGATGCCAAGATAAAAGAAGAAGAACGTCCTAGTAAGTAATATTATACAAATGTAACTTTTAACATCGATGAATTGTTTGTAATGCGTAGTCATTTCTCAATGTAAAATTAAATTACAAGCAATTATTTCGATTTTTCTGAACGCGTATATATAATCTATCATTTTTATTGATATTCATTATTGTTGAGTGTATTTTTGTATCATATATAGCAACATTTCATATGAATTTAATTTATATTTGTATTAACAACAATAAAAAATGAATGAGTGTACACAGGTGTATATGTATGTATGTATGTATGTATGTATGTGTGTATATATATATATATATATATATATATATATATATATATATATATATATATACATATACATACATATATACACATATATACATACATATACACACACACATACATATATAAATATGCACATATAAACAACACACGCACACATACATTCATTTTTATTTTTTGTTCACGTATATATTATTTGTAATGGAATATATTTATTTATTTTTTCATTATCAAGATTAAATTCCAGAATCAAGGTTCAATACAATATTTACAATATTTTAAATATTTATATATATTGTTTACATCGGCTTATAAAAAGGTCCTAAATACAGCTAAAAATCGAAGGTTGTCTTAAACTCCAGATGTAAAAGAGGGAGCTTGATTTTTTGGATGGATATTTACTTATACACCTATATCTTTATATAAAAAATTCCAGTCTTTATTTAAAAAATATAAAAATGGACTTAGATTTTCTATAACATTAAAAATATTCCAAAAATATATATTTTACTTGAAAAATATATTTTAATCATGTACATACGCGTTTCTATTTTTTTTTTTTGCAATTTAATATAAGAAGTTCATCAAGCATTTCATTGTCTGAATGCTCATCCTACGAACCGACATCTGAGTCTAATGAATCGGTTTCGTGTTATTAGTGTGAATAGAATTATATATGTTAACAGGGAATTCCCTAATTTCAACTTTGGAATGTTAATACGTTATAACCGGAAACATTTAATTACTCGAAACTTGTAGGTCGTCTTATCCGCTTGATATTTACTAAACACATAAAATGTAACTTGATAATTAGGCCTCGTCATATATATATATATATATATATATATATATATATATATATATACACATATTTTTTTTAAAATTATAATAATTTAAAACATCAGTGTATTTATTTAATTAAATACATTAGTTCACAATATTGAAAAATGTTTTCAATTCAAATGAATGATTCTAAATTAAAATATTTAGAATTTTTTAATAATATTTGATTAACTTTATGGATAAAATGTTATTTTAATAAAGAGTTAAATAAACCAGATAAATAACATTGAAAAGAAATGAATTTTTATTGTAATAAAAATCAGTGAATATTAATTTATTGTGACACTTTAAATTTTTGAAAAATTGTATTTTGAAATAATTAAGAATAGTTTTAGTATAGTTTTACTATAGTTTGTGAAAAAATATTTAAATACATGTGTAAATGTAGTAATATTTATGCGAAACTGTATTTTTACAAAAGTAAAACTTTAGCTTGAAAAAAGTAAAAGTCAGTGAAAATATATTACTCTATTGGGATTGATGTACGCTAAATCTAGGTTTATAAACGAACATAAAAACTGACAAATTCGCTTGAAATAACATTAGCTTATTTTTTTAAAAAAATTGTTTCCAATTTTTCAATATTTTTTTATTTGTTTTCTAATGACATTTAATGAAACATTCAATTTTTTAAATAAGAATATAGAATTTAATAATGTATTTCATTAATGAGCACTAATTTATAAAAAATGTAAACTTTTTAATACAATTATCGTCTTTAAATGTTTACTCAAAATTACTTTTTTATTATATAATATATATATATATATATATATATATATATATATATATATATATATATATATTAGGTTGGCAAGTATCTCCCTTCCGCTTTTTTTTTGTACATAGCTGCGAAATTCAAAAGGCCAGAAGGCGGAAGGGAGATATTTGCCAACCTAATATATATATATATATATATATATATATATATATATATATATATATATATATACGAGTATATATATTTAAATAATATTATAAACATCATCATATCAAATTATATCAGCCCTTTATTAGGTGAAAGCTTCATTGAATATTATTAATCGGTAATATTTGGTCATATTTATCGCGCTGACTAGGGAGTTTGGTAAAAAAAATATTCAATTAAATAGGTTGTCTTTACTAAGGCTAAAAAGCCTCATCTGTCCTATATGTATCTCCTCGATCAAGGATCGAACGCATTTCTCTTGTATGATATGCTGTGATGCTAATTACTACACGAACAGTTGCTTTATATATACATATACATATATATATATATATATATATATATATATATATATATATATATATATACACATATATACACACAATTAAAAATTAACAAAGAGGTTAATTAGAACGGTAAAATTTTTTCGTTTAATTTATCAATTAAATTTTAAGAACAATAGTTTAATTAATATTACCATGAAGATAATAAAAACAAATTGTATTCTAATACAAATGGCAGCATTTATAATAAAAAAATGTATTCTGTAATATGTGTACCAATTTTATTTAATTTTTTTTTATCCTTAATTAAGCATATAATGCATCGAGGTACCAGTAATAAATTAGTTATATTGTTGAATATTACTTAATACAAAAAAATACTGTTCTATCCATGATACCTGCAATATTAAATACAAGGTATAAAAATTTATTATAATTATATTTAAAATACTTTTAGATTAAAATTCTATATATTTGAATAATCTGATATATAATTTACTCAAAAAATTGAAAATTTAACGAGTATGTAAATAATTTCATGTTAAAACATTGTGCAAAATACACCCCTGAAATATTTCTTCTCTCTCTCTCTCTCTCTCTCTCTCTCTATATATATATATATATATATATATATATATATATATATATATATACACGCACAAATATACACACACATGTACTTTTATATAAAATTAAAATAAATACCTAAATGTGATACATGGAGGATAATTTAAAAAGGTTAAATTTTAGTTCTATTTTAGTATCTATACCCCTTCTATATAACAACATAATTAGTTTTTCATTCTTTTTCAATAATGAAGTAATTCACCATCCATGTACGGCAACCTATCTTTAAAAATAAACCCAACCGTTTTATCTCGAAAATATATAATAAATTAAATACATATTTTATACAACCTTTTTTCTATATACTAATTATGTAATATTTATCAGTATTGATTATGCATTAATTGTAATAAAAAAGGTTCTATTTTTTGTAACTGAGACATAATAAACAAATAAATTTAACAAATCTATAAAATATATTCAGCCGTTATATTCCGCTAGTTAATCGCATTCTTTATTCGCATTATGGTAGTCGTATTTGTTTTCTTTTCAGTTTTATTCCTGTTCTTACGTTTATGTACACATTTACTGAATTATTTTAATATTTACGATCAAAACTTCTTCAAGAGTAAAGAAAAGTATTATGTATTTATCTATGTACATATATATATATATATATATATATATATATATATATATATATATATATATATATATAAATATGGACATTATATTATATACTTGAGATACTGACAATTACATATTTGAAAAAAATATTTATAAATTATCTTTTATCCAATTAGTTTTTTTTTTTAAAAAAAACTTCTATACATTCATTCTGTGTATTTTATTATTAATCAGGTAATTATCATAATTTTTTTATTATTGTATTTATACGTACACATACATATATTGCATTCGAATGAAATTTATTTTATTATCAAGTCATGAAAAGTAATAATTTTTGGTGAGAACTATTGTTTATTGACAGAAAAACATTTATATTTTCTTTAAGGTTATTTTAATATTTATACATACATACTGATATGTGTATACATATATATATATATATATATATATATATATATATATATATATATATATATATATGTATATACATATATACAAACAATTTACGATTTTAAAAAATATTTATTTTTAAATCAAATGTTCTAACCAGATATTATTTCTGGATATCATCCATTAGTTAATAATTTTAATTACAGTTTCAAACTTATTATTAAATTTTTCAAGTTATCGTATTTTGATAGTGTCATTTTTTTTGTAAATATAATAATAATAGAAAACGTATTTGTAAAAAAAAAGAATTTATTCATTTTGTAACTACTCAATTTTGATAAATTTTAAACATGGTAAATAAAAAATGTTTTAAATTGAATATCATGATTAAAGGTAGTATGTATACAATTATACCATTTGATTTGTTAATTTTAAATCAATTCAACTGCTTTGCAGGTTCTTTATCCCAATATCAATTACAAAGCTAATTTTATTTTAGTTCTGTAAATATTATATGCCAAATAATATTTATGTCATATAGTTTCTCAAATCGTTTACACAAATATAAATTATATCAATATATATATATATATATATATATATATATTTATATATATATATATATATAATATTCAAATGATAATTATTCAAATTTTATACATATATCGAATGGAAATCCTATTTACTAATAGTATTTAATCTTTTATAATCTATCCATCCACAATAATTATTTGCAATAATTTTATAAAAAAATTATTTCTTAATACAAAAATTGTTACTGCTATGGTAATTAATTGCTATAAAATATTTTATACAAAAAATGATTTTTCTCTAAATAACAATATTTTCAATAAGATATTCTTATCATTCCACAAAATATATAATAAAAAATGAAATTAAAATTTTTCTTACGAAAATCTGTGCATCTACAAAACTAATTAATTAATTTAATGCAAAAAAGTACTCTAACTTAATATGGAAGAAATTATATTTTTTTTAGTAAAAATTGTTTTATTCTTCTGTCCTAATGTACAAAATAAATTTTAATTATCATTTTTTGTCATACACGGTACGTGTTTTTTAATAAATTTCAATATTATTTAATAGAAAAAAATGAAGTTGTTAATTATATGCCATCACTTGAGTATAATAAAGAGAAAATTTATTCATTTTTTAAAAAAAACTATTTGGAAGTTACGCATGATTTAGCTATCCTACTTATCTTTATTAATCTATCTATTTATATCTGTATGTATGATGTGTGTATAAATATGTATATGTTTATAGTATTTATGATTTAATCATTTACATGTCATTATTGTTAGTATGACAACATTTAATATTATTAAATAAAAAAATGTATAAATTTTAACAATTGTAGAAAAATTGAAAATGTACTATAATACTAAAAACAAATTTCATATTTTGTGTTAAAAATAAAATATTTTTTCTATTATTTTATTAAAATATTTTTTTTTATTATTTCATATGATTAATGGTGTTATTTTGATGATTCATAAAAAATGACCTATCTACTTGGGTACATAAAGAGTAGTAAAAATAAAAAAAATCTTTAAAATTATCTTTTTATTTTCATGATGTACAATGTATTTTAATATGTTGGTACCAATGCAATCTTTAAAATACTTTTTTAAACACAATCAGGGTGTAAATTAAGTCAATATGTTTTTAGTTTACACTTCGAAATTCTTTTTTGGTCGACATGCACGATTGAAAACTTTACTAATAACATTTTCTGAACTGAATCTGACCTTACCTAACTTTCAGTGTTGTTTGCAATTTCAATACTGTATACTACAAGTCATTTTTTTACATTCAACGCTATGATTGATTTTATAATTTATCTGTTTTTTTTAGAAAAGTTCTTGCAACTTTGAATTCTTTGTAAAATACTGTAAGATAAATTGTGATTAATTATTGTTTTGATTGTGTTTTAAAGTTTAATTATATATATGTGTATATATATATATATATATATATATATATATATATATATATATATATATATATATAATATAAATATGTATAAGGAATATTACATAATGGAAATCAGTGAAGATATATATATAGTTTAAAACAACATTGCCTATCGAGATAGTTCAAAATTACTATATTTAAATAGAATTGCAGAAAAACGACGTACAGTATACAATTTATTTATCAATTTTTATTAATATAGATTATCTTATGCCATAAAACGAATTTTCATTAGATAACTAAAAGTTAAAGAATTAAATTTAATAATTAAATTGAACGACGTATAATATTTACACGAAAACATTTTTTTAAAAAAACATTAATATTGCTAATATAATTTATTTATAGGCATACTTTTTTTGACTTAAATATTTATTAAGAAATTTAAATTTAATAGTAAATTTATTTAATTTCTATCAAAATTGATTTATTCATACGTAAATTATTTTCAATTTCCCAAAATGATGTGTAATGGAATACTTATTGAACAATAAACTAAGAACAGTATTAGAATGAAATCAATTGGATATGGTTTGAAGCTAAATTGTTTAGAACTAAATCTCTCCAAATCTGTTTTGTGCCGTTGAAACTTCAAGTTATGCCGTTCTATTCTCGAAATTTGTCTATTTATATCGTATTCGATAAGATAAACCATTCGTGTAAATTTGCATTAATTTAAGTTTTGCTTAATTATATAATTCCATTACAAATACTCTAAGCCATATTATTGTCTTATTTGTAATATCTTTTTATTTAATATCAGATTTTATAATTTCATAAAATTTCAAAAAATAATACATATGAACTTTAAATATTGTAATATATTTTTTAATATTAGTAAAATATATATAAATAAATAATAGTGTAATAAACAACAACAATATATATATATATATATATATATATAAGTATAATGTTTTCCCTTTTTTCGAGAAGTGTGTAAAGCACTTTTTATAATAATAAAGTCTTTTCGTTCCGATATTACTGTTCATAAAGGTGTTAGTCATCAACTGTCCAATTTATTTAGCACTTTTTATAACATTCCGAATTCGTTTTTTTATGTTTTTCGTTTTTATATGAGAACTTTCTTAGAAAACATAAAATAAAAAAACGGGAAAATAAGGGAGAAAACAGATATAGACCATCAAATAATTTATTCGAAACATATATTTTTTATAGCATTATTTGAAAATAATATATAAATGTATTTTTATGTTATTTATTAATGGCTGCAATAAAATAGTTTTTCTTCTACAATAATGCATTTTTATTTTTTTCTTAAATTATTTATTAGAAATATAATACTTTGGGTAAAGAAATAAAGTTAGTTTTTTGTCAAAATATTATTTATATTAAAGAAGGAATTTTTTTTACGTTTTTTTCATTAATATGATTAATAATTGTTTTAAAATATGCCCAGAATAAAAGCAATTTATATTTTTACTTTAGATTAATATTTTGTGAATAAAAGATTATTTTTTTAATATCAGTTAATAAATAAAAAAGGTACTTTTTGTTTTAATGACATATTGTATAATTATTTGTTTTGGTACTATAATAAATTTACTTTAAAATTTATCACTCGTCCTCAACTCCACAATATTTTATAGAAGTATTCACTTATTATTTATTGTTCATTTTATTTGCTAATGTTCATTTTAAATACCATACCATTATTATCGGAGCGATGAATTATAAAATCCAAACAGTATTGAATAAGTACTAATGTAACAATGATTGGATAGCCATGTAAATGCTCATCAGTAAATAAATTGAAGAATAAATTATTACTGAATATAGAAAATCTAGCAATGTTGGAGATAAAAAAAAGTCAATTGTGTTAAAAAAACACATTTGACATTAGTGTCATCGACAATAAAATATGATCGAGAGAAAAAAAATATATTCAATAATATTTAATATAGCTACTGATTTTTAAACTGTTTATATCTTAACTTGTGGGTTTTTAAAACATTTTATAATAAACAACACCCTGTTCTTAATTATTATTTATTTTACTGTTTTATAACTTTAACTTTTTTACTAAATTAGATCTTTGTTTTTTCGCATTATTTTTATAATTTTAAATAAAGACAATATTTTTTCTAAAAAATAGTTTTATTCTCATAAAAAAATCTCTATAAATACACAGAAATACAATAGTAATATTAAAATTAATAAATTTTTGAACAATATAAACTATGATCTATAAAATTAATTTAGGGTGACCTAAATTGAAATATGTTTATTTTAGTTCAGTATTTTGAATATTAATATTTTTCATAGTGAATAGATTTATTTTTTTCATAGAAGTGAATATTTTATTTTATAACTCGAAAAAATTAAGTATTAAGTTATTAATAAAATATTTTATTTTTATTTATATTATTATAAAATGAATATATGATAATAATTTAAATATTACCTTCTAAATGAATTTATTGATTATTCTAATAAGACAATTTATATTACTTAAATAAATGAGTAGAATTATTTATGTAATTGAAATGAACAATGAATATTAATATTAAATTTTAGTTATTTATAAAAAATAATAAACATATTAATAAAATCTTTTTTTGTATATTTTTATAAAATATTGTTTTTATAAAGTACATGATCTTATTTTAATAAATGTAATATAAAACTAATCAAAAAAAAATAATTCAAAATATTAATATTTTTTAATCAATTTTAATTCATACTTCTTGATAAAATAAGTTCCTTATTTAATAATATATAACAAAAATTGTTTTTAGACCAGAAAAATAGTCTGATATTTCTTAAATTTCACAGTAAATTACTTTTACTAGCCCTTAAAAAAGAATGGTAACTGAATTGACAAAATGAACTAATACAATAAAAATAGTCTAACAGAATAAATATAGTGAAAAGAAACACAAAAACAACTATTCCAAAGAAAAAACACCGATTCAATATATTTAAACACACATTGATACTTTCGAGAAAGAATTACTCTGAAATAAATTAAGACATTTGGGAGTAATAGAGAATTGCTTTATTTAGTAGTTTTCAACACACATTGTCTTTCATGTGTTTTCTTCTTTTTAAAAGCTTCATTTTTAATTAAAGTTACATTTATCTTTAAATACACTTGAACTTTTCGAACTTCGAATTTATGTTGTTTTCGTATCGATTTCTTATATAATATTGTTAAGTTTAAAAAGACCATTCATCATCGTTTCAACATATCAGCCGTAAAGATCAACCATCATTTTGAATTTTATTTTTTGTTGTATATAATACTATGTTTTCAGTGTTGTTCGTTCTACTTGAATTATTTTTATCGGTATAGCATCTACCTGTTTACAACTCGAACCACACATTTCCCTCTATTGCACAATAAAAAGTTTTCTTGTATAACTTTTATATAAATATATATATATATATATATATATATATATATATATATATATTACGTATGTATATAATTTATACTTTAATAGAAATCGTGAATAATATTCAAACCAGTGGAAGTAATTTAAAAATAAAATTTATTTTCTGTTTATGTTGAATGTTACTCATGTATTCTGCATCGATTTTTAAAGCTTTATATATATATATATATATATATATATATATATATATATATATATATATATATATAGAGAGAGAGAGAGAGAGAGAGAGAGTTTTAAGCGTGATAGAACTTTAAATTGACTCCTATCAAAAGTTCTATCTAACTTAAAAAAACAGCCCTTTATCAAACCACACTCGCACACACACATACACACACATGTATATATAAGTGTTTTTTTAGGTTAGATAGAACTTTCGATAGGGACTCAATTTAAAGTTCTATCACGCTTAAAAACACCTATATATATATATATATATATTATATATATATATATATAAATTTACAAAATAGATACATTTTCTTTATTTCCTATAGAGCTCATTATATAATGAAGCATAAAAGGATAGTTAAGAATGTAAATGATAGCAAGCAAGTAAATGTAGAATTAATTTTTTTGTGATTGTTATTTTGATTTTAAAAATTGGACGAAAAATAAAAAATAACATGTGTAGGAAAACGTTAAAAATAATATCGTTAACTTTAATATAAAAAATGAATTGATTTACTGATAATAAAAATATTTAAAATTAACATCTTTGAAGACAATTAATATAATAAATATCGAAAATAAATTCAATAGAGAAGCAACGACAAAAAAATACAATAAAAATGGATATATTAAACAAGCAGAAAATAATAGAGATTTGAAAAATATTTTTTAAAAATGTTATCTCTAGAAATTTAGAACAAAATACTCTATATTTTTAACCTTCCTTTAAATATTCTTCATTGTAGGCATATGTGGAAAATAAATAATTTAATAAATAATCTTTGTAAAAAAATAAATTCAAATATTATTTAAGAAATATATCTTTGAAAACTAATCAGTACTATAAGTACCATTTTTTATCAAAGTGTCAAAAAATATTGTAATTAAATGATTAAAACGTACAATAAGTTGTTCAAATATTGTATTATTTGTGGATGATTCGATTGTGAAAATGAATTTAATACATTATAAGATTATTTTTTGTCATTGCAATTAAAGCTATGATTATTGAAACTTAATAATGTCATGGAACAACAATACTCATGAAAAATAGCATTTGATTTCTAGTGTCTACTTTATAAATCAGCACGTGTCGTAATTTTAGACTTATTTTTATCTACACAATTTATAATTAATTTGTTAGTGTTTTTATACTTTATGTACTAATAAGTATCTTTATCGTATAGCAAGTAAATTAAGGGTCACTTCTTTGTAGGTATCATTGAATTACAACCGGTTTTATAATATTAATCGACTATCTGAAAATGATATATGTTCTCGAAATCAATTTTAGTATGATATTAACAAAGAAGACTGATCATAAGGTCTCGATAAAAAAAATATAAAATGAGAATATTCATTTCTGTAAATTAATCAATTAAATATTCAGCTTTATTTTGAAGATTTCATACATTGCAAAATACAAATTTATTTAGATGAAACATTAGAGTATTTTAAATTACATTATGGATTTGATATTTATTTTAAAGATAAAAAAATAATTTATAAAAAAGTATATATTTTATATTTAACAAAAAAAAAAAAACATTTACACAGTAAAAATGTTTTATTTCGAAAAATATATGTTTAATTATTAATGTTATACAATATATTACTTTATAGTTATAATTTAATTTACCATATTTTCTTTGAAAATAATTTTAAAATATCATAAATTCTCTTTGGATTTTAAACGCTTTTTAACACGGAATTGTTTTTCTGTTCATTTTATATAAAACGTAATTTATAATTTTTGTAAAAATCGGATTATTACATTTATAACTGACATTTAATGATTTACTTTACTATATGTTTATAAAAATTGGTAATATTTGAATATTTTAAAATCTTCCATTTCTAACTCTTAGAAATTTTATACAATATAAGAAATAATAAAAATATTTTCTTTAAATTTTACATTAATGTTTCTTAAATATGGTTATATATAAAACATCTAATTATGAGTAAACATCATAATAAAGTTTTATAGAACGATCGATTTCTATTTTTTTAAATCCCTGTGTGTTATTTTATAAATTATTTATTATTTGTTTTGAATATTACGCATTTAATTGAGATTACGATATTTATTCAGATTTTTCATATTAAGATTAGATTACGAACATAGGCATATACGATTTTATAAACTATATTTATTAATATGCGCATTAGTAAAAAAAACAATTAATAATTACTGATTTTTTACGATGGCCGTCCAAGCGAAGAATTATAAAATTAGATTTTAAAATTCTTACGTCGTTAAAGAATGATTTCTTTATTTCAATTTTTTATTAGATTAGTATTTTTAGTAGAGTTTAAATAGTTAACATTATTTAGTTGAAATTTATAACATAGAAGTTAAACACGCAACTAAGAACAAAAGATTCGATTGAGGAATTGCAAAATTTCTAATAAAATTCTTGTTTTTATTACCGTATAAAAATATGGTCTAGTATGTACAATAAATCGTATCGCAATAGTTGTGTCGGTATTTTTATACCCGCATAAGATCTAGTTTTTTTTTTTTTATTATACGACACGGATTTCTTATCTTTTTATCAACAGTAAAATTTATTTGTTTGAATGGTCGAATGAACAAATAGTGATTTATTTACCTTAATTAAGATATACAATGAATAATTATTAATCTAATACACTAGTTTATTAAATTAGTTTCTAGAATACTTCTGTTTATAATTAATATACCTGTTATTTATGTTTTCATTTCAAACAGAAATTAACATAAATTGCCTCAATTATTCAAAAATTATTATTTACTTACAAAATGCTTTTTCTCTTTATATATATATATATATATATATATATATATATATATATATATATATATATATATATATACACACATATATATATATATATATATATATATGTATATATATATACATATATAATGAGAGAGAAAGAAAATTAATTTAATACAGAATGGTGAATAACAAAATGGCAGGTAATTAATTGAAATGTAAATACCTTACAAATAATTATTTTTAATTATAGAGCATACGTTTCACTATAAATATATCGCAAAATTATATACTAAAGTGTAATTATTGTAAATATAGATTTTGTAAATATTAACTTCAAATAATTAATAAATTCAGTTCTTGTTTATAGAATAAACTTTCAATAATGTTAAAAATATGAAATATTAAATAATGTTTACATATACACATACATCTATTACATGTCTGTGTGTGTGTGTGTTTAAACACACATGTACTTTGTGCATCATTAAAATAATAGTGCGCAGAATATTTTTTGCTATTCAGTGACTTTCAATGATGCTTTGTCTATTTTTTGTTGTTAATGTCAACTTGAGTAAAGCTTCAAGATATTGTTTAGATCGATTGAAGCAAAAAAAGATAAAAGATAAGTTTGAATAAAACTTATCTTTTATCTTTTCATCATTTTTTTTTCGTTTTAGCTATGTATAATTTATTATTCAGTTTACGTTTAATGTAACTATTACTAAAAAAGATTAAGAAAATTATTGATAGATATTTCGAAAAATATGTATATATATATATATATATATATATATATATATATATATTTATAAATATATGTACGTGTGTGTGTGTATGCATGTATATATATATATATATATATATATATATATATATATATATATATATATATATATATAACATTTTATTAACACATTTGTTATGCATATTTTTCATTCTGTATATTTTTATTTTAATAAAAATGTATTATTCAATATAAATATAAACTGATATAAATTTATGAATATATATATATATATATATATATATAACCCATTTTCAGGATGAAAAAAATTATAACAAAACTTATAATATGGACCTTCTATATTATATTGAACTCTGTATCACAAATATTTTGTTGATTTAATCTTGAAAACAAAATAACAATTCAAAGGTAATTATATTATTTTTGAATTGTGTATAAAGAAATACAGTGTAAACACTTTTACTGAGAAGTTTTTATAGCAAGAAAATGTTTTAGATACAAATTTTAATCAATGTCAATAAATCAATTTATTTAAGAACATTTTCACTCCAACAAAAATAGTGTTTATGTCATTTAATTGTTTTTTATCCATTAATAATAACAATACAATTTTGTTATTTAAGAATAAAACATTTAATCTTTTATTTCTGGAGAAGTAATTGTTAATTCTGGAATATTTTTTTATTATACAATACATTAATAAATGATTTTATAATAGCTATTTTTTATATATCTTTTTATGCCTTAATTTTTAAATTAAAATTTAAAAAGATGGGAATATATTCATTTGAAATAAAAACATTAATTGAAAATTGCAGTATATAAGGACAAGAAATGTCCTTGATTTGAAAAAATTGTCTTTGAATTCTGTCCTTTTTTTCATTTATTGTATTTGTTTCAGCATATTTAAAAATATTCATTAAATACTCGTATACTGCCACATATTTAATCTAAGAGTAGCTTTCAATGCCACACGGTAATTTTGCCGATTTATTGAAATTTATACTGGCTCTCTGCCAATAAACTAAGAATATATATATATATATATATATATATATATATATGTAATGTTTTTATTATTTTTTTAAAAAAGAAATGCGAGAATAAAATATTTCAAAATGAACATTTCTTATAATTTATCATATATTAAAACATACTAAAATGTGTTTATTATACGAATAATTTATATTATTATTATCAAATTAATTGGGAAATAAAATTATTTGAATGTTTATAATGAATATTTTAGTAAAAAAAATTGGTTATATGAAACGAGTAATTTTTTAATCTTCTGGATTGTCTCTATTTTGATAAATTGGATGTATCTGAAAATATCAATTAGTATAAATTAATAAAAAAGTAAATCATGTTTTTGATCAAATCCTTTTTTGAACTTATTTGAAAATAAATTGTAATAAATTAAAACAAAAAAAGGTAAAAGTCAATTTTTTATAATTTTCTGAAGAGTTATTAACTTTATAATCCATGTTGGTTTATTTATCATCAAAATACTAGACTATTCATGTTAATTCCTTTTGTATGTATACAAAAAGTACCAGGTAAAGGGACTTATAACTTTTACTTCGTAAACATCTACAATTGAGAGATACGGATGTATGAAATTTGATGATAACACGAGAGAAGACAAATTAGAACATCCAGGCACAACAGAAGGTTGAGGTTTTTTATCGAACTGTAATAACATCATAAATACATCTGTATCCTGTTCGTGAAAGGACTTGAATTCATTAATTTTTATTGTTGTTAATATTGTTTGCATTCAATAATAGTCGTTCAAACCTTTATTGTAAATAAACATTTGCAAAAATATAAACCTAATATGTGCTTTTATTTCAATACAATTATCTCAGTCAAAATAACAAATGCAATTTGAACTTTTTTTGAGTTTTTCATTTTGTATAATTATTATATTTTTGAGTTTTACCTTTTCTCATTTATTATTTCTTTTTGAGCTATTTTTAAGAAGTTTAGAATGCAATATAATTAATATTTTATTTGTTTATATAAATAATTAATATGATATTAGCATAAAAACGTACTTCATATAACATAAAAAATTAATGTCATATATATATATATATATATATATATATATATATATATATATATACATATAGATACATACGAGGGTCGTTTGATAAGTAAGGTAAAAAAGTAAGAAAAAGTAAATTGAAAAATTTAATTAAATTAATTAATTAATTACATTACACAATAAATAAATTTACCATACTTATCAAACGACCTTCGTGTATTGTATATTGTTTACCTTAAGTGAAAATAAATTTTTATTGCATGCAAAATATAAGAAAATAAACATTTTTTTAAATAATCAATAAATAATGAACAATAAATAATATTAAATAAGTAATTTACACTTTTTGTTCATTATTTTTTAAATATATATATATATATATACACGAGGGTCGTTTGATAAGTATGGTAAATGTATTTGTTGTTTAATTTAATTAATTAATTTAATAAAAATTTTCAATTCAGTTTTTCTTACTTTTTACTATACTTATCAAACGACCCTCGTGCATATATATATATTCGTATATGTACATAAAAATGAATTCGCATATTTAATATTGCGATAGAGTAAATAAATTACTTGAAACGTATTTCATAAAACTGCATACAATAGTTGCATTGCAAATATGCGTATGAAAAGCAAGCATATATCTATTGCAGACACCGAAGTTTCGCCATACACTTTTCAATCTGTGTATGAATAAGTTATTCACTGAAATGTCTCTCAAGTCACTTCACACAAACAAATCGTTGTATCGAAGTGATGAGGAATTTCATCTACTACATACATCATCTACATGCAGGCATCTCATGACTAGAAATGATCGATAAGTAAAATAACTTAAAAGTATGTTTGTGGACGTATCTGAAAACATTTTTCTTTATCTTATTTTAAGAAACATGTCTTTTATATTGTTTGCAGAAAGATGTTCTTGACTTATTTAATTATAGACATAAAACGGGTAATGAAATTAATTATTAATTATTAATATCAATATTATTTTAAATATGTTATAATATATGAGGGTTGTTTGATAAGTATGATAAAAAAGTAAGAAAAACTAAATTAAAAAATCTAATTTACTTAATTAAATTAAAAAATAAATAAATTTACTATACTTATCAAACGACCCTAGTGTATGTATATATATATATATATATATATATATATATATACACTTATTGTATTTATAATTAAATATGTCATACTATCATAAAAAAGAATATATTTTTGTGCCCAAACTGCAAATACAATTTTGCGACAACATTGTTCATGTAAGTATATATGAAACACAGGAGGATATCATTTTATTGTATCATCAACCGTTATCGTAAAAACTCAGAAATTGGTAACACTTGGTGTGCGTCGCTATTGAATTCTTGTAATTTATCTTCCCACTGATTTATGATACGATAGTAAGCAAGAAATAAATATCCGACAAATATTTATATATCATTTATAATCATGGTAGAATATATACAGATATTTGTGTTTTTGACAAAACAGTAAAACTTATGAAGAATATTTTATGTTATATTACGATAATTGGAAAATTGATTAGATGAATTAATTCTTTTAAAAAAACTAAATTTATTAATTACATTATAAACTATTTAAAAAACTTTAATTTACTAATCATATGCTATTTTTCCCTTAATTCTAAATAAATTTAATATTTATAATCCTTTAATTTTTTTTATTTCTAATGTTTTTTTTTAATTATGTTTGTACATTTATATTTTTAATTGTAATATATATATATATATATATATATATATATATATATATATATATATATATATATATATTTCAAATATTTCGTAAAGTATTTCTAAGATTTCCTTGTTTGAAATCTTTCTTGTTTTATTATAATTAATAAATAATCAAATTAAAACATGTTTTATTATTTCTGATTAATCTGTATAAAAGATGTTGCTTCTAATCACGTGTCAAAATATTATATGAAAAGTATTTGAACTATGCTTTATTATATTCACTGCGAATCTCTTTATTTAAAATTGGCAAAAAGACAAAGAGTACAAACAATAACCACCATGTGGAATCGTAACTTGTTGAGACTATGTATATTTTTAGTTCAAGATGTCTGAGCAGAGTACGTTTACTCTACTAAATTGCGTGGAAAAAATATTTACGTTCTTCGTAATGATAATAATTCATGTTTGGTTTGTAGATACATGTTAGAGAATATTCAAGAATAAGCTTAACATTTGCGAGTATCAGACGTTTGTAGAATTAATCAGCTTTGTTGTTAATGTGTTCAAATTTATTATTTTTTTAAATATATATATATATATATATATATATATATATATATATATATATATATATATACATAGAACTGTGATCGTAACTGTGTCATAAAACTCTCGTATATTAAGAACTGAAATTTATGACTTACTTTAAGTAATTTATTTTTCACAACTTTTAAATTTCACGTATAAAATTTTACTACTTTTAGTGTAAAACAAAATGATTATAAGTGAGATGTTAAAAGAAATGCTTTTCTAACTTAAATTTTACTTAAACCAAGAATAAATATGGTTAACAACTTAATGTTGTACGATTCTATAAAGTAAAAATAATGAACTTTCAAGTGAATGTGTGCGTTTACATAGGTCAGGTTGAAAGGTTTAAAGATGTAAACAAACGATTTAGAATATAAAAAGAATTATTTATGAATCTTCAAACGTGTTTAGTAAAATGCATGCATTTTTATTTTCATAATTTAAAAGTTGTATACTAAGTGTTTTTAGAATATATTTTTTTAAACTACAACATTGTCGGTTTATCCTTTTAGTATTTAGAAATATTTAAAAAAAAAATTTTATAAATAGAATTTATATAAAATTAATTTTTGACTGTCTAATAATACTAAATAAATATATTTTTATACGTTTCTTATGTTTTCAAATAAAATAATAAAATTTTAAGAAAAGAATCAGTTTTTAAATATTTTTTGTTCATTATGCTATTTTCCTGTCTAAATTGCAATTGAATAAAGTTTATAATTTCTGATTTTATGAATATTCTTAAAAAATAACAAATGTATCAAAAAACGCAATATAAAAAGATTTATTTTTTTTAATCCTAGGATTTCTATTGATTTTTGTATTAACACATATTCGTCGGGTAACTTTTTGCACCGCCATTCACCAAATGCCGGTATTTTTTTATACCCCATACCGACTTATACAGTTTTACTTTGTTTTTGATTACATTTGCACCGTTATGCGATGCAACTGAAGCTAAAATCAGTTCTCTCATGGCATTATCTCTGTTTGGTTAAAATTATAATTTAATATACTCAGAATTAAGAGAACAAAAATCAATTATTCTCTGTAATATACAAATGACGAATTTTCGTCATTTGGCTGTGGATGATTCTCTGGAAGATGACGAATTTTCGTCAAGCGGACGAATATGTGTTAAAATAATCGTTATTATTGCTTTATGATATTTTATATATTGTTTAAATTAATAAAAAAAATAATATATCAATTTATTTTTATATAATATTGATAGTTTTAAACACAATTGTTTTTAAAACTTCAACTTGAATGAATATTAGTAATTATAAACAAAAATGTGTTTTTATTTAATTTAACAATTTTTTTAAGAAAATATATTTTTATATAATTTAAATAAATTATAAAAAGGATAAATAAAAGATTTTTTACGATTATATGCATCGGTATATCCACTAGTTTTAAATTCTAGAAAAATTAAATTTTTTTCCACAAATTGAAAGCATTGTCACTTAAACAGATTATTATAGTAAAATAGTGCTATTTTATTAATAATATTAAATGACACTGAATATTTTAAAATTTAATAATATATATTTATTTCAGTCTCAAATAAAAAAAATTGTCCATGTTTCTATTTTAGATATATACATAAAGGTAATACACACCTATATGTGTATGTAGATGTGTGTGTGTGTATGTACTTATATATATATATGTATATATAACGCAGTGTTTAAGGTTAATTATGTTATCTTAAATAAATATTATATATATTGTGGTGCTTATTGTGTTAAAAATTCACTCCATGTATTAAGAATGATATCGCCTTGTAAATAAAATCTTATAGGTTAAGCCACGTGGTACAACGTCTTGTGGAAAATATTGTGTTATTTTCTTGGCACCATTGTTCAGCATAGATTTTGTCGCTAACAATAGCGTATTTTTGATAATGAATTTAGTGATCACTGAGTGCCCGAATGCTCTCAAATAAATATTTGTGTATTTGGTAAACTGATTAACATCTCCGTCCATATTTCATACATTGATATTCACAGAAATTTTAGTGACGTTCGTGAAATCGAACTGTTCTTATACTGTAACAATCTCTCTGTGATGCAAAATCGTACGGATTTATTAAAACGCACTGATATTGTTGGTTTGTATTATTTTTTTATCATTACAATTTTTAATATGGTTTTTATTATATACGATATATGTGTAAATATTAAAAAATATATTTCCCAAATTGAATAATGTTATACTACAGAATTTTATTTTTTTTAATAAAATTTGTATGAAAGAAATTCTTTTATAGGAATACTTCAAATGAAAATAAATTACAAAAATGCGAACTGTTCAGTTTAAAGGACCCTTAATTTTTTATAAATTTCTATTTATAACTAAAAGAATATCAAATTTTAGAACACAAGTAAATTCAATTTCATGACATTTAATTTGTTTTTCATTTTTAACATATATATATATATATATATATATATATATATGTGTGTGTGTGTGTGTGTGTGTGTGTGTGTGTGTGTGTGTGTATATGTATGTATGTATGTATGTATGTATGTATGCGTATTCGTGTAAATACTAAGGAAAATATATTAAAAATATTTTTCAGATTCCTGAAAATAAAAATTATTTAAATTTCGAATAATTTATGCGACTTTCTTATTTGTTGTATTTAATATTTATAAATTAAGAATTATCAATTAAAGTTAAATTTAAAACATTAAACGTAAGTGATTTTAGCTTTGTAGCTAATTCACGTCTCGGAAAACAACCAATCCATAACATCTTAAGATTATTTTTAAAAAGTGATTAAGAATTATTTATTTTTATTTAAATTTTATCTAATTTACGTATCAATGACAATTTCGTCATAAGTGAATATATATATATATATATATATATATATATATATATATATATATATATATATTAGGTTGGCATAATAGCTGCGAAATTTAATATTTGCCAACCTATATAATATACCATAATTTAATTGCATATAGTAATATTTAATATAATGTTTAATACATTTTCCATATTTATTTGAAAAAAATATAAAAAAACACCCCTGTTCTTTATATGTAAAATAATAATAAATGAATACATTTTTTATTATATTTGTTTATAAAATATATTTTAAATTATAAGTTATTATTTTTTCAAATATTTTTTTATATTAAATAATCGAAAACATAGTAATTAACAAGAATTTTTTATGTATATATATATATATATATATATATATATATATATATATATAAAATATATATGAATTTATGTATTTAGATTTGTACTAAATGTTTTATTGTGCAATTTTTACCGTTTATTTATTCATTTTTCAATATAAAAGAAATCCTTATTTTGAGATTTAAAATTATTCTTTTCATTTTAAGTTGTTTACAGTATTAAAAATTAAAAAAAATTTTTGATGGAATATCAAAAATGATAAACATATTGCATATGATAAAGTTTCTCAACTGATTCAATTAATCAATTTAATTATATTATTACTAAATGTATTTATGCTGTTTTTCTGTTTTGTAAACTTACGTTCACGGTTAATTAATTATAGGAGATTTTGTAGTAATTTCTGTACAACCTTCGAATTGATCTTAATATTGCAGTGATAGTCGTTTAGATATGTTGCAATAATTAATAATGGCTAACTCCTGCCTTGACTTGTATGTCTTCATTTATGTCAGTTATTGAATATTGTTTACACAACTCATGTAGTACATCTATTCAACTTTATTTCAGAAAACAGTTTATATTGTTTTATTACTACATCTTTTGTAAAACATTATTTAAAATAAAGCTCTGTATAAATAAAAAAATATTAAATTTTATAAAATTAAAATTAATATATTTTATATAACATTTGTGTTCTAGTTTATTAGTCGTATCTCTAGTTACAGTCATTAAATAAAAAATAAATGGTTTATTTGATTTTTTCAAGTTTTATAAATTCCAAAGCTTTTTATGTTAAAATAAATTGTTTTCAATTAATTTGTTGTATGTGTATCGTTTCGTTATATAAAATTTCAATAAATCATTTCCATATATATATATATATATATATATATATATATATATATATATATATATATATATATATATATATACACGAGGGTCGTTTGATAAGTATGGTAAATTTATTTATTGTATAATTTAATTAAATTTTTTAATTTAGTTTTTCTTACGTTTTTACTTATCAAACGACCCTCGTATATACACATACTTACATACATACATATATGTGTTTGTATATGTATGATAAATATCATCAGCATTACCTAATGGCATTATGTAATTTTCTTAAAGTATGGCGAATATGAAAATAAATAATAATTTCAAATATTTATTCATGAAATGTCAAAAATTTATATCAATAATCATAAATCAACGTTATTAACGTGTAATATTTGCTTGTGAACATAATAAATTAATATGCTACGAGAGTAATATTCATAAAATTATGCGCGAACACAAGAGACGATAAATGAAAAGAAGAATATATTCGTTATATTTCTATACAGTTGTTAATATGTCCTTAGATTTTTTTATCTCTTATTTTATATGTCATGCTAATGAAAATAATATTTCTTAGTGACATAATTTACTATTTCTTTATTTTTAAGCGTATTATTTTTATTGTCTCTGTTTTATTTTCGAATAATGAAAATGTATCAATGAAAATTAACAGAATTGAAAACTTCTGCAACTAATTTTAATATTTGATTCAGTTATTTTATGTCGTAAAATTACAATAATAATGAAAAAAATTGTAGACATATTACACTAACATAATATAGTTTGTTGTAGTAATTATCTCAGTTATTGATATTTCAAAATCAATGAAAGTGAAGAAAGTAAATAATTAGAAAAGAATTTTCTTACACAATAAGAAGTATTCTCAATATTTGGAAAGACATTTGGTTTATATTTGATTGGCACTTTGCTTCTTCATACTTTAATTTATTGTATTGTTATAGAGAAATATTATTTTTAATTTAATATTTACTGAAATGTAATATATAAATTTAATTAAATATATAAGTTATAGAAAAAGCTGTAAAGTGGTATTCATTTCATTACTATTTAATTATAATAACATGAATTAAATTAAAACATGATTTATAAATAACATTATTTTATTTAGTACAAAATTCTATCGGAAATATAAGTTCTAAATTGTTGCTTTACTAAATTTATTATTTATAATGTAGAGCGATATAAATTTAGGTTTATTCAAACTATCGAAATTCATCGTTGTTACAATAGTACTTAAATAAATATGTATATGTAAAAAAGTAGAACTAAAACAGTAACATTAATATTTAAAACTTTAGTTAACTGATTGTCGTAAAAACTATGTGTTAGGTTTAATACACAAAACTAAAAGTTATTTAGTAATTTTTCTTCTCGTTATAAATATTTGATAAAAAGAGAATGGCACTGAAAATTATTTATTAAAATTTTCATTTACTCTGCTATTTTAAAATTAATTTATTCAATATTACTAGTAATATTAAACAACAATAAATTTATTTAAAATGGGATTTTTTAATAACAATTTATATTACTTACTTTGGCGTATATCTAGTAAAATATTTTGGTTTTTATTATCATTTATATATATATATATATATATATATATATATATATATATATATATATATATATATAGTTATTATTTCATTTACTGATAGAATATTTATACATTATATTATATTAATTATTGGTTAAATGTAATTTTTTTTATATATTCATTTTCTATTATTTATGTATGTATTAACATACAACTTAAACAATGTTTTTATGTATTTTTATTTTAGATGATATATTTGTTTTTATATGTAATACTGATTTTCGTATTCCCTTTTACTTTAATTATACGAAAATAAATTGAGATATTTTAAAGCAAGTAGAAGATTTTAAATATTTTTTTACGTTCCATACATTTAAGGTCTCAAATGTTATTTTTAGAAATTATGCGGTATTGAAATTAGCATTTTTCCAATGAATTCGAGTATCTAAATGAATAAAATATACGAATATGTCGTAAAGAACTCGAAACGGATACATCGAATAAATAGGAATCAACCAATGTAAACGGCTTAACTCTGATGATGCCTTAATTAATGGTAGCACTAATTTATTTCGTACCGTTTCTTCTTTTATCTTTGTAATTTAATTTGCCCAGTTTATTTTTCTTTGTTTTGTTTTGGTTGATTGTTTCTTTATTTTGTATCGATGTAATCATTAATCTGATTATGTAAGTTTTTTTTCAACGTGTATAAATTACTGTTTTGTCTAATGATCGAATGTAGATGTATATATATATATATATAATATATATATATATATATATATATATATATATATATATAAAATCAAAATAAATATGTTTAATTTTAACGCAAATAAGGGTTTAATCATTTTTTCACTTTATTAAAAATTATGTATTATATTTTTTTATCTTTTTTGAATTACGTTAATAAAATATACTATTAATTATAATATATAAAAATTTTAGATATTTTAAAAAGTTAAAGTATATACTTGAATAAAATATTTGAAATTAATGTTAAAAGTCTATTCATTTTAAATTAAGAGATATAATAATTTATAAGTTGAAATAATCGGACATTTTAATGTATATTTTTTTAAATACTAAATATAATCTTTTTTAAATTAAAAGTTGTTTTAAAATTCTATAATTGAAATTATTTGAATGGCATTAATAATTAATAATGTACAGTTCTCATATTTGTTTGTTATTAAAATATTATTTATGTAATTTATTAATAAGATTTTTTAAAAAAAGATTAATTTATGTAAGAAATTTGTTATTTTGACTTTAAGGAACTATATTATTTCTCATTTCTATTTTAATGAAACTTCGTACATAAACATATCAAATTCATAAAATAACGAAATGACAAAAATCTTATTGCATTTTCTGTGAAATTCTTTTAATGCTAGTTAGAATACTGATTAAGAAAAGTTCTTCTCAGTTGTATAATTTTTGAATTTATTACGCAGAAGAAAACAAGAAAACGTTTATTTACAAAGTATCTTTTCACGACAGTTTTATAAAACAATGTCGTGAAATAATCTAATTAATTAATATATTACAAATTACATTTTTAAATTAATAAATCACAGCACTCCAGGGTGTAAATTTATACTTCATTTATAATTAATTAAACTGAGATAAGAGATGTTCCAGATATAAAATATGTACAGATGTAAGTAACAGTAAAAGATCATAAATATGCAATTAAACATAGCGGTTGTTTAACTACTACTCTATTAAAATAATATTTACTTTATTCTGTTGGTAAAACTTTATGAATAAATCGGAGAGGAAAATTATCACAACTTTTTACATATTTATATATATAAAGGTGTTTTTTTGGGTTAGATAGAACTTTCGATAGGAATTCAATTTAAAGTTCTATCACGTTAAAAAAAATAAAACTATATAAATTATTTTGTATTTTAAATTTTTCTCGGTTATAATTTTATTTTTTCTGTATTTTTAAAATAATTCTAATTACTGAGAACTGACTTATCATTATTTATAATAATATATTTGTTTCGTGTTTCGATAATAGGCAATTTATTAAAAATTATATTTAATAAATTGTTCAACACAAAATTTATTTAGTTGGTAATAAATTTTATTTGAAAATAAGAAAATATTTTAAATAAAGAAACATTTTATGTTATTATGTGTGTGTGCATGTACGAGTACACAGATATGATGTCTCATAGAAAAATAAAAGTAAGTTTTACATCACATCCTCAATAACCTTATAATCTGATTCAAGATGTTATATTATCAATTTTATTTCATTTTCTCTAAAAAGCTCAAGTTGTTATTTCTGTGAAAAACTTATAAACTTCTTATAAAACTAACGATTTTTTGATACATTTCTGCTAAATATTATTTTTATTGACAATTTACGTGTAATATGAAAATAAATTTCAGTTTACGAATTACTAGTGAAAAGATATTTATTTTAATATTTCAATTAATTGTTCAATATTTATTATTTCTTAATTGAATAATCTTTCTTAATTAAAAGTTTAATTTAATAGTATCGTTTATTTAATACTATAAATAAATGACAAAATTAAGTCTTAAAAGGTATTAAAAGTTAATGTTATTGTCATTATATAACAATTATCTAATATTTTAATTTACAGAATTGTGATATTGTTAGAGAAGCAATTTTTAATACTTAATTACTAACAATATAAATTGTATTAAGCAATACATTGAAAGCTTCTAATAACATATTAGTTATTCAAACTTAATGTTATTTAATTACTTATTTTTTGCAATTCCTTCAGTCAATTAGATTTTAATATTATGTGAATGAAGTCATTATTGATTTACTAAATGATTCATTTTAATTACATTTAATATTAATTTATTTTCAATATATACTTATTTAAATTATATTCTTTCATACAAAATCAAATGACAGTTACAGTTACAACTAAATTATTCCAAAATTTTCTTTTCTAAATGAAATGTATGTAAAGAGTATGGGTAAATAATAATTATATTATAAGCTTATATTAATTAGTTCAATATTTAATATTAAATCAGAGATTATTATTATTCAAAATAATATAAAAAAGAAACTGTAAATCAAGTATACTTTTCGCAAATGTACCATTCATTGTAGTTAATATTGATCTTAATAGTCGATCATTGAAATATTAGTATACAATATGAAAAAAATATATTTATGACTATTTGTTTTGATAGTCACAAATTTATTTTAACATAAATTAATTACCACCCCAGTAATTGTTCAATGTTCATTATTTATTTATTGATTACTATTTATTTGCAAGCTAAAACGCATTTCGATAGCTATGCTATTATCTATTTTCTGTGTTGTATTGTAGATTTTTTAATACAGCGACGATAATGGCATAGATATCAAAATGTGCATCAGCATATGAACAAATAAAGTGAACAATAAATAATTATTGAACATTTTTATAATATTTTGTGGCATGGGAGTATAAGAGAATAAGGAAAATAGATTATTATATTTAATATAAATATTATATATATATATATATATATATATATATATATATATATATATATATATATATATATATATATATATATATATATATATATATGAATGTCTTAAGAAATAGGAAAGATATTGGCTAGAAAAAGAATTCGCTATTAAAAGTATTTTACCAATTCTGAAGTTATTTCAAGCAAGTTTAAAGTTTCTTTAGAAATTTTATTATTATTAGTGACGTCAGAAAGTTTTATGCGCGGTTGAAAGAGATAATGTATCTCATAAGTAAATATAGAACCTATGGGATTAGAATTAAATATTAGGTAGACTATTTGAAATAATGTTTTCGGTCTTTCTAGTTATATATATGTATATAAAAATACATAAATATTTGTAGAGATCATTCAAAATATTACTATTCTAAGGATTATTATTTATTTTTATGTTACTTTTTCTTTTTTATTCCGCGAAAGTTACTGTATTATTTTGTCGTTTAAAAATAATTTAAGAAAAGTAAAAATATTTTTCTTTGATGTTTTCAATTCAGAAAATTATAAGATACCTTCTTGTGATATTTACTTATATGATATGTCAATATAACTGAAAACATAAATAACATTTTATATCCTTTTTATATAAAGTTTGCTAGATCATTTTTATGTGCTATGTCGATGATACAAATATTTTTTTTATTTTTTGTTTATCGTTTTATATATCAATGTTATTTTTTTAAAAAAAAACATTTTCAATCAAATATTATATCTAATAAATAAACGTATTTGTTTTTGTAATCAAATATTTTTCATTCATTTATAATTAAAGATAATATTACAGTTAAACATTTATATAGAAATGTGATATTTGTGTGAAAATTAATCTCTTGTTTTATTTTTAAAATTATTATTTTTTTCCTGTTTTTAAGTATATTTTCTGTAAAATGCTCTTCTTATTTGTCGTATATATATATATATATATATATATATATATATATATATATATATATATATATATATATATATATATATATGACAAATGTCAGTAGTTTGGTGTTAGGAGATTATTATTAGTTAAATTTAAGTTTTGAAATAACTAAAAACATTAACACATGTCGTAAGTTCAGCTTTAAAACATTTTTGCATGAATAACTCGTTATACATGAAAAGCCAATTAGTAAATCTGTCACATATATACAGATACTTACATATATATAATATTAAAAAAAAAGTATGAAAATTCGAATATAAGCCATTAATTACATGTCATTAGTGAATACTAAATGTATTATCTACAGGTGCAGTGATTTTTCATAATAAAAATACTTTTCCGGTAATATTTTGTAAATATAATTTCATTTTTAACGTACTATAATTTATTATCTAGACTGATTTTAAGAAATAATTATGTTCAAACGTTTATCGAACGTTTACTTAAATATTAAAATAGAAAATTGAAGAATATATAACTCTATCTTTTACATATATACATACATTCATTCATTCATATATATATATATATATATATATATATATATATATATATATATATATATATATATATATATGTATATATTTAATAGTGGGTGTATTAAAGGTTACTCCATTTAATGTGTTTTTTTTAATAACATATTTTGATTCTTTACTTTATTTCATAATATAGTTGATTAATCATTTTACCCTTTTTGAAATATTATTAATCATCATCTTAATAACATATATTAAAATTCATTTTCGAAACTTAAAATTAAAATATTAAACGAAAAGAAAATCGCACATTTAATTTTTAATTTTGGCAAGTAAATATTAATTAAATTTCGTATAAAGAAACCAAAAATAAAAATATTAGGAATGAATATTTTTTTTAAATAATATGTGTTAATTATATTTACAATTTACTTAAATTATAAATAAATACATAAGTTATTTTTTCAGTTATATAAAGTTACTTTGACTATTTTAGAAAGTATTATGGTTGAATAATATAATAAACATTTTTCTGTTTAATTAAAATTTTTATACAAATTTATGTACAATAATTTATTCCATAAAATGATTTTAAATTAATACTGATTAAAATTATTTGAAAAATCTGAACTGTTTCTATAAAATATTATAAATTTCTATAGAAATTAATAAAATGTAAGAAATATTATTGTACATTAAGCACATACATCTTTTTTAAATAACCACATGTCAAATATCTACCGTAATCTTCAAATATGTTTCTTAGTATAAAGCAACTGTGTAACAGATTAATTCACAACACGATTTCTCGTGACAAAAACAAATAAACTTTAGAATATATTAGAATAATCTTTCCCCATAATCATTTCGGACGGTGATAAAAATACGCACTGTACAGAAGAAATGTTAAATGTTTCTATATTCAAATGCATAGTGCTTTATAATGACGTATATTTATACGTACAAAATAAAATAGCAATTTTTGCAGAAAAGATCATTAAATATTTTACAAAATACCATTTTAAAATTTTATTATTAAAAATTTTATAGTTTATATTCGTATAACTGGTAAAAATGTATATTTTTCATTATAATTTCATGATTACAATTATTATGTATATAAAATAGAAAAAAATGATAAGATTTGAGAATATCGTATAACAAAATATTTTAATAATATTTATTTATAGAATTATATCTGTAACTTTGATTTACGTTTTAGATAATAAAAGAAATTAATATATGTACAATATATATTGTTTAAAAAGTATATTTTTTATTAATAAAGTAAATTGATATAATTTATTTGAGAATATAAAATAATTATTAAAAAATGAAAATACACAATTTATTTTATCATTATTTTGCACATGTCATCTAAATCATTTGATTAAGATCAAAATTTATAAATAATATTTTAAGTATCTGACTCTGATCACTTGAATTTATTTTAGATTTTCCTGCTATTTAACGAAATTTCCTAATGTTCTTTCTTAATCTATTTTAAACAAGTACATTTTGGTATAACAAAAAATTATAATGAAAATGAGAGATGAATGATTTTACTGATTAGATATAATATAGATGCTATTATATAGTGTAGACATAGTTTTTTTTTTGTGTAATTTGTATTCATAAAACAAATATTATACTTAGTAATTACATTATTAGTACCTTTTTAATTTTCTCGAGCAATCGAAGCATTTTTTTTATCAAAATTAGATATTCTGCATTACTCTTATAAATAAAAGGGAGTGTGTTCTCAAGAATAACAGAAAAAATATAAATTTTACTATTAATATTATTAAAAATGATACAAAAATAGAAAAACGAGTTATTTTATATGTTAATATAAATTATTTGTAAATTTAAAGTAACTGAACTTTAATAACAAATACACGTTACTTAAAAATATTTTAGATAAAAAATCCTGAACGTACAAAAACAATTCAGAAAAGATATAATAAATGACGAATTTTTTAAAGATACTTTTTTATGATTACTTAATTGAAGATGATGATACTAGTAAAATAAACTAAGAAATTGAAATTGTAACATTTCTATCGATTATTTGATATTTTGAAAATCTATATTCACTATTTTGTTGTTTCTTTTTTCTAAATTTAGCCTTAGTATTGGTATATTGATAATATATTTTTTCCTTTAGATTAGTACAAATAGATAAAATATATACGAATTGAGAAAATGATTTAAATCATTTCAAATTCAAAATAATAGTGTTTTATTACAGTATTTATACAATTATATTTTATTTAGGTAAGACGAAATAAATTGTTTTAGTAAAAATATAAATATTTTAAAAATTAAATAAAATACTACATTACTATACTAATTTCACATCTATATATAAATTTAGAACTAAAATTTAAAACTAGTACATAAAATGAAAAAAATCATAAAAGTGAAAAAAATATGAAATAAAAAAAATAGAAAAATCAAAATTCGGTTATGCTGAGATTGGTATGTAGCAAGGTACACTACAAAGACAACCATTACATTAGAATCATTGATAACGTGACTTTCGCTTTACGTTTTTTCTTCTTTTTTTAAAGAAGTTGTGTAAAATTAGATTTTTAGTAGAAGGACTACTCGTATAATCTAGAAAGTGATTATCAATCTAGAAAAGAATACCTAGTTGAGATTGTTCACTTGACAAGAAAATTTCACATCATGCATTAATTATTTTTTACTATCTGTATTCGAAAGTTCGAGTATAATAAATTTCCATCAATTTTTTATAACAAAATGTGCATTTCTTGAAATTTGATAGAAACCTAAATTTATATCGCTCTACATTATAAATAATAAATTTAGCAAAGCAAAAATTTAGAACTTATATTTCTGATAGAATTTTGTACTAAATAAAATAATGTTATTTATAAATCATGTTTTAATTTAATTCATTTTATTATAATTATATATATATATATATATATATATATATATATATATATATATATATATACACGTACACACATATATGTATGTATGTATGTATGCAAAGCTTGAATTATTTTATCGTAATAAAATAAAATACTATATATTTATATTGTAATATAATACATATTATATATAGTATTTTCCTAGTAATTCATATTATAGAATTAGTCATTAAAAGTTCAACAAAAACCTTTTTACTTTAACTAATTTAAATATACTTTCACAATATATGAGAAGCAGTCGTCATTATTTAATAAATGTATATAATGTTTATGTACATATGTATACGAGTATACACCTATCTAATGTATTTGAAACGTATATGTGTACATGTTTCAATAAAAAAGTTCAGTTTTACACAGGTGTTTTCGATTAGCATGCACGTAAACTCAATAAATAGTTTACTTAAAACCTATTGCCTTTTATTCTTAACTATTTGAAATTAATGCCTAAAAGCGTATATTTGCATAACCCATATTGTTTTAAATGATGTCATGTATGTCCATTATGAAGTTGTTTTTAACTACTCAAAATCGATAATATGTCTATGTACTACAGAAATCCATATAAATTAATATATTTGTAAAATTGCATTTAAACATATATGTAAACTGAATTAATTTTCAATAATCAAATATAGATACCGCATCCATTATATATTATAAATTTTGTTTACATATTTCAAATATATGATGCCCATATTTAAGCACATTTTGATAACATATTAAGAAAATTATTGACAATATATTAAATAATGTCTACAAAATCTACTCATAACTATAATTTGATTGGTTATGGACTTTTTTTTTCTAATACAAGTTGAAATAATAACACTGTTAACAGTATCGCCGATTTTTTATTTTTGAATATTATCTACCACCAAAACAAACGCCTTTAATAAAAAAATCACTCTTTGACAAATACAAGTATGATTATAATTCGTCTTGTGTTTGAATTAAAAATTAAAAATATTTTTTTTGTTTCTATCCATTATTTGTGAACAAAAATGGATTGTAAACTGAAACATTATCATGCAAAAACCATCAACTGTCTTATTCATGTTATTGTGGGTGATTTCCAACAACCATTAAATAACTTAAAACTTTCGAGCAATAATTTCATTTAATAGTTTGTTTCATTTTAAAACTAGACTTTTAGAAGTAATTAAATCAACCTAAAACATTTTGAAACAAACAATACTTTTCATGCACAAACATACACACACACGCATACACACACACGCATACACACATAAGCATACACATACACACAAGCATACACACATACACACACATACATTCTTTATGTTTTGTAATTATTTGTATGTATTCAAGTTAACAAAAAGCATTTATACTGTTTAAATAATCGCATGTCATTTATATACGGAGTTAAAATCTTTAATATTTATTCTTTTTCACGCAGAAAGGATTTATTTTATATTTTATTTTTTTCATACATTCAACACTTTGGCTTGGGCATTATTAATGATCATATGTTGTAAATATAACGTTTTAATGTGGATTTTTGTAGTGTGTTTAATTATAAGATAAAAAAAGTACTCGTTTTCAAATCGCATATAATATTTTGATTTTATATAAAACACAATACTAGGTACGGGTGCAATTATTTTTTATCAGAAATAATAGATTACTACAATAATTCCTTTCACTGAACTGAAATACCTATATAAACATAATTCTGTTCGTAAATATAAATTTATATATATATATATATATATATATATATATATATATATATATATATATATATACATATAATTGAAGTGTTATGTACATTATTTGCTTGTAAATACATGTCTGTTTATTTTTTTACGTTTTCTGCAATTAACATAATTTAAAAACAGGAATATTTTTTATGTAATCATGCTCACAGTAGCATTACGATATAAAAAAAAATAAACATGAACATGTCTGAGAAAATCCTTCTATTAAAAATATGGTTGAGTCACATCCTTTTGTATAAGTGTTGTTTTTTAATCTTTGGTGTATCGGTATTGTGCAAGTCCACAACAAGTTCACTTATGGGAAACATATTTTAATTAAGTTTCGATACAACAAAGTCTCATCTTACCTTGAAATTCACCTTGATTTATAACAATTGTTAATAATGTTATTCTAATACCAGACAGCATCCTTTAATTAAAAATATCATTGTTTTAAAAAAATCTTGATAATAATATAATCTTAAAAACATAAATAAGTGTAGTATGTCTGTCTCTATTTATTATGTTTATTTTTTTGTATTTTGTAATAAAATTCTCTGAATAAATATATGCTAATTAGATTTTATTACACATATCAAACACACACACACACATACTATATATATATATATATATATATATATATATATATATACATGTGTGTGTGTATTATTTTTTTACTAAAACATTCAATTCAAATCAAGGTTAATTTTGCCATCTAAACTGATTTTATACCAAACATATTTTTATATTTGCTACATTTTTACAATTAGTTCTTCAAAATGTATTAAGATGTACCCGTTATCTATATTGAAAGATACTATATTCTAATGTCTATAAAATTATTTTTTTGTAATTATATCTAAGTTCTTTTATTTATATTCAATGCAGTTAATGTAGTGCCACACATCTTTATTAGATAAAGTTTAAAATTCGAGTTAAAATTAATACTTATTTATTTTATAAATAAATATTTAATATATATTCAAAATAATAACTTTTTTAAAAACAACATCTCTTAATTATGTTGATAGTAATATAAATATATAATATTGTTAAAATATAGGCCAAAATAATCAAATTTATATACAATAGTGAAAATTAATTGTAACAAATTTTAATTATTAAAGAAGGAAAATGTTAAAGTATTTACATTTTATATAATCTTAGTATGTACAAATGATAATTACATAAAATGAAAATTACATTCACTTATAGTGAATTGTAGTTTGAAAAAGAATCAAATCAAATCTGATTTTAAACAAGAAGAATAAAAGAAAAACTTTTTCTGGATCTTATCAAAAATTATATACAGATAGTTTTTTAGAATAAAAATGTTACATCCAGTTATATATTTAACATTTGCATATAAATTGAACAACAGTTTTTTTTTGTCCAATTTTATATTATTTCAAATTGTTATAATTTAAAAAATGAACATATAAGTTATATATATATATATATATATATATATATATATATATATAATATATAACAATGTATGAATACATATTACAAATACATAATGAAATAAATACATACGCAGTGTATTAACAAATTAAATCAACTTTAATATGCAAACATGAATTATAATTTGATATATAATGAAAGACCTTTCTTCGGTAAATATACGATATGAAAATACTGGGGTTTGATTGAAATGATAGAATGTCTACAACGTAATTTCCGATCAGCAGAAAATTAAATTTTCTTCGTAATTATAATTCACTCATACTATACAATAAAATCAATAAGATAAAATAGTATGGCATGAAACTATAAAAAATACGATAAGGATTTATTTTTTTAAAAAAATGGTATATAAAAAGCTAATTACTAGTAAATAATGCAAAATATTTAGAATAATTTATTAATAAATACTGAAAAGTACGTAGAATTAAAATTATATTATTTTTCAAATTATATTTTATATTTCTTAGCTGTGTATTTTGACTTAGTTGTCATTACATTTCGCTGTTTGACCAAAATATTTCCATTAATAAATAAGTACCATAAATAGAATTAGTAATTTTATTACTCGATATAATCTTGTAAAATTTACAGAAATGAAAATGTTTTTAATATAGTGAAGGATTTATTGTATCTTTATTTTTTTTAAGTAATAGTAATAAATAAATTTAAAAAAATATATTGATTTTCTAACTTGACATAAATGCTTATTTTTTTTATTTAAGATTAACATGAATCCGAACATAAATGTTTATATAAACATAAAAAAAATCTTATATTTTTAAAATTACATTTTATACAATCACATATATTTTTGTTTACATATGTATATATATATATATATATATATATATATATATATATAAGAAATATTTGATAAAACATTCGTTATAATTGTTATATATTGTGATTTTTTTAAAAAAAATTACATCAGTATTTGTGTTTTAATCAAAATAATCTAGAGCTTTAAAATTTTTCTCGAGATAATTTTTATTCATTTAGCGAACATAGAATTCCATTTCTCTTTATAAACTTCCAACGAACGCCATAAAAGAGCAAATATATAATTGAATTATACTTTAAGTTTCTTAAGACTAACGCATTTAACGTTTGACTGTATCTTTTTTACCGTTTAATAATTTCGATTCGTATAAAAATATATAAAGAGAAAATGCTATTATTAGTTTAATTTATTTAGTATTCAAATTTCTCAATTTAATAATAAACTTGAACAATTTTATTTCATATTTTGCAAGTTAATTATCAATATGTAAATAATAAATATTTAGAATATATTTTGCACACAGTTACACAAATATTGAAATTTTATTCTTATTACTGATTGATTCGAACATCTATTAATAAATTTAGTACGTAGTTTTTGAATAATTTCTAAATGTTTACAGGAAATCGCTTAATATAACTTTTATATATAACAATTTGTTCTCCTTTGTGACATTGCACAATGTATGATATATAAGTAATAATTGGCAACATTCGTTTTTTATTGACAATTTCATTGCTTAATTCAATGTTTACAGACCTACTGAATTTTTTTACTCACATATATTTACTCGTGTATGTGTGTATCTTGTATTTCTGTTTAACATAAATCAATAAAAATAGAATTTGAAACTTAAAAATGAGTAGAATGATATATGTAATTTAAAAAATATCAAATTATATATATATATATATATATATATATATATATATATATTTATGTGTGTGTATAAAGTTTGATCATTTTCCATCTACAATTATAATATATGCAAATAAATAGATATATACACATGTACATACACACTTAAACATATATTTCAATGTAGATGTTGTATATTTAATATTTATCAGTAATAAAATAATTTTACATGAAGTTGACAGATGAAATTTATTTTTTGCTAAATTATGTGAAAGGGATTTTAACATTAAGTGTTGATTAATCAAAAAAGGTGCGTGTATATATATATATATATATATATATATATATATATATAATTTCAATATTAAAGAATAAAAATTTTGAGTTAACAGCAAGTTGAATTAATTATTTATGTAAATAGATGTGGATAATTAATGATCTGTAATTTTAAATACCAGTAGGTAGGTATTGCTAAGCTTTTTGAATAAGCTGATCACGATTATTTTACACTAACCAGATTATAGTTTTACGATAATAATTGACATCATCGCATACAAACTATGAACGGAAATTTAATTATCTGACGTATTATTTGTAATGACATACTATAGTTCATAGTAATTAATTATAAAATGTTAATGTTTTACTGATATTTACTTCTAACATTTATGAGCGGATTTCGCAATTAGTATTGCTTACATCAGTTTTCCTCATTATTATGCATTATTGTTGTGATTATTATAAAAAGGATAATAATGATTTAAAATTATAATTAACAATACATTTATAATATAATTTATGATAATTTTTAATAATACTCGTAATTTGTGCAGATTTTAATTCTACATAATTGGTAGAAAATAAAATGTAAACATTTTATATTATATAAAATAAATTACAATATGTAATTTTATTTTACAACTTTTTAAATAATCTTCACTTGATTCTGATTAGAAAATATTATATTAATACAAGGAGTATTAATAGTTTTTCGCGGTTTCTTAAAAATAAGTATTAATTTTAATTTTTCACCTCTAAAATATGAAATTGATTCTAATACTATATATGTTACGATAAAAAACATAGGACATTGAAATGTAATTTTGATATATTGTTCGATTCTTTTTCAAAATATATTTTTTTAAATATTATTTAAATGATGTGATTATTATTTATATAAAAAAATAACTTGCAAAAGAACATTATTTATTATGTACAATGTAAAGGTTAACACCCATTTTCGAAATATAAAATTGATTTTCCCGAAATAGAATTAGTATTTCTGTCTTCTCACACTAAATATATCTCATTTAATTAAAATCTGTCAAAGAGTTCCCCATTTACAATACGAGAATTGTAGACTGGTCGATAAATAAAATGAATGGGTCAACTATACTACATTTTGTGTAAGCATAACACAATATATATATATATATATATATATATATATATATATATATATATATATATATAATTGAATAATTTCACGTAAAGATAAAAAAATTATAATTTAAATATGCTATGAAATTATTATACGCATTATATTTTAAAAACTATGAATAAATTTTTAATTTTGCCAATTTATTTTATATATTCTCTCATTGTTGATAAGTAGACTTTAAAAAAAAATTATATTCGTTATATATGATGAAAGGCAATATTAGTTACTTTGAAGTCATTTCTTTTACAATTTTTTCGAACCGTTCCGATTCCAAGAAATTGTTTTCACTTAAATTATTCATATGGACTCTCATTATTTTTTTCTCTTTACAATGAACCTTTCACTCCAATTTATAACGTATAAGATTTTTTTTAATGTTATTTTCTTATGGAATATTATATAACAAACTCTATCCATAGCTTTTTTAATGAAATTTATATATATTTTTTAAATGTATATATGTGTATTATATCTTATGTTAAATTTTAGTTAATAATGTCGTACGTAAAGTACAGTAAATTATTAAGTACCTATAAATGAAATTTTTAAATGAAACAGATTACATAAATAAAACACAATATATTAATATCATGTGTATATATATATATATATATATATATATATATATATATATATGTGTGTGTGTGTGTATGTGTGTGTGTGTGTGTGTATGTTTGTGTATGTTTGTGTATGTTTGTGTATGTGCCGATACTTATATAGTTATATATATATATATATATATATATATATATATATATATATATATATGTAAAAATGTGAACTTTATAGTTATTTAATATAGTTTATTTAATACCAAAAAATATATTCTTTATAAATTCCTACATGAACGTAAAAATATTTTATATAAAAATGTGTATAGAAATATTTAAAAAAGTACTTTTAAAAACATCTGAGATAAAGTTGTAACAGTATATTTTTAAATTTATATTTCAATAATATTTTATTAAAATTAAAAACTTTCCTATACTGCCTTAATTTTTCTTAATGAAAAATAGTGAATATCAAATTAAAATATGATAAAATAATATAGTTTTTTTCTTATGTAATTGAAACCTTTTTTATTACTATTTGTTTTAATTTTTCCATTTGTTATTAAATATTAATGTACCAAATATTTTAGTTTCTAAATGCACTAAATTGAAGCTACTGGGTTAAAATTGAATTTTGAATATGCAAACTATACTTAATATTATTAAATTTTCTGATGAAGTTATAAACTTAGAAGCTGATATAAACAGCGTTTTTGTTACGAAAATAAATTATTAGCAGACTGTTTTAAAATCATGAAAGAAATATGGCGCTATTCACAATATGTATAAGAATATGATGAAATATCAGCGTGTAAAAAGTTACAGAATTATAAAATATCTGCTTAAATGTAAAACTAGATAAAAAAAATTTACAAATTTTTTCACGAATTTTAATACAGGGTATGAGGTATAAAAAAATGTTATAAAAATAAAAGGCGTACAACATAAAAGAAACACAAAATATTTTGATGTTTATTTGAATGAATATAATTTGTGTATACATACATACATACATGAATATATATATATATATATATATATATATATATATATATATATACACATGTATAAATGTGTCTGTTTATTGTGTATTATGAGTATTTACTTTGTTAACAAAATGTGTTGGCTTACAAACCTATATGAATAAAGATATTTTTCAAAATACAGCCTAAAAACTCAACATGAAGATATTTTTTAAAATCTATAAACTTTATATTGTGTTAATTAATAAGTATGTCAAAATAATTTTTTTTTCTTCAAAAAAGAATATGATTTTTTTAGTTGCATATCTTGTAATATTTTCATTAATATGGATCGATTATACGTACGGTTATTAAAAATATCAATATATCTTGTTTGTGACCCTAAATTTATCAATTACCACAAAATATAAGTTTGACTTATGCTGTCATTATTTGAATGAATTACATACATATATATTTATATATATATATATATATATATATATATATAACTTTTCTATTCAATCTTTTTCGAATTTAGTTTATAATTTCCCACTATTGTGTGATTTTTTTTACAAAAATGTCAAATAGTTGATTTAGAAGTTGATAATGTGAAGAGATACATAAAATTATATAAGAGATTAGCCGACTTACAGCAGTAAAATGAACGAACATTTCATCCCTTTGATGAATAAGTTACATATAAAGATAAATCTGCGGTGTGGTATACACACCGACACACATTCAGAACACAAATGTATTTGAGCAGATTATACTTAACATAGATACACCGACAAAGTTTTAAATATACATATATATGTATGTATGTATTGGCTTAATTTATAATTCATATAAATTAAACGTATTTAATTGAATGAAATCCATTCATTTGACTACTTCCAGTAATTAATTACTAATTGTGTATAGTGATTTTTAATCCTAAGATATATATATATATATATATATATATATATATATATATATATATATATATATATATACACATATACACACACACATGTTTGTATATTAACAAATACCAAAAAAAAACCATTAAATCCTTTTATTACATTATTTGTTGGGTTCAATTATAAAACACTTTTTTTAATGAAATTTTGCTTAAGAGGAAAGATATTTTAAATACAATTTTGTCATATTTCTCTTTTACGTTAACTATATTAAAACAGAAATTACTTTCTATCAGAATTTAATTTAATAACTACATCAGCTAACGATTAAGTCGACTTTAGATAATGTTTCTATATTCAAGTTTATAATTATTGTGTAAATTTCAATGGCCAAGAAAAGAAAACCGTAAAATATTCTTTCAGAAAACAAGTTGTAGTATCTTTAAATGTACATGAATTATAAAAATAGAATTCAAATGTTAATGATGTTGGTATTTATAAATTAACAAGTTGAAACGAAGCGTTTAACATAAACTATTTATTTAAAATGTTCATGTTAAAGCTATCCATTAAGAATTTCTCTTGCAGTTAATGTAATTAACTTTGTCTGAAATAACATAAATTATATAATACTTCGTTATTAAAATAAACTTCTAACGTAGTATTTACTCCATGTACAGTGGTTACCTAGAAAATATTAAAGGTCAGTCGAAGCACGTTTATGGTTTGCGCAAAACACATTTTTCTTGTGGATGATTTACCACAATTTTATCTCTTTACAAAATAGTTTTACTAATCGTTATACGTTTTGATGTTACCTTCTATGTATAAACAGGAAGTTATTGAAGATGCAGTGTCATTTGATGTCATTGTATGTTAATAATTGCAATTAGTATGCGTACTCATTTCTTGTGATTATATTTTATACACAATTTTAAATCAGTTTTGATTCCGTTTACGTATTTTAAAAGCAATCTCAATTTTTTATATGAGATGTTTTCTAATGCCATATGATAAAAATAATTTATGTGTTTATACATACATTATTCATGTAAAATACATTGTACAGGCTAAATTGATCCTACAGTAATCAACTATTTGAAATCTTTTTTTATTACACTATTAAATTCAATCAAATCTATTTTTTTATGTTTATTTTATAAACATATGTTCGCAGCTTTAATATACATTATTAATGCTTTTTTAATACTATAAACGAATGTTTTCAATAATTGTTCAATTGTGTTGTTTTCAACAATATTCAAGAATATATCTTTTTTATATAATTATATATATATATATATATATATATATATATATATATATATATATATATATATATATATAATGTGTATGGATTTATTACATTGTTCTTGTTAAACGCCTTTTTGTCATTTTAATATGTAATAAATATTCTTCAATTTATTATTGTCTTTATTTAAAATAGAAAATTACATTATACTTTTTAATTTTTCAACGGTTGACTTACCTATATTAATTAGAATAAAATAACTATTACTGTTCTTTTTTATTTATCAGATAATTTTTGTACAAACTTCATTTTTCTGTAATTATTGATATTTGTAAGATTTATAAGCATAATTTAAATTATTAGAATTGTTATTAGTAAATCTGAAATGAATTTCTTTTCGTTGTATTTAAAGTTTTTTAATATCACTATAGCTTCTTTTGAAATTTAATTGCTATAGTCATATAATTTTTAAAATATAATACAAGAAAGTAAAATGTAATGAAGGAACATTTATCAATCTTTGAGATCAGTTATAAGATACAAAATAATTAAAATAAATTATAAATGAGAATTGAGGTTGCAATAAAAATATGAATTGATTCATGAAAAAAATATATTTTTAAAAAATAAGAACAAAATATAATTTAAAATAATCCAACAATTTTTTATTAAATATTCTCCCCCTACCCCCTCTCTGTATATATATATATATATATATATATATATATATATATATATATATACATATACATACACACACATTCATATATACATATGTATGTATATTGTATTTGTACTTTGTAAAAGTAGCCTTGAAATTATTCTATACTTATTTTATATCAAACAATTTTACTGACATAGAGATGAATAGTGCCGACAGTTACAAATAACCGATTAATGCAAAAGCATTGTATTTATAATTACTTGGTGGTTAGAAATGGAATAGTTATTACAAGTTTATAAGTTAGTTAATTTAAATTCTTTACAAGTATATTCGCTTGTTTTGGACAGCTGAGTAATAATTTAATAAATCTGATTTGATTTCAATTCTTTCTTCAGAATAATTTATATTTTTTAAAATAGTACTTTTTTGAAATTTTTATTAATTTTATTAATATTGTTTTCACTGATCTCTTAATAGCGGATTTTACTTATTAAAGAATTGCAGTTTTAAGAATATTTTATATATATATATATATATATATATATATATATATATATATATATATATATATAAGCAGAGAGAAGGGAGCATAAAAGAAATAAAGGAGCATAAAGGAAGCACTCTAAAAATCTATTTTTAACAATAACTGAAATAGTAGAATTCGACAATTATTAGACGTATAAGGTAACCAAACTTAATTCCTGTTTTTCTATAAAAAAAGAATAATCATTTCAATTAATATTGTTGTACTCTATATTTGTGTTGTAGAAAAGTGACTAGTCAATTTTGGTAGTTGTGCTCCATTTCATTTTATTTTATTTTCATTTCGTCTTGTATTTTATTACTTCATATTTAATGTATAATATATTACACAAATAATCGTATAATTATAAAAATGGTAAATATTTTATACAATTTTTTTTAAACGCGTAAGTGAACATATATGTATGTAAGAAATTCATTAAAAATTTGTTGTAATTATTATTTTAACAAATTATGTTAAGTACATTTTTGTACTTAGATTTGATATCAACTTAGATTATAATAAACACTTTAATATAAATGGATATATATATATATATATATATATATATATATATATAAATGTTAATACATTCATGTCAGCGTACGTATTATAGTATTAAACTTTTATAAAAATACTCATCTATTTTTCTATAATACTTGTAGATCATTAAAGTTAACTCAATTTCATTTCTGTAACATTGCTGTCATGTTCACGTGCGAGAAGCCAGATACATTGTTGACCATTACCTTCACTCACCAGTCATACATACTAAAGCTTAAGAAGACATCGGTCAAGGCTGAGAAGGAGAATATTATTATGCTGACATTGCGTTTAGAGGTTCTAACGCAGAGGTCGCAAATTTTATAACAAACTTGGACAGTAACCATGCAATATATATTTGCTTCTTTACCATGTATATACATACATACCAACATATATATATATATATATATATATATATATATATATATATATATATATATATATATAATGCATACATAGTTAATTTTTATTAATTAAAACATATCTAAAAAATTAATAAAAACAATTATAAATTTATAAAAGGTAATATTTTACTTTATTGATATTTTATTTTATCAAAACATACATTTAATTATATTAAATCATTGATTACTTTTTAACAATTTTCAACATCAGAAGATTTTATATGTTTTCTATAACCATTAGTGGCTTCCTCTTTTCATTGACATATTTCAATTACCATTCCGCCATTTACAAAGCTCAATGTTATAAAGTTTATTATAAATTTAAATTTGAATTTTCGTTTTTATCAATATTTGAAAATTTAATTTGATAATATTTTAAAATAAATATATTTTTTTAAATAATTATCTAAAAATTAAAAAATAATATTTCAATTAGAGTAAAGCAAGCGGAATTTTTAAGCTTTAGTGAAGTAATATACCTAAGAGAGTAAACCTTGAATAAAAAATTTCAGTAGCCGGTCTAGACAGTATGGTATGATCAAATACCAATGAATGGTAACTTTTATTGAGAGATTGAAAAAAAATTGATTGATATAACTTTATATATATATATATATATACATATTATTTAATTTAAGGAATACTTAAATCTATAATACATTAATGAAAAATCATATATGTATGTTAAAATACTTATTGCAAATTTTAATAAACGTTAAATGTCTAATCGAGTTCAATAAAATGTTAATTTTCGTTCAAAAATTCCAATTTACTATTTATCATATATTTATTTTATTATTACAAATGAATGAATTTTTAAATACAGATCATCTTAAAAAATCGACTTTATTGTGACATTCTGGTCATAATATATGTATATATGATTGTGTATGTATAATTTATATAAAATTGGTCATAATTAATTTATTATAGGACTGTTTCATCAATAATCAAGCAATATAAGTGAAACACAAACACAATCATGATTATATACCATTAGTTACAGTTTGAAAAATTTGTTACTATGTTATTTATTTATTTGTCCATTGGCTGGTTTCTTAAACATGTGTCTTTGTTTTATGAAAAAACATATCCCAATAATTGTTATTTGCACATATGTGTAGCTTATTGTATACACACATACATCGTCAAACGCAGTCTGGATCGTTTCCCAATTTGTGGATACATCCTGTTTAGGTAAAAATGTAATTTTATTTTCTTAGACTGTATATGAAACATCTGGTGGACCGGAAATTATATTTATTGTTTACAAATATGTTGTTTATTTTTAAACATAATAAACCAAAGAATATTTATTTTATATCATATGTTCTTTGTTTAGTTTTTGTAATTTTTTTAGTAATAATTCTTCAGGAAATTAATTGTGTGTATATATATATATATATGAATTTTTATATAAGTTGACTTTAATATACAAATTTTTTAAAAAATTGATAACAAGAAATCGTTTTGCCAATTCAATCGTTTTGTTATTTTTTTTATAACAGGACTATAATATTTTCAAAACTATTTTTTTCAATTAACATATTTATTTCATTTGAATAAAACAAAATTAAAATATTTTTATAATAAATCATATAATATATAATTATTGTACATATTAACGTACATTTTTCAATTTTAAATTCGTTTAATCGTTCAAGAAAACTAAATTTATTTGTTTATATTTTCTTATAGATATTATTTAATGAAAAAATGTTCTAATGGAAGATTATGAACAATTCTGAATATATGTATAATTTAATTCTAAAAATATATATCAGTTCGAAGAAATTGCTCGAAGATATTATTTTATATGCGTGGTATTTTTCAATTTTTAAAAAGTAATTTCACAGTAAAAAAAATATTAATTTGCTATTGCATGAAATCTCATTTCAGAGAACGTAATTATAAGAAATTTTAATTAATTTCAAGTTATTAATTTGATTTATATATATATATCTGAATATATTTTTTCTTTTTACTGTTTATTTCAAGTAATTTATTTTTATTTATGGAATTTTCCTCATTATAAAAAGGAGCAAAGTCTACAAATTTGAAAAGATATTCATGAATAGTAAAAGTATGAAATTAGTTCAATAAAAATACAACATTGATAAATATAACAATATTGACTTTATTATTGTACACTTGAATGTAACTTATAATAAACACATGTAGTTGTTGTTTTCTATTCTCATACAATTTATTTCTTTTTCAATAAAAAAATATTTATGATATACAAGATATTGTGTTTTATTTAAAACTTTCAACATACAAAATATTGTATTATTATTTACGTAAACAATAGAAAAATTTAAATTAGTTTTTTTTGAATTAAAAGCAATTTTTTTAAAAAAATTGAATTAATATGAAGTATTGAAATTACTGTAAAATATATCAATTAAAAACACCAAATAAATATTGTTATTATAGATGTGTAATAATAAACAAGTAGAGAATAAGACTTGTATTTTCAAGTTAAACAATTATGAGCAAATGGTAAAATAAGCTTTTACTTATTATTAAGTTCGAAAAATTTAATCTGAAAAACTTTTCAAAATACAAATATATGATTTGTTTTGGTATGTAAAGCCCGCTACTATTTTTTATTTCTTTAGATAATACTTTCAAAGATGAATTCTTAATCTTAAAACGAAAAAAAAAATATTTTAGAATGAATAAGAATAAAAATAAGAATTAATTGGAATAAATGTAATTTAAGGTATATATTTATATAATATAAATTATATTTATTTAATAATATTTATATGATATTAACTATATATTTATATTTTAATATAAACTATAAATTTATATGACAATAATTAAAATTTTAATTTTTCTGTTTTTTTTTTAATGTAATATATATTTTTTAATATTTTTGAAAAATAACCACTTGTAATGCAATTTTGTGTTTTTCATTTTTATATAAAATATGTATTCCATTGAAAGGTGAATTTACTAATAATTATTACCGCCACTTAAACAATAAAAGTAAAAACTTAATTCTGACATTTTTAGGAATTTTTTTTTATATATTTCTTTACATAATGTATTCGTTTCTGTCTAATAAAAATCAATAAATTTTGAAATAATAATTCAGATTTTAAATATTGTTTAAAAAATTATTAGATTATTATCTAACGTAACTCTATATATTTCAATTGTGACTTCAAAATAATATATATATATATACGTGATACGAATTTTGTACATTCAAATATGTATAAAATTATCTCAATTAGTAATTTAAAAGTAACTATAAAAGTGAAATAATTATAAAAATATTTAAATGGACTAATCAGTCAGACGTCTGTTGAATTTAATGAACAAAATATTTGAAATATTTTGGAGCATGATCTTGTCTATGTTTTGAATGTTTGAATACATTCATAATTATTTAAATGTGTGTATTTATGTGTGTGAGTGTATGTGTGCATAAATGTATGACAAAGTATATTAAAAATGAGACGCATGTTTCAACGAATCCATGTCATTCGCTCACAATCAGTGTATTATATATAGTTACAAGTCAAACGTACACAATTACTCCAATCTAAACATCAAAGAAATTATAAAAGTCAAACTGCCACTAAAATGAAGGCCAGTTTCTTACGTTTCTCGTAAGTAAGATGATTACGTTTTTTCAGAAATCGTTCTCTCTCATTAATGAAATTAAAACGAAGATATAATCTTTGATAAAAATTATTCCAGTGAAATAGCTTTTTATTCATTTATGCTTCTTTTATTTGATTTAGACTTTGTTAATTAGAAGTTGTATTCAGTTGAAGTATAATTTATAGTTTGTCTGTATTTTGATTAGAAGTTATGAACATATTCAACAAAGTCGTAAGATATGTATAATTAAATTATTTACATCACGAAAAGGACAAAAATAAATAAAATCAGAAAATCTTACAAATATTTGTTTTTTTAATAAAGTTGCTAATTTTAACAACATTTATATATTTACTAACCCTAACTCTAATTCTTTTAATTTAACATATGTTTTTTTAAGTTACTTATTAATGTAAAATTTAGTTTTCTAATTCATTCAACAAATTACTATATTACAACCATGATTATATTGTTTTTTTTTTTTAAAAAAAAATTAATCTTATTAATTTAACGTAAATCTCAATAACTTTTCATATTCAACAGCAAACAATTTTTAACTATATAAAGTTATACATATTTGTATTTAACATTATTCCTATGAAATCAAGTTTTGATTTTAAATATACAGGTATTTTTTATCGAAATTCGATACTAATATTTCAAAATATACTAACATTTTTTCTTATTTACAATTATTTGTATCATTAAGAAATTAAAAAAATATATATTCATATTTGCAATTCAATGAAAACTGACCTGACACATGGTCTAAAAATATTTTTAACACATGCGTCATATACTCGAATATTAATGTTATGCGTACATACAAACAGTATGAGACGCTATTCTTAATAATGAATGGCTATTAATATTATTTAGGTTGTCTGTTTATTTATCAATTTATAGTAGATGTTCTAATAATATCAAATTAAAAGAATCATATCATACAAGTCTAATAAAATTATCACTTGTTTTGTTGCACGTTTTATATTCTATTTTTAAATAAAATTTCCATTTGGAATAATATTCGCAAACTTTTCAAAAATCAATATGAAATGTGATTTTCTGAAAAATTATGATTTAAATTTAATAATTGTAAAAATAGGAATTTTCAATGTGTATATATGTGTGTATATATGTGTGTAAATATATATATATATATATATATATATATATATATATATATATATATATATATATATATATATATATATATACACCCACACATATACATACATATATACTTACATACATTTAAATATTTTAAAGTGCAACATTTTGCACTTTAAATCATTTTGAATATTTGATCTACTACCATCATTATTGACGTTTGAAACAATTTTATATTACTACACTTTTAACTTAAAACCAGTATTATTTTTTTGCACACCGTTTTAAAGTCATATAAAAATATAAATATTTGTTTTTACAATTACTTTCGTCGACATGTATTTTATTTATTTAAATATTATTAAATGTATTAAATAGAGAATTTAAATAGAAATTAAAGTACTTATTCAAAATTATGTACTATATGAATTGAACGATAAATAAGAACAATGTATACATACATAAAAAATACAACGATTAAGATTCAGGAATTTTTAAAATTATGACAAAAAGAAAAAGGTATTTATAAAGTCCTTCATCAAGTACAGTACTGACAAATATTGTTGTTTATTTTCTTTTTTAATTTAGAAGCTTAATTCAGAGAAGCTTTTGCTCACGTTTTGTATTACCGTTTATATATATATATATATATATATATATATATATATATATATATATATATATATATATATATATATATATATATGTATATATGTATATAACTAGAAAACTTGTGAGTCTTTAGATACAAAAATGAAGTAATAAGCACAAAAACCATTGCTTTTATGACCAGTTTGTAAATATGTTGTGATAGATACATATATTTATAAACAGAAATAAATAAGTCTCAATCTATAGAGGTCTTGAGAAGTATGTTTTATGAATAGAGTCTGTTTATATAGACAGGCAGACATATGCGATAAAAAAATATGTATTTAGAAAAAAATATTATAAATCATTTACAGACATCAAAGAAAAAAATATTTAATGTTTGTATTTTCATACATAGGATTATTTCTCAAGTTAAAATGCAAAATTATTATATAAACTAACCAAATAAGAAAATTTTGATTTATATATATATATATATATATATATATATATATATATATATATATAAACCAAATAAGAAAAATTTGATTTATATATATATATATATATATATATATATATATATATATATATATATATATATATATATATTTATATATACATACACACACACACATACACATACACATCAGTCCTTCAATTTACGCGGGACTTTTTTACGCGGCAAATTATACCTCTATTTACGCGGGACTTTTTTACGCGGTATTGATTTACGCGACACTTATAATACGCGGTCATATAGATTTCATTCTATATAATTTTCCATGGAATTTATTATATATCAGAGTGACGCAAATTCTTATTTGAACGTATAAAAGCACGATATAAATATATAAAAGGTTGATTGTTTTGAATTACAGTAGCGATAGTGACAAAAAATAATAATAATAATTTTCGAATAAAATTTATCTACTTTTGTTTTCTAAAACGTCATTATTTTTTTGTTAAGCTATGTGAAATAAATATGTGTTTCTACAACTTTACTAGCTTTTATTTCTAATATTTTTTTTATTGTACTGACAGATTCAATTTACGCGATTTTCATTCACGTAAAACAAATCCACGTCGAACGGATACTCCGCGTAAATTGAGGGTCGGGTGTATATATTTGTATGTGTAAGTGAATAAAAAAATGACTGAAATAAATAAAAAAAACTGAAATAATTTAAATTTATTAAGATTTATTATAAAAGTGACAAATTTATCATAATTTTTATTAGTGCTAAGCATTAATAAATATTATTAAACAATTTTATAAAGAAAGATGTATTGCCCACTTTATAAATTGTAAAAAGATTGTTTTTTATCCCATAAAATTTTTTTTTGATGCGAATGTACACATATTTAAAATAGTAACGTATACGTAAAATAGTACATATGTGTATGTATATATATATATATATATATATATATATATACATATACATATATATATATATATATTATATACATATATATGTACTATTTTACAACTGGTGACTGTAAAACATTGTCAATAATCTAAATTTCAAAAGAAACTATACGATCAAGTTCAGGAAAGTGTAAAAATTGATATCAAAATTGAATCGTTTATTTCATTGAATTGCTTTCTTATTTGACTTCTATAGCGAAGATTTTTATATCATTGTATAATTCAAAACAATATCAATAAGTCCATTGTATATATATATATATATATATATATATATATATATATATATATATATATATGTTTTATTATAAAAATAAATTTGTGAAAATAAGTTTGATCCTTGTGACCTCAACAACTTTCATGATGTCGCTTGAAAAATCACTACCTCAACGTAATCCAATAAAGCAACGACAAAAATATATATTGTAAGTAATCTATATATAAATCTATAAATAGAAATATATTATAAAATATAGGAAAGAACATATTTGTCAATATTGAGGGGATTAGATTATTTCTACGAAATTTAAAAAAACTTGTCAATAGATTTTTTAGTAATGTAATAGGTGTATATAATAAATTATTTTCAGTAATATTTTATATCTTTATATATATATATATATATATATATATATATATATATATATATATATATATATATATATATATACATATACACAGAGAGACAGATACACACACATATACATATATAAATCCAATAAATTGTTTTTAAAACAAAATTAAATAAAAACTCTATTGTATATTCAAACACGCAACTAATAGGGAATGAATATTTTTTAAGATATTTATTGCAAAATTTTCGGTTTATTTTGAGAAAAACCCTGCCTTTTAGTGTTCGTTTTTCTGATCAGGAAAGACAAGTATATGTATAAAAAATCTAAATATGTTGTAAACATATTTTATTAATAAATTTAATATACTAACAATTAATTAATATTTTTAATTTAGATAGTGTATATTTTATATAAATAAGTTATTATTTTATTAATGGAATGATTAAATAAATTCGCAAAAATAGAACTCTCAATTTTATATTCATTTAGAAAAAATCAGTAACATATTAAAACATTTTTCGTCTTTCAGAAATACTTAATGTAATATTTTTTATACCATGTATATTGTTTTACAAATTCAGACATCCATTAAATTTCATTTATAATTTCACAAGTACATTTATGCTAATAGTTATAAATATTTCATCATATAATTGAAAAGAATCTCGTTTGAACTCGAGACTTTCAAGGATGCATAAATGAATATCTTAAACACTTAATTATTTCAAATTATTTCAATGAATTAATATCCTGTTACTCTTACGTTTTTCACGGTTGTTACATTTAAAATAGCAACCGTTACGAATCCATTTTATTTACACCATTTGTATATATCATTGAATTAATTTATGGAACGAATGTTTGATTTTTGTGATATTGAATGTAAACTGATTAATTAGAAATAAATTGAAACTCAGATATATTTACCATTGAATCTATTATAATACTATTTATCATCATATTATTATGATGTTTGAAAACTAGTTTGTTTCAGTTAAATATATATCTTTTCTAAGACTAACGTTATATTATTTGCTTTATTAATAAACTAAACTTTTTATAATTGAAGTCCTTATATAAAGATTTATGCGTAATATAAATCAGAAATAAATGAAGATGAGACTGATTTTTAATATCATAATTTATTTAATATTACAGATTTTATTTTGTGATTTATGGTTAATATATTGTCATCAATGTATTAATTATTAACGTATTGTTGAAATATATGTATGTTATAAAATTCATACACACACTCACATATATATATATATATATATGTGAATGTATGTGTACACATTAGTATTTCTTAAAAAAAGTTTTATTCATTGAAAAAGTATAGTCATGCAAAAATATAAATTGTATATAGAAACGAATATATGAATTGTAAAAAGTAACAAGTTTTATATATTGTATAAAAACGTTTTCATGCTCATGAATATTTTGAATATGTGGTGTACTTTAATAAATTTTATATTTTAAAATATGATTTATATTGGATAATAAGTGATCTTATCGAATTTCTGAATTCTTTTTCAGTATTTTTAAATTCATAATAATATTTTCCTTTTATGTTTGCGTGATTTCTTTTATATTTGTTACTTTTAAATGCCGTCTAACATATGAACAATACTACAATATTTCTCAATCTTCATTTACATTTTAACACTAATCTATTGTTAATAATTTAACATTGCATTCATAAAAACTTCTTTTGAATTTATTTATTATTGTAAAATACCAATAATTTATGATTTTACCAATCACATATTTAATTATAAATCATAATTTATAATTATGAAATAAATTTCGTTGCTTTTTATTTTTTGATTTTGTGTTATTGTTTTTAAAAATAGTACTAAAATAAAAAAAATATAAAATGTATTCAAATCAAATAAAATGGTACATACGATTATGTTAAAATATTTAGAATTGTTTGGAAAAATAATTAGGTTTGTGTGTAAAAATTGAAATTTATATATGCTATTATAAATTATTATAAAACAGTCTAATGGTGATTTCGTTATAAACGTGAAAAGTGACTTCATGTCTTTATAAAATTATTTCCTTTAATTCAAAATTAAATGTCATGAATCTAATATTAAACTTTAAACACTTATTTTTTACATATAAGAACATTTTTAATAATGTTCAAAATTATTTAATTAAATATATATATATATATATATATATATATATATATATATATATATATATAACTATATTACAGTGGTTAGCATAATAAGTCGAGGGTTGAGCATGAAGGCCGACAACCTCATCTTGTAAAAATAACTGTCAATAAAAAAATGTTTACCAATGAATGTTAGCATTCATTGTTTGGAAATAAAGATTGTTTTAATTCTTTATGTATTTCAAAAATCATAAAAACTTTCGTAGGATATTTATGGAAAAAATAAATTGTGGAAACATGTTTAATCAAAAAGATTTTTCAATTTCATTTCTAGTAATAAATCTTTTTATTTTCTTACCTTTACACTGTATCAGCTGTCAAATACATTTTTTCCATCTTTGCAGTGACACCTCCAGCGCAACGAGTTCAGTTCATATTGGGAGAAGATGTTGACGATGGCACACATGAATCACATCCACTATTTTCGGAGATGGAGGAGTTGGTAGGCGTAGGTGACGAGCTGGAATGGAAAGAAACTGCTAGGTACTGACATGGTGAATGGAGTAAACCGTAAACGTCATATTAATATTTGTATGAAAATGAATATCTTCTATTATTGACGTTTAAAATTTACTCTATCACTATTATTTTTGTTTTTATTATTTGTTATTTTAATTATAAACAATAATCATTAATAATATTTTCAATATTATTTCATATTACATTGAAATACTTGTTCATTAAGAAAACAAACTATCTAAATTATTCTTAAATATTTTCCGTATTGTAGATTTCATTTTTTAATTTCTTTGGGTATGGTAGTATTGAAAATTAAATCTATTAAGATTTATTATTTGGTGCAACACAAACATAAAAATAAATTCTGTTCATATATATATATATATATATATATATATATATATATATCTATATATATAGAGAGAGAGAGAGAGAGAGAGAGAGAATATATGTTAACAAGACGATTAGTTTTTATTATAATTTTATAAAAAAATGATTGCAATTAATCTCAGATTTGTATATTCAAAATCGAATGTACAGAAAATTTTAAATCAGTATTTCACAGTAAAATATAATATCTAATTTAAAATATAGAAAATTTAGCACTAATTTCCAAGCACTGAGTGCTTGTAAATTAATTATTTTTTAAATTAGTTTATAAATATTTACAAATGAAATTTATATTTCTGTATATTTTTTCAAAAATATTAAAAGCTTAATTAAATATTTTTGATTAGTAATTTTTTTTTCATAATGTATTTTTAATTCAAAAAATAGTATTAATATTGTACTTGAGTCAAATGTAATATATGACTAGTACAAAAAATAGTACTTTTTATTTAGCTGCCAATATTATTTCTATATTTTTATTTTTTTCTTCATTTTCTGAATTAAAAATTTATACTTGTAAAAAATTGTAAATATTAAATATATACACGTATATAAAAAAAGAACGAACTTTTTGAGTACGAAACAATTGTTTAAATTTAAATAAGTAAAGTGAAAAAAATTAAAATACATTCATTTAAGAGACAAGAAAATTTATTTGGTTATCATTTTTAAATTTTCTTAATATACATGAAAAGATTTTTGAAATTTCCTTTTCTTAAAAAAAAATTTCGAATTTGTTTTTATTTTTTTTAAAAAAAGGGAAATAAATTCGAAATGATTTTAAAAATATAAAGTTGAGTATTTATTCTTTATAGAAATTTGAAATTTATAATTCGTTATAATTTTTCTTATTAAAATTATATTCTTTATTGAAAACTTAAAATTGGAAGAATTAGAAAAGATAATCAAAAGTAGTGTATTAAAACAAATTTGTTTTTAGGTACGGTCACTTAATATTTATAGATGATTTGTATAAAATTTCAATATTCTTTTTATAATAATATTTTGAACAATTATTATTATATAATCAGTTAATAATCAAAACTCGCTTTGAAATACTAAACTAAATTTTAAAATTCCTATTAAATGTTATTTTTTAATATTTTAATATAATTTATTTTTTTAATGTAAAAAATTAATAATTTTAAACTTTTTCGTATTTAATTGTATATTTTAAAATTAACATTTTTTAATTCAATGTAAAAATAAATTATATATCACAGAACTAGATTAAAATAAATTTTCTAATTAAAATATATATCTCCACTTAAATAACTTTTACATATTTTATATATGAAACGGAAAGATTTATTTTTGCTTTAATTAAATGTTTTCATTTCTTCAAACATTTAAATAAATCATTTAAATCCTCATTGTTTCAAAACATCATTCATTATAAACAATATGTGTGTGTGTGTGTGTGTGTATGTGTATATATATATATATATATATATATATATATATATATATATAGTTATATATAAGTTTGTATAATTTACATTTCATTTCTCTTTGTGAAAATGGGTGATTAAATATACGTTCCTAAGAGAGATATAATATATTGGTCTAGACTATGTTTTAAATACTGAGTATTGAAGACAATTTCAATTTTAATCAAGTGTATTTACTTTTTTATAATTTTATTGTTTTATTTAGCACAGCGAATATCTTTTATATATATATATATATATATATATATATATATATATATATATATATATATATATAATATTTTTGATTTGGTTACAATAAAATTTATCTTATTAAATTTCATATCATTAAAGTAAAATTACGTTTTTGTATGTTTTTTTTTAAAAAAAAGATTATTTATAAAAAATCCGTTTATATTATCAAAATTATAACTATAAATATTCGATAGATATATAATTGTATGTATCAATAATGCAATTACAAATTCAAGGAATTATCATTTATTTATTTATCAATGTTCATTTAAATTCAATTAAAATTTGTCACTGGAGAAACTGTTCATTTATTATGAACAGTTTCTCCACAATTATTATTATTTACAATACATTAATTTAATACATATCCTTTTGTCTAGATATAGTATTATTTTGGTTGTTTATATGAAGAATACTAATTAATTGCACGTAAAATTTTAACTATTATAGATATTATTACTAACTTCATATTATTACTGATTTATGCAAAATGATATCTGAATATATTTTTCACAAAAATATAGTCTCATAACTATTAGATATTATAAATGTATATAAAAAAAGTTTTTTCAAAATATTTATAAAGTGTAATATATTTAAAATAAACGTTACCTAGAAATGTTAAATTTAAAAATAAAAAAGAGTTGAAAAATCTAAATAAAAAACTGTCATAAAATGTATATAAAAAAGGAATATTTTTTCTAAAACATAACGTAAAATTTTAGTTCCAACATACAAATATTTTTTGTATAGTAAATTATAAATAAATATTAGGTGTGTATTTAATAAAAACAAAATTAAATACTTTAAATTCATATATATATATATATATATATATATATATATATATATATATATATATATATATATATATATATATATAGGTATATGAATACATTTTTATTATATTGTTTTATTTTCATACAAGAAACTATTTTATAATTACATTCTAATAACTATAAATGTAGATTCCAATAAAATTAAATATTGATGGTTATAACAACATTATTTTATTTAAATATCTGCAGGCGTACTTTTAAAATAATATTTTTTTGAATCTTTACTTTCCTAGAATTATGTGGCCAGTTTAAAATCAGAAAAAGTCTGATGATTTTTTAGTATATTTGAAGTTATTTCACATCGACAATGTTAAATTAAAAATATCAGAAATGAATGTAAATACATTCTAATTTTGAATAAAATCACAATGAAGTGTATTGTAAAAGTAAATATTACTTGTTACATTTGATTGTAATTCAAAATGTAATTATATGAACATAATATCTAGAAAATTAATCAGTTATTGGAAGCCAATGACGAAAGTATTCTTTCTGAATGAACGCAACATTACTTCACGTCTTAAAATATGACCTTAAATTATTCTGAAATAACTAAGTCACGATACTGAAATTTAGTTTTATGGTCAAAACGCGATAAGATTATCAGAAATAAATATTCAATTCAATTGGCTAAAGTGTTTTTTAAATTGAACAAGTATTACAATTATTAATTTTATATATATTTGTAAATATATATATATATATATATATATATATATATATATATATATATATATATATAAAAAAAAGGTAGAATAGATATTCAAGTTTCATTGTATAAATAAACAATAAAAATATTAAAAAAATTCTGATATTTATCAGTAAATAAATTAACTATAATAATTACTGATTAATTTAAAACGGATAATTATTATCATAATCATTTAGAATTTTTTTCAATAAATATCATTACCTTAAAATACTTTTTTAAAAAATAAGAATTATTTGATGATTTATGTATATTTGTAAACAAACTAATTTAATTGATTAAAGTTTAATACATATACATTTAGTAGAGGTATTTATTTTGTTATAGAGTATACGAGTTATTCCAAATATTTATGCTTCGAGAATATTAACAAATAATATCTAAATACTATAAACATATTTAAACAATTCAATAAATATAATATAGTTTGTTAATTTTAAAACTATACTGTGATGTAGAATTAAAAATCGATAATTTTTATCATTCAAAAGAATGGCTATTTTTAGTTCAAATTTATGTATGTAAATAATTAATTTTGAAATATTTATTTAAATAAAAAACTTTGAAAGATAAATACCTAAATAGTGCATTTTTAAATTTTAAAAATATAAACATTTTGTTTTTATTACATATTTTATTGCTATAATTGAATAATTTTTTAATACAGTGTTTAATTTTTAATATATATATATATATATATATATATATATATATATATATATATATATATATATATATATATATATATGAGAGTCGTTTTATAAGTATGATAAATTTATTTATTGTTTATTTTTATTAATTATTTAATATTATTTAATTTTTGTTTCTTTTTTTCAATACTTATCAGAGGTCCCTCATATATATATATATATATATATATATATATATATATATATATATAAATCTATTAGTACATTGATTTCTAAATAATATCAATTTTTAAACAAAAATATTATTAATTTTACACAAATGAATTTTAACCCCAACACCACAATAATTTAAAGTGTTCAATAATCACTTATTGTTCACTTATTATTTATAATTATATAATCTATAATTATATCGGTTGATGCATTTCAATGGCGACGCCATCATCAGCCGATATAATTATAGATTATATAATTATAAATAATAAGTGAACAATAAGTGATTATTGAACACTTTAAATTATTGTGGTGTTGGGGTTAAAATTCATTTGTGTAAAGTGAATCAGCCATAGTTCCAAAACATCAAATAAAATTAATATTATTAATATTTATATAAACTGGTAACTTCACAAATATAAGTTTATTTATCATTGATAAACAAGACATTAATTTATTTCTAAACCATATATTTAAAAAAATAGAATATATATTTATAATTTTTTTTCCTATTTAGGTTACATAATTTTTTAATAAAATGTAATTATTCATATATTAATTATTAATGAATATCGATAAAAATCAATCTCTTTAGATAAAAAATATAAAGCAGCTTTAACAAACGTCTTTTTAATATTTATAGTACATTTTTAAGAGTGAGACTGAATTTAAATTTAATATATGAAAGTTAGTCGATTTTATTAGAATAATTAAGGTTCTTATATTAATATTTTAGAATATTTGAATCATACAAAAGATTATTGGATTTATTATCATTTTAATAAAAAAAAATTATGTCTATAAGAAATTGGTAGATTTTATAATATATTTATATATGAAATTGACTGACTATATTTATTTCAAAAATTGAAAATATATATCATAGAAATACGAGACTACTATATTTATTTCTTGACTATAACTAAATTATTTATTAAGTTTATCATTATATGCGAATAAATTGAACTTACAATTACTGTAATATTGTGTAGTGTTCCAAAAATATATTGTTTTTACGTCTGAATATCAGTGAATGTTATATTCGGCTTAAAGTATTATTATTCAAAGTAGTTTTTGTTATGTTTTAGAATCACGTAGAATATTATTTTGGTTAAACGTTTTTTTGTATTGTTTCGCAGTTCAATAGAATACCATGATTGTACATAATATCATATTTAATATCCGCAGATAAAAATATTTTACTCGTCCATATTAGTATTAAATTATCTAGTTATTTTTTGCAATTTAGAGTTGTTTTAACAGGGTTTATAGAGTGAGATAGGTCTGTTTTAGATATTTATGTAGTTTTGGTTTTATGAAAATTAGAATTTTTATTATTTTTACAATGCAATATTTTCAGCACTTAAAACTATGTACAAAAAAAATAAAAGTAAAGTATTATTCTAATTATCATATTTATAAATCTGTATTTAAAACATAAAGGTGATAAATATTATTATTAAATTAATTAATTGATTTAATTGACATTTATAAATATATAAAAAATATATTTGTGTTAAAAATTTAATTGATGATTGTTTTGTAAATATTATATCCATTGTTTATATAATTGAATAAATTATTGTCTGTTTTCAACACACTATCGATTAGCTAAATAAATGTAACAACGAAGAGTTGTTAAAACAACGATTGATAAATTTGACTGGGCTGTTTAATGTAAATGAATTATACGAGGGTTGTTTGATAAGTATAGTAAAAAAGTAAGAAAAATTAAATTGAAAAATTTTATTAATTAAACAATAAATAAACTTACCATTCTTATCAAACGACCCTCGTATTTTATTTATTGTTAAACAGAATAAATTAATTACAGTTATGATCTCAGCTATAGTGAAAATCTAATATTTAAATAAATAATTGTATCAAATCAAATATAGCAAAATATTTCATTACATAAATACTATATTATGTAATGAAATATTTTGCTATATTTGATTACTTGTAATAACTCATTGGCAAGTTGGAATAACAAATCGGAGGATTAAAAATATTTTTAGTAGAAGTCTTAGTAATAAACAGAATGTCATAAATCGTTATAAAAAAATAGAATCAAAAATTAAGTACGAAATAGCTTAAAAATGAGATGAAATGAAATTAATGAATTGTCAATACTAAAAATGATTATAGAAAATCTAAAAAAAAAATAATTTACCAAAACTAACTATAATACTAGAAATCTTTTAAGTAAGATTATTAGCCTGAAAACTGTTAGAGGAGTTTTAAAAAACAACGAAAATAATGGTCGAGTTTCTAGGAAGAAATCGTATGTTAATATAATAGAAAGACACATATAACGTTCAGTAAGTAATATGGAAATAAGCATGTTGTTTTTTTGGAAGAACATTATTTTCACAGACAAAAACAAGTACAATATTTGAGATTGTGCTGACTTGGTAAAAATTGAGATAATGGTATAAATAATTAAAACCAAAATATTTAATCCTAATATTAAAATACAAAGACGAATATTTTTGGTATTGGACTGGCTGAGATATTATGGAATAGAAAATTTAGGAATTATAAGTGAATTTATGGACAAGAGTTGTTATTTGAATATTTTAAAGAACGATGTGAAAATAATTGCGACCAAAAAATAGAGGACAAATTTATTTTCTTTCAAAATAATGACTCTAAGAATAAAGCTTACACTATGATATAATTGAATGATTGGATGAACTAGAATTAGGATCAGGAAATATTCAATTAACATCAAGATAGATTTTACCATCAAATCTAATATTTTTTTATAGAAAAATTAGAAAATTTGACGACAAAAAGATCAATTGATGTCGTTAAGAACAATGGATAATTTAGAAAATATTAGCAATAAAACAACAAGTAAAATAGATAAAATATTTTTTCTATTTATGATAATAATTTCGAATCGCGAAATTTGAAGCTAACTTTTTTTAATATTTGATATTTAAAGAATTTAAATCATTTTGTTTGTATTTTTTTATACTAAAATATCGTATAATAAATTAATGTATGAAAAGAAAAATTGAATAAATCTTTAAACAAATTATGTTTATTGTTTATTTGAAATATATTATGTCAATAATTAAATAAGTAACTGCATTTAAATAAAAAAATCAGCTCATAATAAAGAAATAATTAAATTTTCTTTAAATTTAGATTAAAATAATTATTTTTTTGCAAAATATATATTAAATATACATTATATGCAAAATATGATTTTACATTTATAGAGATAAATATTTTTAAATTTCTAGTACCTGTTTATAACTGACAGTATATCTATATAATTGGCGTCAAATCGGAAGTAATACTGCAAATTAAATAACCGCTGGCATTAAAAGCAAGTAATAAGGAAATAAGTTTCTTACTTTCAAACATTTGATTTCTAAAAAAAGATTCAATTTCAAACTTTAACAAATAAATGTAAACATTATTGTAACTACTGTAAAGCGTTTTGAATGTCAGCACGTGTGAACGCATTGATTTTGTCAGTAGAAGGTAATTACAACTGTAATTACAATCACTTTAAATTACATAATTACTTTTAAATTATATTCGCGCGAGGTAATTGAATTTAAATTAATTTTATTTATTATACGAATAAATTGCATTGAAATTGGAATATTCTCTACATTTCCTGTAACAAACTTTTGGGAAATGCACAAAAGGTGTAAAAGCAATATTATTTAACTTTTGTTATAAATAAAATTGATGTTATTGATGAACAAAGTTTGATTTATGTTTGTAATATAATGTATTCATAAATTTATTTCTTTTTGTTTTATTTAATTACAAATATATTTTATTTATATATATATATATATATAAATATATATATATATATATATATATATATCATACCCACACACCTGCGTACATAACTTCTTATTTAATTCAATTTTTCAATGCCTAAACAAAAAAAATAACTTTTTTATAAACATATTTTTTAAAAAAAATTGCTTTATCGTATATAAAAATATTTTTTCCAGAGACAATTTAAAGATTTTTAAAACACAATTTATTTTTATTATAAGGTATATTATTATTCCCCTCTCTCTCTCTCTCTCCCTTTTTCTCTATCTATCTATATATTATGAATTTATTTATCTATCTATTTATGAATTTCATAAGAAAGATAAATAATTTTGATTTTTTGTTTTGAAACAACAATTTATGTAATATGTATATTGTTGGAAAAATATTTTAAATAGTAATGAATGATTCAAGAAAATTCTATTTATTTAAACTTTTCGAAATTTTCTTAATACGTTTTAATTTTATGCTTTATTATGTAGATGGATAAAATTCGAAGAAGACGTTGAAGAAGGTGGCAATCGTTGGTCGAAACCTCACGTTGCAACACTCTCTCTCCATTCATTGTTCGAATTACGTAGTCTTCTGCTAAATGGCACAGTTATCCTTGATATGGAAGCAAGTTCATTAGAACAAGTAACCGACCTTATACTCGATAACATGATTAATGCTGGTGGTTTAGATTTCGATTCAAGAGATAAAGTACGAGAAGCTTTGCTTAGAAGACATCGTCATTTGTACGAACGGAGAAAAGACAACAATGTATCACGGTTACCAATTATACGTTCGTTAGCAGACATCGGTAAAAATCATTCATCGTGCAAAAGTGAGTGTTGTTGATAATTTTTTATATCATTTTTATATATTATATTTACACATATCATATCATCATTCACTCATACTAACAGTTAATACATTTCTTTTTCGTTAGTGTTTACGTTATTTAAGATAAGTATTGATTTTGCTGCATCAATAAATATTTTTAGGCGGAGGATATATTACTTTATATTTTTATACATGACAAATAAGTGTATCATACCGAATGTCCTACATTGACTTCTTTATTTTTACTTATATTGTCTGAAAAAATATTTACAAAAAAGTAAAAAGAAATATTTTGCACACCACGTTTATATATGTATATATTATATACTCGTAGGTATACATATATACATTTACTCTTTGTTTATAAAATAACCAATAATGTAAAGATTAATATCGACGTTTTTTAATAAAAAAATGAGCCTTATTATAAATAGACCGTATATTAGACAAGAAATGTAGACAGAAGAACTTTAAATGATATATAAAGTAATCATCGTTTAATATTTTATAAAAATATCCCTTAAATAAATATTGTAAGTTTATAACATTTTTGACATTCAAAAAAAGTTATACTAAACATATTGGCGTATAAGGGAAAAAAATAATTGGTAAATAAATAAATATAAAATATATATTCTAGCAAAATATATGTTGATTATAAAGTGTAAAAAAAGTAATCCTGGTTTAATGAATTTTTCCCTCTGATAATTTTAATCAAATTCCGTATGCTTGTTAAAAGTAATTCAATAAATGTTATTTTAATTTTTTAATCAATCCAGTAAAATGTTTGTAAATTGCTAAAAAAACGTAACTAGTTTATTACAATTTTAACACTTTTATACATAAAATAATTAAATTGGATATTAATATCGATTTTAAATTCAAAACAATAATTGATATAATTTTTTCTTACATTATTTAAATAATGTTAGATAATAAGTTAACAGTAACTATGATTATTATTTCAAATAAAATTTAAGAATTAAATAGTATAAATATATAAAAAAATGAAAAGGACGAGTTACAATTTAATTTATATGCATAAAGAGAAAATAATTTATATGTCAAAACAACATATTTGGTTATGAAATGTGTGTTATATAACACCAATTTTTAGGAAACAAATATGGATATTTTTCTATTTTTTAAAAATATATTGACATACTTTGAAAATAATTGTCATTTCAGATTTCGAGTAAATTTATTTCAACATCATAGAAATTCATTCATCAAAGTATTTAGCAATTTATTGTTAACGAACACTTATTTTTATAACATTTTACGATTTTTAAAATTTTTAATTTGTTAAATTGTCGAAAAAAATATTTATTTTGTGATTTGCAAAATTAACAATAGAATTGTCGATTTTTTAAAGAAATTTGAATAGTATTTTAAATAATAATTACAATTTTTTCTCTTAAAATAATTACAATTAATATTGATTTCGACTGATTGAATTTTAGAAGAAAAAGGGGTATATGTTTTAATAGACTAATAAATATTGAAATATATTTCAGAACGAGCTTGTATAGTTTTAAAGGTCTGTTATGATTTTTTTACAATAAATTGATTATAATTATTATAAAGATTGGTGTGCGTTTTCAGACAAAGATGTTTAAAATAAGGAATCATTGTATGATGTAATTAAATATGATGTTAGGAAACAATAAAATCTGACCAATTTAGCTAAAATCGACACGATGTGATAGTGCTGGTTTGTCATGTTATTTGCATGCATCGTTGTGCTCTTCAGACTTGCAGGACGGTAGCAATAAGAGATCATCCTCATCAGTATCTCTGCACCAAACACGTTCGAATACATCCTCAGGGAGTCCATCAGCTCAAACTGCTCTTCTAAGCAGCACGAGAGACCGAAAAGGCTCTTACTTAGCTGTACCAGGTCAGAATTAAACCCCAGCGACCCTGTTTTAGAGCGATTCCTAAATTCGAAAATTAAACGAGCGCTAGTTTTGCTTTATGTTTTATGTCGAATATACACATCAAGCGAATAATACATACGCACATTCGCCTTATATTTGATACTATTTGAGTATTTCAAGTATACAGAGGAATTATTTTAAAATAAACATCTCGGAATATTTTTACCAAATAAAGACATTTTTTTCTTATTATTTTATAATAACAAAATTAGTTTTCAGTCTTCTATTAAGCAATAGTATACTTTTGTAAATAAAATTAAGTCTTTTTAGTCATAATTTTACTTTATAGTTGAAAATAAATACATTTAATATATATATATATATATATATATATATATATATATATATATATATATATATATATACACATATATATATATATATATATATATATATATATATATATATATATATATATCATATATTATAAATTGAGGTTATCAGAATACCATTTAGTAGGAAATAATAACAAATAAAAAAGTTTTGATTAATAATACAAACCGTTAACACATAAAAAAAATAATTGAAAAAATTAGAGATTAGTTGTAAGTCAAGTTCAATTAATTTGAATTGTTTTTTTTGTTAAAAATTAAAACTGTGTTTATTGTAAATAATAATACTTTGAAATGGATTTTTGATAAGTAATTTCTTTTTATTATCGAAAAACTTTAAAACATCTTTATTAATTTTACATAGGAGTTATTTGGATTATCTTTATATAAGGAGAAAATTTTATTAAATAATAATAAATTCTGTATATTGTATGGGGAAAATAGGTAAATATCTTCAAAATATTTATATAATATATTGATAAGTCCATAAAATCTTAATCTATAATTCAAACTATAAAAAGCTTTGGGGTTTAGAGGAAAAGGATTCTCTGCTCGTTATGAAAAGATATTTTTGTAATACTTTATCAAAGGGTGTATAAGTGTGTCTGTGTGTATTTATATGTATGTATGTATGTATGTATTATTTTAAATAAAAGTTACATTATTTTCAGTATCGGAAATATTTTTCTGCATAAAAAACTTTAAATAAGAAAAAATCCAAAATCATGTTAGTAAATGAAAAATTTTATTTGCTAATTTAGAATAAAGTTTATTTTGTTTTGGAATCTAATAAAAAAATCAAATAAAAAAGAGATACTTTTGACTTGAAAATATCAGTGACAGAAAAAAAATTTCTTATATATATTTATATTATAGTATTAACTTCAATAATAGATGAATGTTACAATAATTTGTATTAAAAATAAATGTTATTTGTCATTTTCGAATATTTTGTAATGTTTAACGTAATTTAATAGTTAATTAAAAATATAGTTAACTATTAATAGAAATAAAAGTACTTTTTTAAAATATTTTTTATTTTGTAAATTTAAAATAATTAAAAAATATTTAGTTGGATATATAAAGATAACATTTACTATTGTTTAACTATGATAGTTTATATATATATATATATATATATATATATATATATATATATATATATATATATATATATGTCTACATACATAAATAATCATAATACAATTTATTACTTTGCGTGAAAATAGAATCCTTTTAGGGAGGTACATTTGACAGAGTATTTTTCTGAAACACTTTTATAAATAATTCATCCGAATCAATTTAACATACAACTTTTTAAAATGAAAATATTTAGTTTAGTATATTACTGCATTAAATAAACACTATTATGTACTTGAAATGCAAATTATTTGAAAAATGTTCTGAGATGATTATTTTTAAAAACAAAATCTGTATATATGTATAAGATAATCAGATATATTTAAAGTTTATGTCTGTGTACAGGGTGTGTGTTTTGTATCGAATTTAACTTGTGTCTGTTGAAATTTGTCACTAACATTTAAATTTTTTTAAAAATGTGGGAAATATTAAATGTTCCAAATGGAACCTCAATTGTATTACTAATTATATAATAATTACAAAAACATGCAAAAATGTATGTATATTTGCATGAAATAAGTTTTTTTATTTGGATACTTATAGGACAAATACACTCGTATATAATAATCAGATCGATACATATATATATATATATATATATATATATATATATATATATATATATATATATATATATATATATATATATGAATAATATGAAAAACGAATAAGTCTCATATGAGATTACACAGTTTGTTGACAATTAGTATTTCAAATTTATTTCACATATAACTAAGATTAGTCGAGTGTTAAATAAATTATATCGTTTGATTTTTCCCCGATCGTATAAAATTTAATGAGTATTGTTACTCCACAAACAACATTTAAAAGAATCTTATCGCGTTACTTTTTATATCAATTTAATATTTAATAAATATTGTGTATATTATTAGTAACATAATTGACGTATTGTGCTTTTCTGCTGTAAATTGTATGGCATAATGCCCTAATAATATATCATATTATATGAAAAAACTTTTGTTAATTTAACTCATCGTTCTTTGTAAAATATTCATTATTTATTGACTCCCTTTCAAATATTTGAATATGAAATAGCTGTAATGAAAGATTAATGCTTAGAAATCTGCTAGTTATAGTTCGTAACCTATATTAAACTGTAAGTTAGCAGGTATGCATAATAACACTATTTTATAGTGACATCTTCGCACGAGAAGCATGGTACTTAAAATTATAAATCTGTCTCGAAACTTATAATTATATATTATTTTAATTAATAATGTAGTAGATGAAATATTTCACATAAAGATCTTTATAAATTAGACACATCGTAATAACATTTAATAAAAGAAAGCAAATAAATTCATAAACTAAAATGAAAAAAATCGCTCTATCATTTAAAAATTAATTACCTGTGTATACAATGATTATGAAATACAAAATGAAATGCTGATAAGTAGTCTTAATATTATTAATTATAAGAAAACTTTACAATTGATATTATCTTCTTAAATTTCAATTAACGTCGCTTTAATAAGAGGTGTTCGAGCGATGTTGAAAGATAAAATCTTCCGAAGAGAAATTATATTACTTTTATCATAGTCTAGAAAATAAAAGATCATTAAAGAAATTAAAAGGGCATTTAAATCCCGTCGGAATTTATCTATTCAATGAGAAAATTATTCATGATGTTTGAAAATGACTGAATAATTTAATATTAAATACCAAAATTTTGATTTAAAAAACAAATTCGATTTAAATAATATACTTAATAAATAAGCTTAATTATTTTTATTTTTCAAATAAGTTTAAGAAAATAAAACATGAATATATTAAAAACCATATACAAAAATGTTGACATACATTATGTCATATAAATAAATAAATTTAGAATGTTACATTTATTAATTAATATCCATCTTTATCATTCTGCATTAATTTTTCGCATGATATTTACATGTTTTTGAGTTTCAAGTTCTACGTATATAAAAACTTGTTACTTAATCTTTTAAACAAAGCATGTACTGTTATGTTTTTTTATAGATAAAATCCTTTAATTCTTTTATAAATTATATTTATATTCCGTATTGTAATTACATAATAAATTTTTAAAAATTTATAAATTGTTCTTCATTAATACACAGTCATCGTTTGTTATTTAATATTATAAAAAATATAATTAAAAATGATAAATTGAGATAATTTTAATAAACAAATATACGTTTACTATTCATAAAGGAATTTAGGGAATTTGTCTATGAAATAAGTTTATTTCTAAATGGTTGGAATGTTTTCGTTACTTGTATGGAATTTATTTTATTAAGACCAAAAATTTATTCCAGAGCGAAAAGCAGTGCGTTTCTTTTCTGATCTTTTAATTTTGGAGCCAATGATGATTTGTTTATAGTTCATCATTTATATATTTATATATATATATATATATATATATATATATATATATATATATATATATAAAATATTTATTTGATACATAAATTATATCATAAATGTAAAATAAGTATATAATTTTAATAATTATTTAAATGAAAATAATAAAATGAAAATACATATTAAACAATATATTTATTCCTAAATTAATTATACATGTTTAAGTTATTCTAAAGAAAAACAAAAGTACAAATTAATGTTACGATTAGGATTTTAGTTGATCCAAAATCTATTAATAAATATGTTTATTTAAAATAAACAAATTTAAATTACACTATTTTTAAGTCAATGTATCATTTGAGGCAATTTTCTTGTGCTTATCTTCTTTAGGTTATTTAACCATACTTTTTTCTAATTCACTGGTGGATGTTTTCTTTTATTTTTTTATTCGGAATTTTCTAACTTTTCTGAATACATATATATATATATATATATATTATATTAGTTATTTTTTTTATTTTTTTTATAGAAAAAATAAACTGTATATTTAAAAAATACTTAAATAGTGAATTTTCTCAAAATTTATTTTAAATGTTTTTATTTGTATAATTATTTCATTTAATTTGTATGAAACATTTTATTTATCTTACTATATTCTGTTCATACTTTAAATTTTGAACTTTTTACAATAATACCAAAAGATTATAAACACATTTATAAGAATATATTTACACAAAGCAGAAAAAATTAAACAGCGTAATTAATTTCCAAATTATTAGTCACAAATATAAAAAATAATATGACATTTACATTAGATTTTTGTCTTTTATTATTGTTGTTTCTTTTTTCGTAATTTTTAACAAATAACATCAAATACAACTCATTTGTTGGTATAGTAGTTCTTTTTTATTAAATAATTTCGAACACTCCACAATTTAAGAAACATTAAATCTGATGATTAAAATTTGTCTCAGACAGAAAAAGTCTAAAGGTTATGAGAATAATTAATGTCTGATTTATATGTACTTGAATATAATTTATATATATATATATATATATATATATATATATATATAAATATATTTGTATATATAAATACATATACATTCTTTCTTAAATTACTTTAACCCAATATTTTTGTAGAGGTTTATGTAGTAAGTTAAATAAAGTAAGATAGTTATATATTATTGACTTTCAATTTTAGTAAATATAAAATTGTTCATTTTAATATTAAGTTTTATGTTTAAAGAAATAAAAATAAAATTTTATCTCATATATCATTAAATGTATGTGTATATATATATATATATATATATATATATATATATATATATATATATACACACACATACACACACACAATGCATACATAGATACATCTTTTCCATTAACTCAAAATTAATCTGATCATTTTAGCGATAATATAAAATAATATTCAAAAAGAATACTTTCAGATAGTGTTTCATTTTCCATTAAAAAACACATTTGCTAAAACCATTGTTAGCGTATGTGTACTATAATTATATATACTGTATGTTCGTTAATGTCCTTTTAGAATGCCTGTCATAATTTCACAAATAGCAGATAACATGGGATAATACAATCAGTCATGGTCGTTTTTACTCCAATGAAGTGATACATAGCAGCCATAATATAAGATACTATGATGTAGGTCACTTGTAATGCTTTAATATATTTTAAAATTTTATAAATTTAATCAAACATTCATATTCAGTCATGATTTTTATAAATATTTAACGATTTACAAGTATCAAAATAATTAAATGTACAATTGAAAAGTTAATGTGGAAGAATTCTATAATTTTTTACAGATATAATTTCTGTATTATATTTTTGGTCCAAAAATTATTATTTAATAAGAAATTTCTTCCATTTATTAGAAAATGAAGACTAATTATATATATATATATATATATATATATATATATATATATATATATATATATATATATATATGAAAGAAAAATAAATGTCAGCTAATTTATTTACATTAAATAATGTTCAATAAAATTATATTAATAAAAACTATACTTTTTCGAATCAAAAGCATATTTCATTATGCCATTTAGATATTTGGTATTTATTCGAATTTATTGGATTTTTTTCAAAAGTTCTGGGATTAAGAAGTATTTGAGAATCATTTAAATTTTTTAATACTTAATTTTATTTTTTTTAATATACCATCACTGAATTTTTAGAATTGAAATATTCATAAAAATATAACTAAAAAAGTATAAAAATAATTAAAGATCATGTATATCTTTATTATATAGGGTCATCCAAATGTGACGCCTGGATTTGTGTTTTATTAAAAAGAAACAAGCGTATAGTTTCATTTTAATAAAACACAAATCTAGGTGTCACATTTGGATGACGCTATATATATTATAGATACATCTTTTATTTACAAAATGTGGACATTATAATACATTAATTTATTATTAACTTAGAAATTAGGATAATAATAAGCATCAAATAATGTAAATTTTGATGATAAAATATTTATAAAAGACAGAAACATGTATAAAAGCATGATCTGTTAAAAAAATTAATAAAAATGACAGCAAATATTTATATAACGAAAACGTACTATTTAGGATTTAACAAAAAGTTATTTAATAACTTTTCACTAAGTGTATATATCACTAAAAAACTGGCCATTCCTACATTTCTTTTTTTTTAAAAAAAAAACATTACGTAAGTATAATCGAATATGAAATAACTTGTGTTACATATTTTTCAACATATTTTTAAACACTAATTTTTAATTCTTAAAAAGAAGCTTTAAAATTAATTTATAAAATATTTTTTTATATATTTTTTTTCCAATTTGGTATAGGCCAATCATTTACAAAAACATTGATAAAGATTTGTTCCTTGCAGTTAATATGGAAAATGAATATATCAATACATAAAATACGTTTCATAGTTATTAGAGTTTTTATGTCTACAGATGATATTCCACATACCGTTGGGTTTACAACATGGTTTACCCATGGACATGTGCCAAAAGGTTTGAGCATTTATGTTGGTGTGCGTTTTCCATTTTTTCTCACTATTGACTTTAATCAACTATCATTTATATTTTAAACCTTATTTCATATGCCTGATACTACTACAGATTCATGTTTGTTCTTTGTATTAATGCTGTATGTTGTAAGCTTTGAGAATTTTAACATTTTGTAGTATTCTTGTATAAAATTACACATATTATATATATATATATATATATATATATATATATATATATATATATATATATATATATATATATATGTTTGTAACACCGCAACTGCCTTATACTTCACATATTTATTAAGTTTTTAATTTAATTGTAAGTAAAAAATGACTCAAAAATTACTTCATAAATAAGTTACATTATAAATTTTAATTAATAATAATATTTATTATAATATTTTTTATATATTATTTTGGGCTTAAAAAATTATATATGTATAATTATCAAATACTTTAGTAAAGTACAAATATGATAATAATCAGAAAATAATACGTCAAAGTTTTTTAGATAAAGTTTGCATATATACAAAATCAATTTTAATGTCTTAGGAGATTCCCTTTGTTAATATTCAAGCAAAATAATATTGTTAATTTTATTTCATTGAAATACCAGTATAAACCATTAAGGAGTATGTATGTAAATATATATATATATATATATATATATATATATATATATATATATATATATATATATATATATATATATATATATATATATATATATATATATATATATATATATATATATATATATATATATATATATATATATATATATATATTAATTTATATATATATTTATATAAATATACATATATATAAATATATATATATATATATATATATATATATATATATATATATATATATATATATATATATATATATATATATATATATATATATATATATATATATATATACGACTGGACATTCAAATATATACTATTTATTTTGTTAAAATTAATTCAAATAGACTGCTTTATTTTGTTAAAATTAATTCTACGACAAACTATGTGAGGATATTAACGCACGAGTATATTTTATTCAATGAAATCTTTTTAATAACAGTGTGTTATCAAAGAATATAAACTATACAGTTTATTTAATTATCAAAAATCTCATATTTTATAAATTAAAATCATTATATGTTTGGTTAAATATTTTTATTAAATACAGCATAAAAATTAAGTCATTAAAACTACCTGACAGGTGATTATGTTTGTGTATTAAATTATTATTTTGAGTGTTGGAATAATATACAAAATAATACAATGGTTCAAAAAATAATTTTAATATAAAAAACTAAATTATAACAATGATATTAAATGTATCTATATGAATTTATGAATTGTATTTCGTTTCGTTTTATTTTTTTATATTTTTTTCTATAAATAGAGACACAAAGTCAGTTAAATAGATGTTATTGACATTGTCAATTGAGCTACAAATAAAATATTATAAATGTAATTAGTTTACGCGTTTTATTTTTAATGGTAGAGCAGTGAACGATTAATTGAAATTCAGTTTTCGAATTGCATGTCTATTTTTACTGTTATTTGTATATAAATACAAATAATACTTAAAAGGATTAATTCATAAAACAGATACTAAATATATTCCATCACAATTATATTAGATCAATTTTTGTATATAATTAGAAAACACTATAAGTTTCTTGTTTTATTTATGAAGATGTATATTTAGTAAATTTTTTTTTTGTTATATTACACCAAAGAGATTTTTAAACAGTCTATCTTAATGAAGCATGTTAAAAATATATTTTTGAAAAAAGGAAATAATTATACCCTGTATTAATAAAACGATAGGAAAATAACTTTAATTATCTATTTCGAATGATGTTAAATGAGGTCAAGTTAAATATTTAATTTACGTAATAACGCATTTGTATCTCAATTTAAACACTAATGGTTTTAACTTATGTAGCCTGTTTCATTATTTATTCAACAGTAAGTAAAAGTACTTAACTGTTGTAATCATATATATATATATATATATATATATATATATATATATATATATATATATATATATATATAAATCAAATCTAGTATATATTTTACTAAGAAAATGATAAAAAAATATAAAATTTCCGATTGAAAAAGGAACTTCTAAATTAGTATACATTGTATATTATACAATAAAATAATTTTTGAATTGTTTAGAAAAAATATAATCTATTTTAAATAAAAAAAAAAATGTTAATTCGATTAAAAATACAATATTTGAACTGATATATTTGAATATCAAATATAAGTATCAGATTAGTAGTGATGGATGACAAAATACATTATTAGTTCTAATTGGTATTAAAATTGTTGAAAAATAATACTCTAGATAATTAATTAGAATATACTTATCATATTAAGTACCTTTTTTAGTTTTAAGTAATTTTCTATTATATTTTATATGAATTATTTTTAATATTTACTATGTCGTTAATAAAATTTATTATAAATTAATAAACAAATATGAAAATGTCAATGAAGAGATTTTTTTATTTTCAAATTTCATCAACAATTTGTTTAAGAGATTTTCATGATGTTAAAACGAGCAGATAATTTCTTTGTTGTTAAAAATAATTCATTTTCAATTAAAAATATTTCATCGAAAATTAATCACATGCAATATATCGATAATGTAATATAAATTATTGACAAGCGATTTTAAAACGACAATATATTTTTAAGTGTCACAAATTTTAATAAATCTCAAAAACAAAAAAAGTAAAATATACTAAAACTACAATTGAGATTAATGTAATGCATTAATGTTACATTCGACGTTGATACTATTATTATTTTCGATGTATACTGCATATCTGCTAAATCAGAAATTTATTTTATATATATATATATATATATATATATATATATATATATATATATAATTACGTTAGTAATTAGTAGATTTAAAATAATTATTTCTATATCACCTTAATAATATTTCAACAATTTTTATAATAGATATTATAGTAAATAATATTTTTACAATTTTCAAATCACAGATTAAAACTATGTAAATAATTATCTTACCATGTTTGTGTTTATTCACTTATTTTAAGGAATAGATTCAATTAAAAATGTTAGATTTTTATATTAATATATTTTTTATGAAAATTTGAAATAGGTTCTGGTGCTTCTGCACATTCATAAATTAAAATTAATTTGGGATTCGACAAATGATCATTATTGTGAAATATTGTGTACAGTTTCATTTTTATCGATATATCATTTATAAATCGTTCGAATTCATTATTCAATATGTGCATTTTCAATGACATTAGCACGCCTTAAAGCACCAATATTGTAAACCAAATATATCATTTTTTTGTTAAATAGATTAAAAAAAAAACATTATTTTATTGGTTACATTACTTTGAGCACATTTTTCATAATATCAAAATCTAATCACACATAATTACTCTTACACATTTCAGTAAACCGCACTTGAATCAATATGTATATATTTATATTTTTAGTGATATTATGTAATTTGTATGTTTTTGTATACCTTCTATGTGTATATCTACTTGTATGTATGAAAAAGTTATCGACTATGAATGGTATTGTTCTCAGTACGAAGTGTATTATTTTCTAAATGTCACTTTTTCAGTGGAAGAAATTCTTCCAGTTCAAGGTGGAGTAATTTGTTCTGAGAGTGTATGCACCAAACCCCAAGAGTCTAGCAGATTCCTGGCTATCCCTGGTGAGGGTAACATGTCTGCTTTTACTAACAATCTGTCGTGTTATAGTCGATGTTGTGTGTTTATTTGTGTATGTAATATTTGCTTAGTGTTGTTACCTTTAACCAATTATTTTATGTTAATTTGAAAATCAATAACAAAATGTTATTTTTTCAACAGTAAAAATAAAATAATATACAATATCCATTTAAGTTATCAAAAGAGTGCTAACATTTTAAGATATTAATGATTTATAAAAATTCAATATTTTTCTTTCTAATGAAATATCAAAATCGCAACAATTTAGTATATGAAAAAAGTAAAATTATTCAATTTAATCTTAACTGTTTGCTATAAAAAACATCGTTATAAAATACATTAATTATTTTATTTTATATATTTCCATTTTTTTTCAAATTTAAAACCTAAAATATAATGTACATGAATTCAATAAAATGCTGAAGTTAACATTTTTAACAAAAAATAGTCAATTTCCTTAAGCTTTTCTCACTTTAAATTGAAAACAACTGTTCATGTTTTTTCAAATTTGATTTTAGTCATAAATTGCCTAAAAATTACAAAATTATAATATGAATTAACGATAAATATATATATATGTATTTGTAAAATGAATAGAAATGTTCTATTTTCAAAAATATTATAAGTATTGAATATTAAAAAATATATTAAGATAATAAAATTTAAAAATCGAACTTTTAAAGTACAATTTAATACCAAACTATTATTTTTCGATAAATTTTAAGAATAATAAAAATAAAATATTTAATTATTTACTCTTTTAAGCGTGACCAATATTAAAATATTGATTGCATTCTTTTTAGATGTTTTTTTTTTGTAATAAGAGATAATATCAGAAGGTATTAAAGAGGAATTAAAGTTCTATATTTATACAATTTAATTACAATAATTGAGTGACTGTCAAAGGTATAATTGCTAATTAAAAACAACTATTTTTCATATTCTAAAGGGAATTATATTTTAATTCGTTTAATTGTTAATATTTATTAAATTTATCAATTAATTCATATTTTTTTAATTTGTAAATTAAAAATAAATTCATATAAATAAATATGAATTAAATTTATCAATAATATATTACATAAAATTTTCAAATTGGAATTTAATATTCGAAATATTTTTTGATTACAAAAATAAAATTAAATATTTGTAATTTTACATCAAAATAAATGTCATTTTGACTTCAAGAAGTTTAGTATAAGATAAATAAAATTATTAATACGTGATGCCAGAGACTTTGATTTTACTAGATTTTCCCATTTGAATTTAGAAACTGATAAAAAAATTCGTATTCATTAATTTAAATAGACAATAGATTTAATCACTTTATTCCAAAAAGTAATCTAAATGCATTTTAACTATTTAATTTGAACTTTACAGTAACAAATACAATTGAAAGGAAGGTAATTGAATTTGTGGTATTATTTATTTTTGAAATAAAAAAGTTTATCCAATAAATAAAAACACATGCTTTTTATGTTTGTCTTTGTCATTTGTGACGTTCACTGTAAGCTTTAACTTAATTTAAAAAGTTGATTGCAATATGTAATGTAATTTTAGTTTTTCAACTGATTAAAAATTAGTTTAAATTACTAGATAACTGATTAAAATAAAAGAATATATAGTTTTTGACAAATATTTATTGACATAATAATCAAGTAAAAAATATGAAGTAAAAAATATAAAATTAGTGTATATTTTTTTTGTATATGTATAATTTTTATATATTTTCTTTTTAATTATTAGATATCTTAACTTTGATTTATAAAAAATGAAAGAATTACAATATACATATTCGTTAAGAAACAATAAAAAATGTTTAAAGTGTACTTTTTGAAAAGTTTTTTTTAAATTTCATAATTACTTTCAAAATGTATTTTTTCTAAATAATATACATATATTATCAAAATTTATACAATTATAAGCTTTAAATTTATTTTTCATTTAAGTTATTTAATTTTGTATCTATACAAAATACAGCTTTATTATTTGTAAATTTTGATGTTAAGCTGCTTTATGAATTTAATCGTCAACCAAAACATTATATATTATTTTGTGTTTGCATATATAGACATCAATTGCTTTGGTACTTTTAGTTTTGAAAGTATAAGAACAAATATACAAAAGAAAAAATATTCAGTTATGTAGTTGTTTAAATTGAATAAGTTATAAATAATAAATGTGTTCTAGTGTGTGTATCTTTTTGTCTTTCGTAAGGATTATTTGAAATACTAAATAGATTTGCTACACTTATTTATACATATGAGTATATAAGTGATGAATTTGATAGAGAAATTTTATACGCTAAAACAATGCTAATAAAACATATTGTTTATTATAAAATTTAAAGTGAAAAGAAAAGCAATGGAGAATAATATAATAAAATTAATATCTTTTCTGTTAGCACTCTATAATTTGTATATATTTTATGATAAAACTTAACATGAGCCTATTTATTCATTATGTACTTTTAAGTATATATTTTTTAAAAAAAAACAATATTAAAGAATTTTGAAACTGTTTTGTATTGAAATTTTTAATGTTTCTGCTTGAATTATTTTAGAATACTATCAATATGCGATACTTTTTTAACATATTGATATTCTTAATTAAATGTGATTGTGTTAAAAAATAAAATATATTCAAACATGTAAAGTGTTTCTCAAATTTTACAATAGATTTTATTTAACCTTATACATATATAATATTGGAAAAATAAATTTATTTTCTTTTAAAAAACAATTTAAAACTTAGATTAATTTTAATTTAAAGTATATTTTAATTATAAATACATTACTAATTACCTACTAAAGTATACATATTTCATTGTAGGTGTTATTCTAATAATTTGATTATTTTTGCAGTATTGACGGTTACAAGGTATAGGTTTTAAAAATAATCATGATATAAACTTCGACAAAAAAAAATGGAAATTTAATAAAATAAACCTATACATGTTGTAATAATTACATTATATATATATATATATATATATATATATATATATATATATATATAAATATTTGTTTCATAAAAAAGTAAATGAATATTATCTTACAAAATTATTCTACTTCTTTTAATGTACTCGTATAAAGGAAATGTGTGCCATTGTTGGAAAATTATACAGAATAGTATATTAAAAATAATGTTTGTTTATATTGTAGATCCTAAAGTTAATTTAATTCCTATTTTAAATTTTTAGTATTTTAATTATTTTACATATATAAAAAATTCATTTTTCTATAATAGAACAAAAATAATTACCATTTATTTTTACGTTTTTTTTTTAGATTTGGCATCTGCAGACATTTTAATTAAATATTAAGTTATTGCATACATTGATAATGTTCTAAAATTATCTTAGTAAAAACTCTCTAAATTGTTTTTAATTTTAAATTCGTGAAATAACAATTAAATTTAGATTAAAATTATATGTATATATAATTAGAAATAATTTTTCAATCGTTTTATAACTACACATAATGAAACATAAAAAAATTAGTAAAAGGCTATTAGTTTTATCACATTTATCTACATACGTATGCTCTATGTGTGTGTGAGTGTGTATATATGTATGTGTGTATGTATACACACACACATATACATATATATTTGTGTGTGTACATACTTGGTGTATTAATTAAATAAGTATGTTTTAGGACAAGAAAAATCAAACGAAGGTCTTGGTATGACGAATAGTCCTAGCAGTATTTCTTTTAACCGCAACCAAAGTGCTAACGATTTAGGTCATATGAATGGTGACATAAATCATAGAGGAAATTTACATTTCATGCGAAAAATTCCTCATGGTGCTGAAGCCTCTAATATTTTAGTCGGCGAAGTAGATTTCTTAAAGAAAACATTATCAGCATTTGTTAGACTTAGTAATGCAGCTATTATGGGTGATCTTACTGAGGTCCCTGTCCCAACTCGTTTCTTATTTATATTACTTGGTCCTACTGGTGGTATATCTGGATTTCATGAGATTGGAAGAGCAATGGCAACATTAATGTCCGATGAAGTGTTTCATGAAGTAGCATATCGTGCACGTAATAGAAATCATTTACTAGCTGGAGTAGATGAATTCTTAGACGCAGTAACAGTTTTACCACCCGGTGAATGGGATCCTACTATAAGAATAGAACCTCCAGCTGCGATACCATCTCAGGATACAAGAAAACGACCCACGGAAAAACCAGTTAAAGAAGAGTCTGACGAGGAAGAAGAACAAAAACAACGTGAAGAATCGGGCCTTACAAGAAGTGGGAAATTATTTGGTGGACTTATAAATGATATACGAAGAAAAACGCCTTGGTACTGGACAGATATTAAAGATGCGCTTGCTCTACAGTGTATTGCATCGTGGATTTTCTTATATTTTGCCTGTTTATCGCCTATTATTACTTTTGGTGGTTTATTATCAGAAGCGACGGATAAAAATATGGCTGCAATGGAATCTTTAGTATCTGGATTTGTTTGCGGTATAGGATATGGCTTTTTTTCGGGTCAACCACTGACAATTTTAGGTTCTACAGGTCCTGTTTTAGTTTTTGAAACGATCGTTTTTGATTTTTGTAAATCATATGAATGGGATTATATGTCTTTTCGATTTTGGATCGGTACGTGGATTGCAATCATTCTATTAATATTGGTTGCAATTGACGCTAGTGCCCTTGTCTGTTACATCACAAGATTTACTGAAGAAAATTTCGCTACTCTAATTGCGTTTATTTTTATTTACAAGGTAAGTGCATACAAATGTGTATTAGGTACTAAAATAGATCATATAAGCAATTTACACTTTAAAAGTTGATTATCATTGTTTATTAAATGAAATATGCATAATCTCCGCAGAGTATCGTACAAATCCATACTGAATATAGTAAATATATAGGGTCATTAAAATGCGACGCTTAGATTTGTGTTTTATTAACAAGAAACTATACACATGTTTCTTTTTAATAAAACACAAATCTAGGCATCAAATTTGGATGATTCCATATTAGTAATAAAATTGTTTTAACAGAATATTGTTAAATAACAAATACTCGCACATTTCAATTATATCGTAATTGTGATGTAAACTATATCCATTTATAATATACGATTGCAAATATAATTAATGACTGTCATGTATAGCCGATGACGCATGTTTTTGAAATCAGTTTTATTTGTCAAAACAGCTTTCAAAAAACAAATCTATCAAATTCAGAAATTTTAGTAGTGTCATTTTATCATGTCATACATTTTAAAGGATAGTTAATGTTTTTAATATATTTTTTTTGTATTTAATTGATTATATATTTATTTTAAATTTGTGTCTTTAAATATTTATCTTTTAATTTTCGTTAAGTTGCTTTTTTTAATTACATCGTTTAATAAATAACATTGATACGTTCAATTCAAATGTGATAATATAATAATAAAAATGGTCATAAAAACACATTTTTCACTAAGCACTGAAAAATATTTTTTATAGCTAAGTTAGTTTCATAAATAAAATATAATAAAATCGATTTGATTTATTGACTAATGAATTACAACTTTTTCATTTTTTCCTTTATAAAAATTTAATTTCATAAACAATTATCAAAATAGATGACTAAATATATTGACTAATTTATTTTTGACGAAAACCACAAGATTTTCTTGTAATGTTCAATAATTATTTATTAAATATTTTTATTATTATTTAATATGTACAAGTTCAAATATTTCGATAACGTTAACTCTTTATCTTTGAAATTCACGTACATTAAAATTAGATTTATGTATCTGAGCTTTGAAAATAATGGAATTGTTGTCGAAGTTCACGCAAAATAATGAAAAGTGAAATTAATGAAAATTTAACTTAATAATAAAATCTTATAACTTTAGGGTAATTTGATTTCGTGAAAGCATAATTCTTTACAAAAAAAATACAATATAATACTTTTATAAATCGTACAAACATTAATATGAAATAAAAGACTATTATCAACAATTATTGAATGAAAAATTGACAAATTACTTAATAAATTATTACCTAAACATAGACAGCGAACGATTGTTAATATTAAATGTCATGTACAAATTAAATTACATGCTTTATAACGACAACATTCAGTTAATTATTTTATTTTAGGCCGTTGAAAATGTCATCGCAATTGGAAAAAGAAATCCAATTAACACAACAGGTGGTAATATTAGTCAATATGGTTGTTTTTGTCAGTATGACAACACCTCGAGTCCAACAGATCCTATTTTTATATGGAATCAATTAGATCGAAATATTTGCCTAGTAAGTATGAAACAAATATATGGCATAAAAATCAATAATATGAATTGTTTAACTATTGATATTTTATAATTTCCAGTTTAACAATGGTACAGTTCGAGGTGACATTTGTCCTACCCCACATTATGAACCAGATGTCTTTCTTATGTCAATTTTATTATTCTTGGGAACTTTCCTTACTTCTGTACAACTTAAAGATTTCAAAAACGCATTGTTTTTCCCATCAAAGGTAAGCATATTTATTTTATACTGCAGTATTTAATACGGAATTTACAAATGTATGTTATATTTTTAAAAAAATAATTAAAAATTTAAATTAAATACAATGAAATTAATTAATAAATTATATATAAAACTGACTAATATAAAAACAAAATTAATATTTAAAATATTATCTTGGAACTGAAAAAGTAGATAATAATGATATATTTATTGAAAAAGTAAATTTACAATTTATATATATATATATATATATATATATATATATATATATACATATATATATATACATATAAATATTTTTTTTAATTACCTTTTAACACTATGTCCAAATTCTATTTAGATTATTTTCTAAATAACACATGCCAATTTATTAGTACTGTCTTTATAGAAACTTTTAATATTTTATCTATGTTTCATTATTGATTCATTATTAGTTTCATTATCTAGTTTCATTATTGATTTATCTCTCTATTAATAATAATAATTATTATTTTTTTGTAATTGATTGCTGAAGACATTAATTTTGCATATGGCTTAAATGAATCAGACTACTTATATTTTTTATAGTTACTGAATTATTCAAATTGAATATTTTATCAATATGATGGGTAAATGATTCGAATGGATTAATAATAATTTATAAAACAGTTAATACTATAAAATTTTAATTGTTTTATATTCTTATTTTAATAATTTATACCAATTCGTTTATACTTTCTTAAACAAAATATAATGTTCAAATTTGTATAAAATGCTAAAATATGCTTTTTTATTTAGGTCAGGCAAGTTGTTAGTGATTTTGCTGTTATAATTGCAATCTTCTCTATGTCAACTCTCGACTATTTAGTCGGCATTAGAACACCCAAATTAGAAGTACCGAGAGAATTTAAGCCAACATTAGAAGGACGTGGCTGGATAATATTTCCATTCAATCAAAATCCTATTTGGTCAGCCATTGCTGCTATAATACCAGCACTTCTAGGCACAATTCTAATATTTATGGATCAACAAATCACGGCAGTTATTGTAAATCGAAAAGAGAATAAATTAAAAAAAGGATGCGGTTATCATTTAGATCTATTCGTGTTAGCTATTTTGATTGAAATTTGTTCGATAATGGGATTGCCTTGGTTCGTGGCTGCAACAGTTTTATCAATTAATCATGTCAATTCGTTAAAATTGGAATCAGAGTGTGCAGCACCAGGCGAAAAACCACAGTTCTTAGGTGTTAGAGAACAACGTGTTACACATATACTTATTTTTGTGATGATCGGCATGTCGGTTCTTATTACACCGATGCTCAGTAATATTCCCATGCCAGTGTTATTTGGCGTCTTTTTGTACATGGGAGTTGCTTCTCTCAAAGGATTACAGTTTTTCGACAGAATATTGATTATGTTTATGCCAAACAAGTATCAACCGGATTATATGTTTTTGAGACAGGTATGTAATTTTAGTCATATGTACACATTTTTTAATATATATCAGATATTTTTTTTAAAAAAATGCACCACACGTCTTATAGCCTCTTAAGTATATTTTAATTGATATAATAACCAAAGCATATAGCCCTTGTAGAATATCTAACAATATTAGTGAAGCAGGGCATTTTTTGTACAAATTTCGTAACTGTTATTTTTTTACGGGATGACGTTTGTAAGCCGCATCTACAATCTCTAATCTGGAGGTCATTTTATTTTAATGTCCCTTATTTTTAAACAGCATTTTTTGTACACATTAAATATATATCATTCGTTATCGAAATTTAAATATATTGTTGTTTTATTTGCACAATTATATTCTTTTTTAATTAAAATCGAATAAAAAATAGAAACATATTTTGAAGTCAATATTTCTAATTTTCCTTTTTTTTGTTTTTTTTTTTTAAAAAAAAAAAGAAAACAAATGCAAAAAGCAGTTTTTTAATTATGCAGCTTAAATTCCGCCATGATTAATTGAAATGTATTTGAAAAAAATGTATTTTAAGTAATAAATTAATAATATTTTCGAAATTAAAGAATGATTTTATAAATATACAATATATTTTTTGAAACAATTTTATTCTTAGTTACTGAAATTTTGATGCCTTAAATTTATTCAATATTCATCTTTTAGTGAGATTGCTATTAAATAATACATTATTTAACTTTATTTTATAACTAAATAAAGTATTTTAAACAGATCAGATAAATAAGTACAATGGATATACAGTTTTATTTTAATATAATAAAAGACAAAAGTAACGTTACTTTTAAATAAATACATCCAGGTATAAAAAATTTCAGTTTTATTTTCATTATATAGATACTTTATTTGTAAGGGTTTGGTTAATTTTAACTCAATTATAAATACATTTGCAATATAATACATAATGTACTTAAAATAAATATATTTACTTTGATTTTGTTAGAGAGACGAATTAGAAAAGTAGAAATGTACATGCACATAAAGTTAATATTTTATTCGTAATTAATATAAATTTTTCAGATATTACCTTAAAATTTTTCACATTTACCAGCAATTTTCGATTAAAAAATATTTGTATTGTTATAAACTATACAAAATTTTATTTATTTATTTTTTTAATAAAAATATCTCTACGAAATTTTAATTATTTAAATATATTTTTAATTTAAGAAATATTTTGTGCAACAAATATAATAAATATTTGAAAAATATATTTACTATATATATTTAATATTCAAAAATTATGGAAATCTACTTCTATAATATTAAATAATGATGAGAGATGCGAAATAAAAAATAAAACAATTGTAATTTTTTGTTTTTTTGATTTTCATATAATTTTTACATTCAGAATTACAATTTTTCTCGTCTAGAATTCCAATTGATAATATGAAAAATTATTTATAAAAAATTCTTAGTTTTATGTTTGTCACCAAATTTCAAATAAACTCAATTTAAGAAAATAAACACAATTTTATATTTACAGGTACCATTGAAGCGTGTTCATATGTTTACTATAATTCAAATGGCCTGTTTAATTATGCTTTGGTTGATCAAATCATTTTCTTCAACATCCATTCTATTTCCTTTAATGTTGGTCGTCATGATTGGCATCAGAAAATCACTAGATTTTGTTTTCACGCGCCGTGAACTGAAAATTCTTGATGACATCATGCCAGAGACAACTATACGAAATGAAAATGACATGGCTCAACTGGAAAATGGAGAGGTGGGATGTTTGAAACGTATTCTGCATCCTTGTCGATGAACGTGTGTTTATTTTCGTGATTCACATTCACGCATATACACGCGTTGTGTTTTAGTATTCAATACAATAGCAACAATATTTATTAATTTAATGTGTATATGATATTTATTTTGCTTTTTCATGTTATCATTACAGTATTTTCTCAAATAAGGTACGATGTAGGAAATTTTATCCCATTTATATAAAAAACTAGTAAAAAGAAAATAGAAAAAAATTATTGGCAATAGTTATTTTCTATTGGTAGAATTTCTTTTTTGAAAACTAGATAAAATAAATCGTTTAAATGAATGAAATTAAATTGTCTGATACAAATGATTTTATTTTATTTTTAAATTCACCAATAAGTTATTTATGTATGTATGTGAGTGTGTGTTTATATATATATATATATATATATATATATATATATATATATATATATATATATATATATATACACACACACATATTAATCATAGAATTACAATTCTTAAGACAAACTGATAATTTTTACAAAAAAAATTTGTTAATTTTTGTTTAATGAACTAAAATTTCATTACATATGTATTTTTGAAATTCATAATAACAAAAATTATAGTTTTAAAAATATAAAAATGTTTAATTTACATGCTTATTTTTTTCATAACAATATAAAAAAGTAATTCTTCAATTACTTCTCAATTAAATTAACTTTTATTTGTAGATTAAATTATATATATATATATATATATATATATATATATATATATATATATATATAAATATGTATTAAAACAATTAACATTTTTTCATTTTTATTCGTCATTTTAAAAAATAATGTCTTCTAAAGAATGTAAGTGTATGCATATTTTTTCATTTATTATTACATTATAAAATAATTTAGATCATAAAATGAAACTGACGTTATTTTACTTGTTTTTTATTTTTATTTTTTTTAAGAAAATAAGTATATAACACAAAGCATGTTTTCGACTTCTTATGTCAAAATTTATTATTACTATATACTAAAATGAATATATATAAATAGTAAAATTAATTTAAAATATATGAATACTAGTACTCGTACAAAAGGAATGTGTTAAATAATTATAACAATTTACTTGCTGTTGTAGTTTCCTGTTTACACTTAAATAATTATAGATAGAATTTATACATTAAAAAATGTTTGTGGATTTCATAATAAAATATATAGTCTTCAATTACATATTATTTTACAGAAAAGTCCATTTTTTGTAAATTATAAAAAAATCCATAATATTTACTATACACAAAATGATCGTACTTTATTTGAGTTAATACAAATTAATTGATATTTTTAACAGCATGGCATTTTTATTTACCGAATGTGTTAAAAAATAATTCAATGTATATTTAACATGCTATTTCATGCTCCTTTTTATATCAAGGAGAGCAGTTTTATTGCATAGTGATATTAATAGAAAAATTGTTTTAGAAGTTCATAAATTAATTGCCACATAACTCTATGTTTACAACGTTTAGTCAATGTATTAAAAAAAGAAAATGTTGTAAATAATACAAGTTCATACATTTAATTTTATTTTTCATTCATTAAACCCATATTCCATAACATCCCATCATCAATAATTATTAAGGCCTGGTTGCTTCAAATTATTCTTTTTAATGTTATTGACTATTATTTGATAAATACAGAAACATTTATGTTTTAAAAACAATTTATGAATAATTATTTTATTCTTTTTAAATATATTTATAATGATAATAATAGTATTATTCATACAATTTTCATCATATTTTTTATTATATAGTCAATATAAATAAGTAATACATTATATATATATATATATATATATATATATATATATATATATATATATATATATATATATATGTATATAAACAAAATAAATTATTCCAGGTCTTAGTAATATAAGGGTAGTCAAAAATCAGAACTTATTTACAAAAATATTACATTGATATAAATTCATATTTCATATAAATATATTTTGTATTTTACAGATACATAATATAATTTTGACTGCCTACATGCATTAAAAGTTTCATATTTTTATCAAGAGAATAGTTTTTTTATACATATATGTGTGTATATACATAAATATATATATATATATATATATATATATATATATATATATATATATATATGTATATGTATATGTATATGTAACATATATATGATTTCATCACAGTTCATTCATTGTCATTAAACATTTTATCTAGACTGGAAGATTATGTTAAGAAAATACTCTGTCCATAAAATAATCAATAGATTACTTCGTTAATTCGAAATTAAATTTTTTTTTACAAATTTTAACTCATTTAAACAACAGTATCTGCTTATATTTTAATCTAATTTTTTTAATTTATCAAAAAAAAAATTATTTACAAATTTTATATAAAGATTTATTTCATTGTATTAAAAAATATATTTGAACATTTAGAAGTAAAATTCGTATTTATAAATTGTTTTAAAACAGCATGATTTATATAAACTAGGTAAAATTTTTGGAATAATGTATTACATTTATTTTCTTCTAAACTGAGTGATCAGTATATTTATTAAATTTTACATGAAAACAAAAATATGTAAATATAATATGTTTTTTAATTGTTTACTAGACTCGTTACTGACATAATTTATCACTAATAATGTGTTGATTTAATATGGCAGATTTAAAGAAAATAAATTAAAAAAAATATTATTAGATTTTACAGTAGTCCAGTAGTCTAGAATAAAAATTATAACATTATCATATAATTATAATCATATCTGTTTTTACTAACTTTTTGTTTAGATACGCAAGTGCTACTAAAATTTTTGTGAAATATTTAACTTGGTGTGTTACTAACCAAAGGTTTTTGTGTGTTGTGCTCACATTTCAACAAAATGATTTAAATAGTTTTATAAATTATATTGTTTGATGTAAAAAACGATTAAATTCTATAACTAAAAGTAATCTTTTGGAAATATCTAATATAATTATTAAAATATTATTTCGTGAAATATGAAATAACTATTAAATTACAGGTTCCAAAGCTGAGTGAACGAAGAAAACTGTGTTACACACATACTAAGGACGTGGGTTAGAACCCCACTTAAACAAGATTTACGTTGATTTTTAATATTAGGCCTCATTATGTACAAGACAAAACATATTTTTTTCGCATATACATATTTATATGTATATATATATATATATATAAATATATATATATATATATATATATATACATATTTATATGTATATATATATATATATATATACATATATACATATACATATACACACATACATATACATAGACACATATACATACATACACACACACACATACATATAGATACACACACAAAAGTATTCATATGCATGCATATATATACATATATGAATTTATTCACACAAACGTACATAATATATCAATCTAAACATGTTCATATTTTATCAGTACATCATTTACTTGTTCTTGCTTTTATTTTACTAATAATTGAGAATTATTTTATCGCATTTTTTTCTATTAGTTGTTAGTAGATTAATAGATGAATTATGAGGATATTTTTGTAATTTTAATTATTTCGCTTATTTTCAATACACATATATTCATGAAAATAACAAAATTTGAACTTTTATAATCAATATTAATAAATAATTTAAATTATTATGTGCTTTAAAATTTTTAATTTTTCAATGGATATTTTTATATATTTGGTTATTTTAAATTATCAATCTTGTATTTTTATGCAAATACTAAAATTAATAGAATAGGTTTTTAAATATAATTTTTATCATAGAATAGAAAAATTATCTTTCGTCTGTTTATAAAACATCATGCAGTAATGATATAATATTGTGATTTGGAACAGGTTTATAAAATTAATAATACATGTATTTGTTTTTTAAATATCGCAGTCCATAAAAAAATATTAATATAACATTTTTCTATTAAAAATTTTAAGGAATTGCACATATTTTTAAACGATCCCATTTTATAGTAAAAAAAGTGTATGTAGAACAAAACATAAAAACAAACATATCATAAAATAATACGTTTCGTTTGTTTATTATTAAGTAATGTAATATTAAAATTATTAAAAATAAAATTTAGTAAAGAATAAATGATAATATAATGTAGCAAATAATAATTATTGTTGTAATGGTGATTTTTTTCAAATATGCATAGTTATAAAAAATATAGTTATAAATTCTTAATAGATATTTCGTTTGTTTAACATTTTTAAACAATAAAAAATTATAAAATATTATTAAGTTTCAAATCACTGAAATATAAAACAACACATTTTTTTCTATTTGAAATTACTAATAAATTTATTTATGATTTGATAAAAAAAGAACAATGTTTCAAAAAATGTATACATCATATCAAATTTTGAGAACTTCTAATAAACAACGTTTATATTTATATTTGATTCATTTCTTATTTTAAAGGAAGATATTATTTTTATTATTTATTAGGAATATTTTCAGATCTTATTACAAACACATATCTATTGAAACTAAAATTTTAAATAGCTAATAGAAATGAAAAAGTTTTATTAAAAAACAGAAATAAATTTAATAGTTAATATTGAGATGATTAATAAAAATTTAAACACAATAAAATAGTTGTTTTAACACTACTTATTAAATAGAACAATTTGATTTTATATAATTGAAAAGAAAATTGGATATCAGAATGTTAAGAAATAATATATGATTGAATTATTATTCCAAGTGTGAAAGAAATAAACTTCAAGTGATGTAGTTAAGATTAAAAATAGGTTTTAAAGTTGTTTAAAAACGAAGAAAATAAATTTTTACTATTTTAATGTTAACAAATAAAATTTAAATAATAATATTAGATCAGTTCTTCTTTAATTTATTGAAATAAAAAGTGGTTCTTTAAATAATGTTAACTTAGTTAAAATTGTAATCATAATAAGAAATAATTATTTTGAATTATAAGCAATATATATTTTTTGTGCATGTATAGAATATATATTATTATTATATCATTAAAAATTCATGAAGTGAAATATTTTATTTAACGGTAAGTCGAACAATTTATATGAGTGTGATTTATCAGTGTTCTAAAAATATTTGGTTACATTGCTAGTTAATAAATCATAAAAATACTTCTACAAAAATATTCATATATTCATTTTGTGCTCTATTTGCTTATTGGAAATATTTGTTTGCTGATCATTCATCATTGTTAGTTTTATTTTGGTTTTTAATTTGACGATAGTATGAAAATGAAACATTTGGCATATATTTTCTGCGTGTAAAATATTGTCATGGGAAAAATATTTTTGTTTGCATAATTGGTTGGTCAACATATGAATTCTTATAAAAATTCAATCATGCATTCTTTCATTAAATAATAATGGTGAACATATTATCTTTTTTTATAGTTACAATAAACTGGAGAATCATTATGAGCTTTTCATTGTTGAGTTTAACATATATTATGTGAAATCATAATTCTTATGTAAAATATGTAATGCAATTTCAAAACTAAATTCTTCAGGCAAACATGGACAGTCAAATCAAATTTGCACCTGAAGGTGGAAATCTCAAGATACCATTAGCAAACGGCAATATAATGAACATTCCACTTGGATCAGTGAATATTTCAGAAGAAGTAAATAAAACGGGACTGTGGAAGCAGGTCAATGAACCAAATGTCAATAGTGATAGTAAACAAAAGGATAAAAAGAAAAATTCAAAAAATGTAGGGTATGTATATAATTTTCTTTTTTTTAATAAAACATTACAAATTTATGAATTTAAAAAATACAAACATTGTATGTATGTATATTACCTATGTGCATATATATATATATATATATATATATATATATATATATATATATATATATATATATATATATGGGGAGAGAGAGAAAGAAAGAAAAGAGAGGGGCAAGTCCTTAAAAATTTGAAATTAATGGCGCATATATGATTTTCTTTACGGGTGAAAAATTATAATATTAAATGAAAGGGTAGATGAAGTTCTTTGTGGTTGAAGATGAAGTCAAAAGAAAGTTATGGACAAGTTTAATACCAGATCATAAAAGGAATCTATTAACATAATTGCTGCTTGTTATTGGATTTTTTGCAAGATACCTGGTATTAAACACGACCATTATTTCCTTCTGATTTTTTCATTATTTATTTCTGATGACTGCTAAGAAAGATTACTATCTTTTTATTTATCTACTGTTAATCTCATTTATTACCTATAAAGAAAATATATTTTACAATTTGTTCTAGACTTCTGAATACCTTGTTTATATATATATATATATATATATATATATATATATATATGTGTGTGTATGTGTGTGTGTGTGTGTGTGTGTATGTATATATATATATATATATATATATATATATATATATATATATATATATATATATATAAACAGTTTCGCATATGAATGTTAAATGGGTATTAACAAAAATAATGTTCAAAATAATATTTCTTTTCAGAGATAATATAACAATTACAATAAATTATTGTAACCCAGTTTCTGGAAATTTTAATGAAAAAACTGCCATTTAAATAAATTGATTTCAATCTGTTTGATTTTAATTATTTTACAAATATAGTTATTTTATAGTTTTCACTTACTTATTTTACAAAAAATGTTTATATATATATATATATATATATATATATATATATATATATATATATATATATATATATATATATATATATATATATAATGCCACACACACTTTGAACAATGTAAATATTTATTTAAACCCAGTGAACATTTTTTTATTAAAAAATATTGGTTATACTTAGGTGTTCAAAGTATTTTATTTGATATTTTTAACATTTTTTTTTTGTATTGTAATATATTCGCTGAACAATTTTTCCGTCCAAATTATTAAATAACTATTATTAATATTAGATTTTTATCATATAGGTAATTGAAAACTATATCAATTTTCAATTTTGTTTTATTTTCATATTTTTGTATATCAGTGCAAAATGTAAAGATTTTTCAAACGCGGAACTGAGTTTTAAAAACATTTTTTTTTGAATTTTGTAAATTATTTAAAATCTTTAAATTAGTTTCCTTCCATTTCTATAAATCTATGTATACTTCCATCATTTCTTATGATTTTTTTAAGTCTACCTTTTTGTATTAATAAATACAAGTCGTATGCTATTAAGTTAGGTGAATTTTTAAATGTATTTATTTGTTTGTTAAAATCCTTGTTCAATGCAGGAGATCATGACAGAATTAATTATTTTGTCTTTATCAATATTTTTGTAGGGAGACATACAATAATCTTTGCAAACTTCAAAAGTTTTGGCCAAAGTTTGTTTTATATACTATTACATATACTTTACAAAAAATAACTATTTTCAGTTTTAACAAAAATATCAATACTAATATTGTTGATTTTAACATTCATCTATTTTTTATTAAATTAAAAATAATATATATTTTTTTCATTGTTCGTTTTTATAAATTAATTTAGTAAATAAATTGAAATTTGTTTACTTACGGTTTATATTTTTAATTCTATAGTTCTGCAAATTTTTTAATGTGAAAACATGTAGAGTAATTACAAACTATGTCCTGTTATTTTACAAGAATACTATCTACATGTGTATGTGTATATGTATATATATAAAATATACACACACATACATACATATGTATATAAAGATAGATACAACTTAAGAAAATAAGATTCTTTTTGTATAATTTCATCCTTTGATATTTATTCACTAAAGTATTTTTTTAAATATATCTGATAAATATATCACTTAAAATCTTACAATATAACAGATTAATAATAAAAATATTGTTTCCCACAAACAATATTGTTACACTTAAACACTATTAAATGAACTATAAATTTATTATTAAAATATTTTTGTATATAAAAGTAATCAAAACAAAGACACTTATGTTTTTCCTAATGAATGCAAATAATAATGAGGATTAATGATAAAAGTAAGAAAATATATAATCTTTTTATAAAATTTTAAAGTACATCTTTTCATAACATTATCATGTACATTAATTTTTGAAAGATTATTTTGTAAATATTTTAGCACGTTTTTGGCACCATACAGAATGTTGCCTTTTAGTATGCTCATATTATAAACGGTTTTTTTTAAAATACTTGATAATATATATTTAAAATGCATGTATTTTTGATTTTTTTGTTATGCAAAAATCATATGCAGTTAAATATAGTTGTAGAAATATCAAATACATTTAACACATTCTGGACATTCGTAAATAATAATAGTACATCAAATAAAACACTTTCCACTACTTTTTTAAGTATATTTATATATATTACAGGTAATGGAAACAATGTATTTACAAAAGTAATACAATTGACGTACTAAAGTATTAAATGATTGAAAAAAATAACAAAAGTAATATATATTCAGGATTTTTTTTAAGTTTATTGCTGTATACTGATTTATAGTTTATATTTTTTAATGTCATAAGAAATTATGCCTTCTTTTCAGTTAAGTGTATATATTTAAAATGCTTAAATTTAATTATAAATGTTAAAAGTTATTGTCCATTTCAAATAAATATTATCTTCCTTCTTAGTTACAAAACTATAAATATGCATTTGAAAAAGATTTCATAAAATTACCAAAAGAAGATAATAGTTTAAATAAATCTATTTTAATAATTGTTTTCAACCAGTTTATAAAATCGTATTTAATATTAATGAAAATTTACAATTTTGAATTTAATGAGAATATTAATAATAAATGAATTAATATATAATTAAATTACTAAAATGTATTTTTTAACAAAATTCATTTATAGCAAAATTAATTTAATAAAAAAATTATATACGATTATCTCGTTAATATGACAAGTACATGAAATGACAGGTTCATGATTCTTTATGTATATCGGAGAATAAAAAAATAGTACTTAATTTTTTTTTAATTATTAGTTATATTTTTTATTATATATATGACGATGTAATATATACTACATATATATTTTATATTTTAGGGTTTATTCAAAATTAATTTCTTATGTTTTAAAAAAATATAAATATTTATATAATTTCAAGATAATAAACATTTATTATAGATTAAAAAGATAAAAAAATCTTGTATTTAATTACCAAAATTTTTTATAATTAAATATTTGTTTATAAGAGCACCTTTTTTAATTTAAAAAACTATACTTTCTTTTTGTTTTCAATTCGGATAAATGTTATTTTGTTTTTGAATGATCATTTAATTGTTTATAATTTTTTATTGTATTTAATTTTAAGGATGTGGAACATATTTAAATAAATTATGATATTAATACAGTATGTGAATGAAGATATGAAATTTTGTTTATAAAAAAACAGGATTTTTTTTGTTGAAACAATAATGTTTATCACACCTATATTAGTTATATGTAATAACTTTATTTTATTAATACACAATTTAATTGAAAAAAACATACGAGTTTATGAAGGTATTAAATTTTTAATATTTATTCGAAATAATATTTTAAAATGGACAGTAACTATAAATTAAAAATAAGTGTTCTATTTGTTGTTAATTAAAATCAAATGTTTTCAATTTAGAAAAGTGTTCTAGCATGAGTAAAGTGTTAATGAAAAATAAATCGCTTGCACGAATTAGTAATCTTGCAATTTATATTGAAAAAGTTATTTTTAAGTTTATTTCATATAATATTTCCTATACTACTAATGTATTCTTTAATATCAAAATTTTTTAAAATAAGTATTATAATTTATCATGAATACATAAATTTCAAGTTTTTCAAAAATTTATTTCAAGCAAAGCGTTTTGTAGATAAACGTTTTTCATTTACTTATATTAACATCATAATATTTTAATATTTTTGATTAATAATAGATTAGTAATTTAATTAATTCTAATAATGTGAAATATTCACTACAGTATATTTTTTATTACAATGAATTGTGAATAAATATGCTTTTCATAATAAATTTGAAAAATATTTTGAAAATATTTTTAGATGACCACTTTATTTAGCACGAAGTTATTTATTTGTTAATTTAAATTATTTCCGTAAAAACATATTAGGCAATTATATACATGTACAATTATATTAGACGTAAGTAAGGAAAAAGTGGATATTTCGTTTTAAAACAAATTCAGAGAAAATATTAAAACTTTTATATATATATATATATATATATATATATATATATATATATATATATATTTCAGTTATTTTAGATAAAACACAATTATAAAATTTATTTTCGAACATTAAGGACAATTAAAATTTAATATAATTTTATTTTTACACATACACTAATATTCATTTAGGTAGTTCAATATTTAATTAAATTTATATTTTAGTAATTTTTAAACTGCTTAATTTTTAATTTTATTATCATAAACATTGATCTATTTCTTGTGTCTTTTTGGTTGATCTTTCTTCTCTTTTCTATATATATTTATAAAGACAGTTTTTTGACTTTTATATTTTTCTAATTTTTAAAAAATCGAATTTATTTTATTTCTGGAAATTTTTTTTGTTAAAATATCTTTGAATAAGTCATCGTTTTTTAAATATATTTAAAATATTTATTAAACATTTTAGTGTCTAATAATAAAATAAAAAAATATAACATTTTAAATGTCGTATGTTAGAGTTTTTAATTACATATATATTAAATGTTTAAATATGGTAGTATCGAGGCTCAATTTTTCTTTTTACATTTTTTGTAAAAATTTGAATGTAATATTTATTTTACAATTGTGACTACCAAAAGTATACTGAAATAATTAATTTCACTGAAATTTAATGAAATAATTAATATAGATATTTTGAAAAAAGTTTGAAATAAAATGATTTGACATCAATGGAAATAATGTATTGAGATAATTTATTAGATCATTTGTGTTGAGCAAATTTCGAAGATATATTTTATAATTATATTTTTCAGTAATATATGTAATTCCTTTTTATATTTTATCATATTTAATATTACAATTATAAATTTAGATTAATAAATTTGCGAAGATAGTAATTGAAAACATTTTTCTTTTGTAAATTCACGTTATATTTTCTTGAAACGCATTCTCAATCGATTGGTTTTATTACTCGTTGTGTGTTTGTGAATTGGCAATTACATTATGTTTGTTTTCGCGTAGGTCGAAGTCAAAGAAACATTTCAGTAAAAAAGAATACTTGGACGAAAAAAGACTTTCGATTATGACCGAGGAGGATGAACTCGACAATCAGGGAATTGTGATCAAGGTGGGATCCGCAACAACAGATAAGCGATGCACGTCCGACGTTGCCGATGTGGACACGGTCTACGTGACCCGATTTTAAAAAGCACGACTCCTCGACCTTTGCACCTTTCACCCCCATAGCCTCATTGCCACTACACCAACATCACAGCCCTCGCACGTCTCGTAAGCCCGCACGAGTAGTCGTTCATAAATATTATGCGTTAGACACATTTGTTTGCACGTTGTAAGTTTTTGATTTATTTTGATGTTGATTTTGATTTTTTTATATGATTTTTGATTAGCGTAGTAAACATTTAGACGCATATGTTTTATATCAATTTATGTAAAATTTAGAAATATTTTATTTAATGGACATTTTTTAATGTTATGTAATTTTTGTAGATGAATGTTTTGACGTTATTATTGTCATTTTTTTATATCGAATTTATTTGTTTTGTTTTTATTTAAATTAAATTTTAATGTTATAATATTATATAATAGCTCAGCAGCTTGATTAGAATTTAATTATTTAATTGACCCGTTTACAGACCACATCCAGATACCGTAAATTCTTTTATTTTTATATTCAGTTATTTCTTTTTAATCAATATGTAGACATTTCACAAGCATTCAATTCTAATTTCAATATTTTCAAGTTATCATAAAAAGCTAATAATAATATGAATAAAAAAAATAATAACTAGATTCATTTTTTCGTAACTACAAATGCAATAATTAAAAAAAAATGAAAATTAACGAATGAAGAACAAATAACACAAGATTGTACAAATATCAACAATATATCGCATATTTGTCATGTATAATTTATTACAGAAATGTAGTTTTTAATTTCATCGTCATATTTTTTACTTTGTATGATCACTTCATTATTTCATTTTAAACACATTTTTATTGCCTAATTCCGCAATACTTTTATAAAATTTACGTATCACAAAAATGTATTAATAAACTGATTGATCAGTAAATTATACAACAAGCGACAGGGCACTATATGGACATGAAATAATATTTTTAAAATGATAAATTACTATAATTAATTTTCTTGTTGAAAAAATAATGGATCTTTATTATCCATTAATTGTAGAATATACAAATTTTTACAATTATGATTTTTATAAAATTTTATGCAAGAAATATACTTCTGATAGTATAACAATAATTTTCATTTTAACAGTTTTTAGGGCGATGAACATGGAAGTAGCATACAACTTTAAATTCCAATCTATTTATGCCATATAGTTAGTATGTGTAAGTGTGTGTGTATGTATATATATGTATGTATACATGTATGTATGTGTGTATATATATATTTATATATATATATATACATTTATATATATATATATATATATATATATATATATATATATATACATATATACATACTACAGTTAATTATCCTATGTACTTTTTATATTTCTTTGAAAATAATAATATTTTAGTTATTCATTTTTAGTAAGAATTTAAAATTTTCTGAATTATAAAATTGTTCAATGTTTTTAAAATGACATTATTTTGCTGAATGTCTTACACATATTTTTAAAATTAACTGTTCACAAACACTTATAACTAAAATAAAAAAAAATGTTTTTATATTTTAAAGTGAAATTAATTACTATTCACAAAATATGAAATTGGTATCTATTTATAAATAAAATCGAGAAATTATATATTGTTTTCTCATAATTTGTTTATAAAATAACTTTTTTTGAATTAAAAGGAAAAGAAAAGAAAGAAAGAATGACAACACAACATGAATTCTCAGGCACATTTGTAAATATTAGACATACATAGCACACAAATACATGCTCATATTGATATAATATATATATATATATATATAAACACACAAATTTGTGTGTAAAATATATATTTGTAAAGAAATATTTAAGATAAACTTAGTACATATATGTTATACAACAAATTACAATGATTTTTGAACGATAAAAAATAATACTACTTATAATATTACTCAATATTTATAGAAATAGTTTGTGAATTCAGTTATGATTAATGTACATGTTATTCCTTTAGAAACAAAATTATTTATGTATTGGCTATTTACTGTGCATATTATTTAACATTTTAAATATAGTACCTTAAAATAAAAAACATTCAATTGAACAAATACTCATCAACTGTAGAATAGTTGATGATTTTGAATATCATAATTTACAATTGACATATACATAATTTACTTACTATATTTTCTATAGTTGTTTTCCTAAGTAATAATGCACACACAAATAAAACACACAAACTATATTTATTCAAAATAACAGTAAATATTAAAAACCACTTGTTGGATACCATTTAATGAACTAATAAGTAATGATTGATTTACAATTAAATGATCAAATATTGGTAAAAATTGTATGTATATGTTACATAAATAGTTTGAAATAAAATTTCATATATACAACTCTTCAAACAACTTGTAATTTGTTATTACAACAGATAAAGTATTAACTATTTGTTCAGTTTTTCTAACTATGCTCGAATATTTTCATTCAAAGTGAATATAAAAATATTATATAAAACTGTTCATAATACACAAAAGATATTTTTTCAGTGATATACAACAATATTTTTTTCCTTTATATACATATTCTAAACACATTAATTTATTTCAAATTATTTTACTGCATGATTTTAATTTATATTATGTTATTCAAAATTTACATTAAACAGTTATTAGTTTGGTTTATATAATTTTTAATTGAAACATTTTTGTTAAATGTATTGATAAAAAAACTTAATAACATATTTATTCCTATTGATATATTTTTATAAGACAATATTTAGTTGATGAAATTCCAATTAATATATATTTCGTTATTATTTTATTTATGATCTTGAATCTTTTTTGATCAAAAATAGTTTTATATAAAAATTAAAGTTAAAATTATTATTTATTGAAATGGATGAAGTTATTTTAAGAATGGCAAATATGATATTATTTTTTAAAGTGATCAATAATAACTTATTTGATTTCATTGTAAAATTTGAATAAGATAGTTTTTAATTTATATATCAATAAGCGGGTCTGGTGTGAGTTTATTTAACAAAAACGGGTATAAAACAGGTCCAAAAAATGTGATTAAATCACTACAAATATATTGTAATTAATTCAATTTTATTTTATTTTTATTTAATTTCATTTAATGCAAATTATACATCACTATTTTATTTTCTCTTTCTGTACTAGCACATAATTTGTTTACTGTTGTGATCACTTCGTTGTGAAAGTGTGATATAATTTGTATTAAATATTATTTATGAATATAGAAATAATTGAATAAATTATATTAAATTTTATAGGAATACTTAGGAAATATTATTTTTTTAATATAAATATACAAATAATAGCTCCTTATAATAATTTTTTTGTATTATATTTTATACATCGATTTTATTTAATACATATGTATGTGTGTATGTTTATATATATATATATATATATATATATAAATAATGTGTACAAGTAATGTAAAACAAATTATGATAAAATTAATATATAAAAATTCATAATACTCATAAACAATTATATTTAAATAAAATAATGAACTATAATTTTTAAATTTTATTGTTTATATATATTTATGGTATCAAAAAAGGGCATTTTTTTATTTTGAAAGACATTATTAGCTGATTTAAATAATTATTGTTTGTAAAAATCTACCTGAAAAAATAGTTTTAATGTTTTTTGTTATATGTATTGTTGATTCATACAAATTATTTTATTTACTTATATGTGTTTTTATATGAATTTTTAAATTATTCTTTTTTTCATAAAAAATGTTGGAAATATTTAAATAATGTCTGAATAAAATTATCTATACAAAAAGTGAAGTATTCAAAATAATTTTTTAAAAAAATATGTTTATAGTACTATATAAATTGTAACGATGAAATGCATTAAATAGTTGAATTTAATTTAAATGTTTAGTATTATGAATGTACATATATATATATATATATATATATATATATATATATATATATATATATATATATATATATATATATATATATATATATATATATGTATTTATATGTTTGTTAGAACAATGTTATTTATTATGTTAATTTATTATAGAAAGATGCTGCATTAATCAAAGACTGTTGGAGCAATATTAATAGAAAAAAGGACAATGATGATGGTACTGAAACATCTGTGTAAATGTTGTGAACAATTAATCAAATTTATTTTTATTATAACTGTAAAATAGTACCTTCAATTGTCAAACAATTCATAAGTTTGTATAAGTAGTTGCAGGAAAAGTATTAATATTTATGGTAATTAGTATTATTAATATAATCTCTAAATATGTAGTAGAAATCCATAAAAATTGCTGTGAATAAGACACCAGAGGTTAGACATTGTTTACATTACTTGTAAAATGTGTATAAATTCGTATATTACATTAATAGAAAATAAATTGATATTTAACATAAATTGTGTTTTTTTATAGTCTTACTAAAGTTTAGTTTTTTTTTCAGCTAAGAAATATATACATACAGTGAAAATTATGTATATATATATATATATATATATATATATATATATATATATATATATATATAATACACTAAAAGATTCTTCTTTACCTCATGTGATCATAAATATATTTTCAATAAAATATATCTTAAGTGACGGCAATGATTGAAATCGATTATCAGTTATTTAGATTACACTGTTATAATATTAAAAAAGTTTAATAATTTTAAACATCATTGAATCTAAATTTTTAATGAATTACATAATTAAAGTTTTAATATAATAAAAAATATAATGCCAAAAAAAATTAAAAGTGAATTTAAAAATAATAAATTTTGGTCAAACTTTCAATTCAAAAAAATGTAAAGAAAATAATAAAAAAATATAAAAAATTGTTTAGTATTCAAAAAAATAATTTTCTTAAATGAAGTTAAAAAATAAAGTCTTCAAGTACTTTTATACATACACTGGTATTTTTTTTATTAAAATTACGACATGCTCTCATTTCGTAACAAAAATATTGGTTTTAAATGTACTTTAAATTGTTCAAATAAAATAAATATGAATACAAAAAATAAAAATAAAAAACTAATTAAATTAATTTCAAATATTTATATATGTGTTATAATTATTAATGCTTAAATTTAGAATGTATACATGTAAAATACACTTACCTGTTATTATTGTTGTTTTTGCAATGTTGTAAATTTTAAGATTCTATTATGTAGTTGATCTGTAAATTGTTATATGATTTTTTTTAGAATTATATGAAAAGCATTATTTAAAATAAATGAGTATTTTCTTAATTAAGATGCTAAATTTTTAATGTATTATATATTATACGAGGGTTGTTTGATAGGTATGGTAAAAAGTAAGAAAAACTAAATTGAAAAATTTAACTTAATTAATTAAATTAAACAATAAATACATTTACCATACTTATTAAACGACCCGCGTGTATATATATATATATATATATATATATATATATATATATATTTATGTGTTCAAAAATTTAGAACAAATGATAAAAATATATGTGTTTTAAGAGTTCAAAAAAATATTAACCTGCGATAAAAAGTAGAGATAGTCCTCTTTAATGGTTGTTAGGAACGAACCAAAAAGAAAATGATGAAAGAGTTTGAAGCTAGGCATTCAAAAAGGAATGCAATTACTTTATCATTGAATTCTATTCTGGATATTTGGCAATAAATTCATCTATTACTTTCTTTGAGGTCCATCTCTGATGGCTATTAAGGATTTTATCTCTTCCTTTTTATTCAAAGTTAATGTAATTTTTATCTCTAAAACATATTTTTATCATTATTACCAAAATTTTTAAATACATACTAAGAAGGCTATCAGTGAACCTAGGGTAATTTTTCAGAGGGAGACATTTTCATTATTACATTTAAAAATTATTAGTTGTACACATAGTATATCGTTAAGCATCATTTTTTGTGCTAATTATATATATATATATATATATATATATATATATATATATATATATATATATATATATATAAATATATATATATATATATATATATATATATATATACATATCTAATTATATAAAATGAAATATTTATATATGGCAGTCAAAAATATTATTAAGTATTATAATGTATTCATTTTTAATATTTTTTTATTTGTCAATTCTTTATATATACGGTTCTATGTTGGATATTATATTATTTTGTGAAAATGTTTACTCTTTTTATTATTTACAGTTTAAATTTATTTATATACTTTTTGCTATATAAAAATTAAATACCTGATAATAATTAAGCATTGAATCGTTTCCTATTTACATTTTATTTTTATTAGTTGTCATGTACATTTCATCTATATTTATATTTATTTATATGTATTAGTATAAAGCCAATTACATATTCTTTAAACATTTAAATAAAAAGCTAGTCACAGTAAAGTTTCAGCAATACTTTTTCTTTACATATAATACAGAGAACATATATTTGTATTGTTCTCTGTTAAAATGTTATTTTATAATGCATTTTGTGGATCATTTATACTGTCAAAACGGAAATGTCACACAACAAAATATGAGTGCTCTAATTTTAAATTGTAAATGACTCAGTATTATTTAATATACATATTATGTTAATGCTTTTGATTTAGTTTTTATTGTATAAATAATTAAATAAAATACAATAATAAATTACTACAATTACAATCAACATGTATTTGTTTAAATAGCATTTGAATACTTCCAAAATCTGAGTCAGTTCAATTAATAAATATTTTTATATTTATATCAATCATGAATTTGTTTATATAAAAGGTTTTTTATAATGAAAACCTCATATAAGAAATTATTAATAAACATAATAAAATAAATTTCTGTTTATAATAAAATTAAAGTGTGGGATTAAGTACAATTATTTAACACAAATGTTAATAAATAGTTAATGTATGAGCATAAAACACATATTGACTATTTTATACGAGTAACTATTTGAAATTTAAAAAAATCTTAAGAAAATTTGATGAGGCTTAATAAATTATTTACACAAATCGTCACAATTAGACAAAATAAGACAATATTTAATTAAAGTATATATCTGCATTTCGAAGATGATGGATCAGTAATTATTGAAAACTTTTAAAACAATATTTAGGTCAATGTTTCATTTATAAAAATTAATTTAGCCTTAGTGACAAACTATAACTGAGAATATTAAGAAACAAAAGTTTATTGTACAGTCTAAATGATTGAAAAAATATAATGAAAATTTTATTCTACGAATAACATACTTATTATTTATTATTCAAATCTAAAAAATGTACTTTTACGAGATAAAAAAACAATAATTAAAGAAATAGTATAAACATATGCGTGAAAAATGTTCTAATTCTAATTTTATAGAGTTTATTATTCCTTTATAAATTACGAAATTTGATGAAATAAAAAGAAGTAAATTATTCACATGTACATTTTTACCAATTTTAACTTTTTCAGTTTTGATTATTAAAATCAAATCGTGATTGATATTATTATTAAAATTGTCATAGTTACAATTCAAATTTTGGAAATAGGCAATTTTTATTTTAAAATATTCTGTATTGAAAATTTAATTAAACACATTTATATTTGTAAATATTTTGGATACGTTGGTAAATTGTTAAAAAATTTATGCTAAAGGGACATAAATATAAATAGAACAAGTAAATAGATCCATTGAAGAATAATTATAAAATTTGAGCACCCAAAGTATATATATTTCACAGTAACAAAAACATTTTACAACACAAATATCTATATTGGAACTTGACTCTGTATCAAATGGACTATCTTCCACTTTATAGTAACATATTGATGTGAAATAAACACGGTACTTGTATAAAATTATATTCTCATCGATTCATTTACCATCCAATACAGAGACTTAAAGCACACATGGTGCAGTTCGCTAGATCTATGCTACGTAATATAAAGCTATGTTCCCATTCAGCTATCCTCCTGCTCTGTACTTCAGTTAGAACAGAAGTGGTCCCTGGAATGCCATCAAATCGCCTGAACATCAATTTTTACAAACTATATAAAATGAAATGAACAAGAAATATTTACATAAAGTAATCACATGACATATTACAACTATTATACAAGTAACCATATTTGTGTCCATCATTAATCGTAAATTTCTGTTTTAAATATGATAATGTTTATTACATATTTATTCAAAATAAAATTAAAGATCTACGATTATTTTACACATATAAGTATATATCTATTCTTCATATGTATTTTTTAAAATCTTATATTTTAGTTCGAAATAAGTATATTATATATAAATATGTATTTTTTTTGATATAATGAAAGTAATTTTTTATGATTCATATATAAAAAACATAGACAAGAAAAATGTTTTTGTGCTATATATGATTTTTTACATTTTATACTTGTCTTGTTTTTGGAAACAATAAAATACACTTTTTCTTATTTTGAAGTAACACAGATGATTAAGTCAGTTCTTTCTTTTTTCTCATTCTTTTCTTCTGATCAATTCAGAACACATATATAGTTTTAACATAAGTTTTATTCTTAAGAGAATATGAATATATTTATATACAAGTACAAAAATGTGCATTGAATTATTTGTGCATTTAAAGTGATGATCCACATCAGTAAGAAATATAGCAGTATGTATGTGTGTGTATGTATATATATATATATATATATATATATATATATATTTATATATACATATATAAACATATATATACATATATATATATATATATATATATATATATATATATATATATATATATATATATATATATATATATATATATATATATATATATATATATATATATATATATATATATATATATATATATTATATTAACAACGCTCAGGATTTCCAAGTCAAAACATAAAATATAATATAAAAAATGCATTAAAGACAAAATTATTCTTAAGTAGTGTATAATATAATAATTTTTAATACTTTTATTTCAGATTGTTCATTAGGTTTTTAATCCATAATATAATTTTTTAAAATTAAATAATTCTCAACTATAAGAATTCAAAATAAATTATGAAAACACTTTCTGTCACGTGACAGACAATTTTTTTATAGTTTTTTTGATATATTGGCTTCGTAAATCCGTGCTTTAAATTACTGCACTCTTTTTCATACATATAATAATTTATATATATATATATATATATATATATATATATATATATATATATTGTATAATTGTCATATTTTTTAATAATGCTATTTTTATAGTCATGAGATAGTTATATATTTTTTTTGTTATATTAAATATTTTTGATTCTATTTTAATAAACCAAAGTTAAGTAGTTTTAATCTTAGCTATTGGACTACTAAATTTTAAATCAAAGTACAAAATGAAGAATTTGATATAAAAGTTCATTTAATTATTAAAAATTATATCCTGACGTTACAAGATTTTATTAAAATATTTAATTATTATTTATTGTTCACCATTTTTTGCTTTTGCATATGTAAATGGCACTACTACGATTTTCAAAGCATGCACAATTTTTTTATTTTAAAAACTGTAATAATATATTGTATTGTTACAGTAATAATTCATTTGAGATAAATATATAGTAGTACTGTGTCCTTTTGTTGTTTACCATTGGATATCTACTTTTGTGGTGATCCAATAAATAAAGCTCAATGGTGAACAATAAAAAAAATAATACAATAATGGGATAAAATAATAATAAGAAAATAATTTTAACTTAATTTCTGAGATTGTGACCAATAATATTTAAAACTTTCAAATGATTATATTGAATTTTACAAAAAGAAATATTTTTCAAAAAAGAAAAAAATAGTTTTTGTTTTTAAGGGCAAAATTAATTATCAAATGTATATATATTATTATTTGTATTATATTTAGTTTATGAATAATATTGAATGTGCAAACATTATTTTATTTTTAATTCCTCAGTTTTTGAAGAATTTTTGATAAGACTTTATAATGGATGGTATAAAATTGTATTGCATATTAATTTAATATTTGTAAATTTCATTGTGAAAAATATTTTTATATACTATGGTAAATATTGAGTCTTCATTTATATAAATTGAAGAATATGATATAATGAGATAATTATAATAAAAAAATAAAACGCAGATAAAATATAATTTTTTTTGTAAATGAAATGTGGATTAGTTAAAAAAATATTTACTCTAAAAATGTTTATTAAAATAGCAACATTTGAGGAATAAATAATAAAATATTATTCCTTTAAAATTTGTCAACAATAAATATATGTGTTATCTACTAAATTTCTTTAAAATGATTCTCTCAATCTATATATATATATATATATTTGTGAAAAAGAGTGCATATTTTCAATGTTTTCATAGCTTGATAACATTACCATATTTTTGTATATTATAATTCTTTCTATAATTAATATTTATGAAATAGGTACGTAAATAGTTCAATTGTGTTTATTACAATTTCTAAAATCTAACTTTAAGCTTAAAATGTTATTTAGATCAGCATGCAGTCTTATTTTATAAGACACATTCAATCTTTTAACTATGTGTATCATCTATTTTGAAGTTAACAAAACTAAACATTTTTTTGATAATAAATATTCTTTGAAATTTAATTACATTTATAATAGCAAGTTAAAAAATATATTTTTTTTATAAATTGCATAGTAGCTATTAAGTTTATATTTGTATAAAGAAGTTTTCAGATTTGTTTACTTACTAATAATTATAATTGTTTTATTCAATTATTTGCAACTGATAATTGAGATGAATATTTGTTTTTTCAATATCATTCAATTTAATAAATAAATTTATGATAATTTATTCGTACTATAAATTTCTTTAAAGTTGAATATGTTTTTGAATTGTATTTAACGAGCATTTAAAAGTATTTTAAGAAACATATTTTTCTAGTTTATAATCAGTTTTACTAGTAGATTAATATTTTATAATAACTTTTAAGCTCCTAAGACAAGCCTTGGACATATGGCTTTGAATATTGTGCCCTAAGTAGTGTTATAAAAATTAGTATTACTAATATAAAATATGTATTATTTATTTTCATATTACACAAGTTATGAAAACATTGTTAATAAAATAGTTTCATCTATATATATATAATATGTGAAATGTACAAGAACAAAATTAAAAAATAACAAAATAATTAATAAAACCAAAAATGTTTTGGCAGATGAAATTATTATGAAACATAACATTCAAAATACTATAATAATTTACGAAATAATATATTTTTGGTGTTTAGCTTTAAGGCACAAACTCAACCTAATTACTGGATGTTTGCAACAGAATATGTTACTTTTAGAGTAGAAAACAGTTTATATTGATATATGAATAAACATATTTTTGACTAAGATCAAATATGAATCTATTTTAATATGAGACATAGTTTTGTAAATATACAAGAAAAGAATAATCAAAATGATTAAACAATTGAAGTGAATGAAAAGAACAATTATAAAGATTTAATTTATTTTTACAATTAATTTTTAATACAGATGGCCATTCATAATCGATCCCCATTCCAAATTATTCTAAACTAAATATTGTTCGAACATGATATGTCATAGATGATAAATTTTATTTGATTTTTAATGTATTTATATGCAATAAAACTTGTAGTTATTGTTAAAGGGCACTAGAAATTTGAACAATAAAGGTAAGTACACAATAAATACAGTATAATTTTTTACAACACTCAATAAATAAATACTATGCTGTGAAAAACTACTTATTAATTCCAATTGTACTCAAAATTAAGTAACAAAATTTACACTTATATTTGAATTTTTACTAAAGTAACTTAATTTGGAAAGATTTATGAAAATACAGAATTCATTTATAAAATAAGACAACAATTTCATGTTTAAGTACCCGCTTTTCCATGTTAAATATAAATGTTGAATATTTAAAAGCAATATAATATACATACAATTATATATATATATATATATATATATATATATATATATATATATATATGTATGTATGTATATACACACAATCAAATAAATTTAGTTTTACACATTAACTAAATAATAACAATAAATATTAAAAATATTTTTATATAAATCTATATAGACGACTTCAAAATTTATTTAGCTTAAATTATTTTTTAACTACTGTTAAAAAAATTTATTTTTTGTCATAATTATAATTTTGTTTAGATTTTTATTTGTTCATTTAATTTTTATCTATACAATGATTATATATGTAAATAAAATGAATTCTGAGATTTATTTAAAAAATATAAATTATTTCTTTTACATTATTAATACAAATGAAAGAGTATTAAATTATTATTATTATTTTTATATTACAGATAAATATAATAATAACAATTTCAAGTTATAGTGTTAGTAAGGTATATATGTATTCTTTTTAAAAAATGATTAATTTATGTTTGATTATTAATACATTTTATAATAAAAGCGACTGATATAGTAAAATTTGTAATAACTAATTCTATTATTTTTAAGAGATGTTATGTTTTTAAAAATGCCTATCAATATTTTTCTATTTTCGAATTAGTTTATTAATGATATATACTCGTATATATATATATATATATATATATATATATATATATATATATATATATATTTAGTACCAGAGTCAATTTAATGTAAAAGAACAGATGGTAAAACTGTGCAGAATTAAAACGGAAAGGAACATTAATCCAAAACTTGGAATTACATTGATATATGTATGGGACTAAGTTTAAGCATATGCATATAACTGGTCCAAATCGATATTGTGCTAATCAGCATGTATTAAAAATTATACTTCAAGTTGAAGTCAACCATATAAAATATACAAAATATTAAGTATTATATACATTTATTTAACAGAGTTATAAATAAATACATAAACGGCAATTGGTTAATTGTTGTTTATTTTATTTTCTAATAAATATATAAATGTTAGTAAGAGAAATAAATTAATATGCTTTAAGAAACACAATGAGCATACAATCAGTTCCAGCTGATTTTTTTGCATAATAATATATTTTTAATATGTATGTAACCATTTATATAATATTTATAATAATGAGTTTGTGCATATTTTATAAATTATTAAGAATTTTTTACTTCGACTTATATCCATAATACTATTAATATATATATATATATATATATATATATATATATATATATATATATATATATATATATATATATTTCTATATAAAATATGTAGATTATTTTTCTACATATACTAATTAAGTATTAAATTTTATTTTATAATTTTTACATTTTTAAATTATATATATATATATATATATATATATATATATATATATATATATATATATATATATATATATATATATATATATATAATCTGTGTATACGTGTAAATATTTACAATATCTGTGCACATATAATAAATTTTAAAAAATCAATAAATAAGTTTATATATATATATATATATATATATATATATATATATATATATATATATTATGTTATTACGTAAATGAAAAGGATTTCAAATCGCAAGTTTATTTAACTTCATTTTTATATTTTGGTGAATCGTGATTTGATTTTTAGGTACTCAATAAAGAATGTAATTTATTCTTCAGTAGTACTATTTTTATTATTTAATGCTTGTTGTGCTCTAGCCTCAGCATCTGTAAAAAGAATTATAAGATTTAAATATACTTACCAATAATGAATATATATATATATATATATATATATATATATATATATATATATATATATATATATATATATATATATATATATATATATATATATATATATATATATACATTTGTGCGAGTGTAAACATATATCTGGAGAATATTAAAATCTTTTTGTAGCAGTTTTATGATAAAATGCGATAAAAATAAAACAGAATTTAATTTTCAAATATTTTGGAAAAATTAAAAGAATTTAAAAAAATATAAATCTTTAAAGGTTTGAATATATGAACTTTAAAACCAAAACTATTAAAATATTTTTTAGAGGATGTCATTTTACTTTTTAAAAAAATAGTTTAAAAAATATTTTTCATGTATTCGACATTGTTGAGTATATGTTATTTAAACATTTCTAATATGCTCAGTGATTTAGATAATTATAATATAGAAATGTTTTGCCATCAATAATAAAAAAATCACAAACTTCGATTATGCGGATTAGTTTTTTTAATATGTATTTTACCATATTTTTTTTAAATTTGACATTTATGGATTATTATTTTTTTAATATGCTTAAACTATTTTTTTTCTCTATTGCTTTTATCCTTAATATTTATGCAGTATCCATATCGTACAGACGTTTTAAAAATATAGTTTGTTCTGTTGAATTGTATTATTAAGATTTTTTATAAAAATAAGAGAATTTTCGACTTGCTTTTTTATTTGAGAATTGTGTTTAAAATATTTTTAGATAACGAAACGTTTTTTTTGGTTTGACAGTTTCATTTGTTATTCAGAAAGTGATTCATTCTTTAAATTAATGTAAATATTTTGAAATTTTTTGTATCAGTATTCTTCAGTTTTCAAGGAAGTATAATTTTAAAAAAATATTATTTATTTTGAAACTGGTAAATTCACTTTCATATAAATAAATTATCAGTCCTAATATCACAATATGTTATAAAGTGTTCAATAATGAAAAGTAAAATAATCAAAATCAAAAGTAAACTCTGTTGTGTGTAATATCAATAAGCTTATGTACATTTCGACGGCGATGCATTTATCGTTAGAACACTGTATTATAAAAAATTCCTAGTATTTTTTGTGGTGTTGAGGGTTATAATTTATTTGTTTTTGAAAATGTGACAGAGTATTTTAAACGCTTATTTAAATTTACTTGATTCTGAAATATTATTTGGTAATCATGTATTAATATTAATTATTAAACAAACACACCATACATTAACTAAAAGTAATTTTTTTTGTTCGTCAATATATCTCATTAATTACTACACTCAAAAATAATCATATTTTTCTTTACAATATTTTTACACGAGATAAAATTGTACTGTTATGTAAAAATGTTTTCTATTTGAATTAGAAATAAATACATATATTTCTTTCTCTTTTTGATAATTTTAAAAATAATTATTTAAAGATTATTAGACAAATATTATTTGATGAAGACGAATTAATAAAATGTTATTGACTGAGATATAAATTAATGTATTATCATTTTTTACCTATATAAACATATTCAGATTATCAAACATATATAAAATAAAGTAAATACAAAATAAAGAGATTTGTATGATTAACATTTGTATTTTTTGTTCTTATTTTGTTGTAAATGTACATCTAATATCTAAAACCCTTCTATATCAAAAGGAATGTAATAAAATTCAAATAATTTTTCAGTGTGTTGTTTAAATTAATATAGGGGATTAAAATAATATAAATTTGTCAAATCAATCAAAAATGCTAAAATTGAAAAACATAAAATGGGTATATAATTATAATATATATGAATTGAAATAACTGAGGCAGAAAAATGAATTTTTGTTTTTATGCTTATTATTTTTTTTCATTGAGTGAAATATGATTGTTTATTTATTGAATGTAAAGTATTATAAATCTATGAAATCTGTTTAGCTCAACAAGTAAAAAAGCAAAGGTATATAAAAATTACGAAAAAATTAAATAAAGAAAATATAGAAAAATATATGTAATAAACAAGTTTATATAAATATTTGGTATTAAAAAAATAAAAAAATAAAATATTTTTTTAAAGATAATATACATATACATATATATATATATATATATATATATATATATATATATATATATATATAAATAAATAATAAAAAGTTATTTTTTACAATACCTCTTGCAGCTTGTTCTTTCCATATTTGTTTATTAGCTAATAAACATGTATTCCATGGTCTTACATTTTTACTTTTTTGACTTGAATTCGAATTCGCTGAACCTACATAAAGATATATGTTTTAGATTATAGTTTATCTTTCTATTTAAAAAAGAACAGTGCTTCGCCTCCGCCTACGCTTCGATGTGAAAATTTCGTTTCCTAACTTTACCGTAGTTTTCCGATAATTATCAAATTAAAATTTTTAGAAAATATTAAAATCAACAAAAAATAGAAGAAAGATAGATTTTTAGGCAGACTTTTCGGACAGATTTTCAAACAAAATAAATTTGAATTATATTATTATTATATATCATATATATATATATATATATATACATATATATATATATATATATATATATATATATATATATCATAATAAATATCGTCTACACAGAAGCAATAACATAGGATTCTAAACGTTTTACTTTTCATAACTTATTTACAATGTTAAATATCGGGAAATTCAGAGGTCGATGAGTGAAGTGAGTAGGAGGCGGAGCCCCATGGTATTAAAAAAATAAATTTATGGTACCATTTTTCGAACGACTTGGTGATACTTCATTCTCTTGGATGGATTCTTGCGAGTCAGCAGCTGATGATGAACCACTTGAAGATATAGGACCAAGAATAGCTTCCAGCATATCATTACAAATTGCCATACTCGGTTCGACAATGAATTCAATAAAACCTTAAATTTAAAATAAAAGTTATGCTCTTTTAAACAAAACAATTTTGATGCTTTATATACCTATTTGAGATTCTGCCACCAGAGTATTATTTCTGTCACAAAGTGGGCTAAATGGTAATCCTAATTCTTTTTCTTTATCACCTTGTTGGAAGAATTCTTCTAATAATAGCATAGTCCAATGATTATGTACATCCCATTTCTAATTAAAAATAATAAACAGTTTGTTTATAAAAAAATAACATTATAAAATTTGTCGTTTGTAATTATTAATTTTGAAATTATATGATATGAAATAAAATTTGTTTCACATTTATTTATAAGACTTTTGGTTGATTTTATGTATGTGTATATTATAATATTTATGTATATGTTTATTATAAATGGTATTTACTTTATAATATACATATGTAATGTTTTTGAAGTGAAAGAAATGTAATTTTTAATATATAGATTTGTGCCTAGTAATTATTTAAAGAGTTAAAGTTCTCTGTTAAAATTATTAAAACCATTAAAATATCTACTTCTCGTAAACTTACTTTTGCTGGATGTGATATATCACAACAATGTAAAACTAACGATGCAGCTTTTGATTTATCTATTACGGGTTCTGTTAGAGATATGAGATTTTTCATATTTTTGATTTGTTGAAAATGGAAGCTCATGTCAGTAGCAAGAACCATATCTATTACTAATGTACGAAATTCTCTATACTCTTCTCGTGACAAATTTTGTAAGATATTGCATTCATCTTCTTTCATTACTCTGTTAATAAATATTAAATTTATATATGTATATATCTGTTTATAATGAATTAAACATTACATTATTATTATATTATTTTACCTAAACGCTGCACTAATATGATGATTTTCTAATACTGCTCGATCATTATATAATAATGCTGTGTCTGATCCAGACATAACATGGAAATTATTTGTTGTTCCGGTATGCTCATAGTCATGAATAAGAGCTGCTATAAGTACAGCAAATATTTCCAAATCTGATAACCAATTCTGAAATATAAATATAATGCTAAAAATATACATATTTTTATTTAAAATAATTGTCAAATAACTTAACAGAAATATTAAATGACATATATTTTTAAAACAATTCATATTTTATTTATTTTATCAAGTATTAAAATATTCGCAAATTAAAGTAAAAAGTAAAATAAAATAGGGATTCGAAATAAAATATAGTGAAAAAGAGGTAAACATTCTTTATAATAAATTACAAACATATTTTATGTTGATGAATACATACATTTGAGTATGATATTTAAACTATCGTGAATAATATGCAAATTTTCACCAAATGTAACTGATTTGACTTGTAATAAATAAATAGTTATGACTGTATATTTTTGTTTAAATTGCTAATATATTATGTAATTTTGATAAAAGAAATGTTCTGAAATCTATTAATTCTGTAACGAATTTAAAAATAACTTTTAAAAGAGCAAATATTATTGATTATATTTCTAAATGATTAAAATGAAATAATTAAAATGAATGGCCATAATGAAAAGAATTAAAATAATCATAAATATAAAAATAAGTTTTATATACCATTAAACCAGTTTGACATAACATAAAATGAGTTGTTTGTGCTACATCGGCAGCATGAAGATTATTATGATATGGATTTCTATATCGACAATATCCTTCTTCAATACGGTTAAGAAATCCTTCTACTGTAGAAGGTGGCACCTAAAATAACAATAATTATTAGTTGCTAAATAATATCTTTCTTTCCAATTTTGATATTTTGTATATATATATATATATATATATACACATAATATATATATATATATATATATAAGTAATATGACATGAGTTAAAAAAAGGATAAAGTAATTTGAAGAGAAATATTGCAAAAATTGATATTTTAATTTTTTTAAAAATATTCTGACGAAATACAGAAAAATGATCAAATAGATATTTGTATGAAATAAAAATTTATTAATTTACAATTAATGATTTTTTTTAAATATAAATTTATTCAAGTCATTTTTTATTTAGAGGGGAATCATATATTCTATTAAAGTAGATTTTGTTCATTTATTAATTCCATGTCATTCAAATATAAATATAGTCTAAATATTAAATTTAAACAATTAAGGAAACAATATGATTTACCTTGAATTTGTGAATAATTCCATATCTGTTTAAGAGATCGTATCCTAAGTATTTGACAGGCTGTCCTGTAGCAGCTTCGCTTAATCCAAAAACATCAAATGACCAATCATCTAATGTCTGAAAATAAAAAAGAAAATAGGGTTTTCAAATAAGGACTCATATGTGTTTGTATATATATATATATATATATATATATATATATGTATATATATATATATATATATATATATATATATATATATATATATATATATAATTGTTATTTAATATACAGCCGTTAATATTTTTTTTAAATACTATTAAAATCATTATCATCATCATTTGTCGTTTTCTAGCCATTGTTGGATGAAAGCCTTTCCCAAAACTTTCCACTTTGACTAATCCAATGCCTTTCTCTTTCAATGTATTTAAAAAAAATTCTTATATTTCTATTTCATATATTCATGGGTCTTTTCCTGTGATTTTTTATATAGTTAGGGTCCCCAATTAAAGCATTTAAATATCGAAATTTACATTATATTAATAATGAATATTTAGATTTATCTATATGATATATAAATAGTTATATATTCATTTAAATTGGATAATATAAAATATTTATAAATATATTTCTATCGTTTTTGTACATGAAAAAAATAGGTAAATTTCTTTCTAAACACCTATAACATATATATATATATATATATATATATATATATATATATATATATATATATAATAAGTTAAGAAAGGTGCTTTCTATTGAAAAATAGAAAAATGCTATCTGCTACAAAAATCCGACATTACTTTTTGGTCAGTACAATATTTAATATAATAATTACTTTTAAGACTTTGACCACTTCTGGAGGGAACTGCATCATTGCTGTACTAGAAACTCGTCTGTATATTCGATCAACAAATATACCAGCTCGAATCGCATGAGCTACAGATCGGAACTTTGGTTTTTCATCGTTCTTGCGTCTAGTCGTTGCCATCTGTCTTGTAAATGTTGACGCTAACCATTCTCGTACTTCAGGTGGTACTGCATCTGGCTGTACTTCTGATAGTTCGTCATCTTCATCTGCCAACCGCCTGTACAGTAAATAATATATATATTAGATACCATGAAAAATAAAAGTTGATTATATATTGTGTACAACACATCTACTACGTTTACTATATAAATTGTATAGTATATGTGATAAACATATGTACGAGTACACATAGTTTCCTGTTTAAATCATTAAAAATTAATACTCACTGATCAAATGTACTTACTTTTGCATATCTAAGATAACATGTCTAACATGATAAAAATATTATATTAATTATATATGGGAAATATAAAAAAGTATGATATAAATAACAGGTAGAGAAATAAAACGAAAAATGAGCAAAACAAACAGACTATTAATTTCTTAAAAAATTACAGAAAAATAAATATCAACTAATAAATGCTAAAAACATGCTACAAAAAGCATTAAAATGGTATACATGCAAAAGAAAAAAATATGTCGGTTAAAATTTCTATAATATTGTTTTTATCGTGTAATGACTGTCAGTTTTTCATTCTAAAATTTATGAAAGTAGAAATAAATTAGATTATAGGAAATAGTTTAGCATAGCATAAATAAGTATAGTATAATGCTAAATTTCTATCTATATTATGATGTAAATTATATGTTCTAATAATAAATGACTATAATGAAATAATGATAATATTTACAGATGATTTTCGATTTATTTATTATCTCATTAATTTCACTCTCATTTTTGTCTTTACCTACTTTCTTCCCCCATTTCTCTCTCTCGCTATCTTTATGTATGTATACGTTATATATATATATATATATATATATATATATATATATATATATATAAAATCAAAAAAAGATATATAAACATATGAGAATTTTTTCAAGAAACCTTTAAAAAGATATATTAGAATTTTTTTAAAAAAATTAACATATTAGAAATAAAAATGTGAAATCCATATTTGTAAAAAAAGTTACATTGTGTTTTGAATCTTTATTATATGGGATTTAGTTTATATCATTTACTACATTTAACTTTTATCACTGTCTCTGTTTAATCTTTTATTATCTCTGTCTCTAAGTCTCCAACTCTGTTTATGATCTCTTGATCATTAACAGTTGCGTTCATTGTAATGATTAGTATTTAATATTTATATCATTCTTGGGTAAACAGCGAAGAACATTAACATTAAATATAATTATAAGGATATACAATACTGGTTAACTTTAAAGATGTAATAAAAAAAGAGTTAAATTCAATACAAAGATTGAACTTAAGAAACTACATGTAATCATTTGAATTATATTCGGATACGCAAAAATGGAAACTGCAAATTTCTATTATTTTTGTTATATTATTTTCATCTAATCCTTAAATTCCGTCTCTCTCCCTCTTTATATATATATATATATATATATATATATATATATATATATATATATATATAGTTTTGGGTAGAATTATTAGAAATTCCTGTATTTCTATTATTTCTCAACTAACTTTTAAAAATCCCTAATAAAACTTAATAATATAATAATAATCATTAGTTATTATTAATATTTCATTACTTATTTGTTACTTAGAATATTTTGTATTAATCGACATAAAACTGGCGAGATTTTTTTCCATTTCTCGAAATTTTTTTACTGTATTTTTATCCTAAATAAACATATCGTAACGATGTCACAAATATTCAATTAAATTTAAGTCTGATGATTGAGTAAATCACACTATAGCATTGATACCTCTTTTTCATAGCAGATTTATTGAACATCGTGTCACATGTGTCATTAGGATTCGTGTTTATTGGAGTATTTAATCTAAAAACGTAATATTAATACAGATTTCGGCGATGAAAAGTTTTAAAAATTTATCCATCACTAATATTTATATTCAGTTTTTATTGTTATCTTATAAAAAATCATTTCTTTTTAATTTGATATAGTTATGTAGTCTTATATTATAATGTTGGAAAGATATATTTTGGAATTGAGTATGTAATTTTATATTTTAACGCTTTATTCTTAAAATTTCACTGCAGGAAAGATGCATTTTGGAATATTGGGTTTAAATTTTTAAATATTTTATAAAAATATAATATAAATAATGAGTGAACAATAAGTGATTAAAGTAGTTCCATATTATGTAATTTTATATTTTAACGCTTTATTCTTAAAATTTCACTGCAGGAAAGATGCATTTTGGAATATTGGGTTTAAATTTTTAAATATTTTATAAAAATATAATAAAGATTACAAGTTTATATTTCTTGTTGTAAAATACGTTTTAATTCCTTATATATTTTATAAATAATTTAATTTAATTATTGCCTTCTTTGAATGTTAGTTTTATCATATGAAATACTTATTATACTAGTTTTCAAATGATTTGGTTCATATCTTTCTTATCTGAATTTTGCTTTTTTTTGCTTTAAAATCTTTTAATTCATATTATAGAAGTCATCAGTCTAAGTGATCATTTTTATTATTAATAGTTGTAATATTTTAAATTCTAAAAATATTTTTTGTCGGTCGCAAAGGAATCGAAGCCTTTGATTTTTTTAATGATTGTTTAAGAAACATTTTTGAATCAATTAACTTTTATTGTAAGTTTGGTTAAAAAGTGCATTTATACTATTGAATTTTTCTTATTTTTTTTAAAAATTGGTATTATTTTTAAACAAAAGACTGATTCGAATAATTAAAAATTCAGCATTCTTTACAACATAAATAAATATTTTTTCTTCATATTTTTACATTTTGGCGCTATACGAGCGAATAATTAAAATTCAAATATAACGTCTAGTAAGCATTTGAAATTTATTATTAAACTAGTTGATTTAGACCGGGACAATTCTCCCTAAATAGTTCCGTTACTTAAATCATGTTTGAAGAAGAAGGACAATTTAGGTGTCTAATAATTTGGTTAAGTTGTTTGCATATATATATATATATATATATATATATATATATATATATATATATATGTATATGTATATGATGTTGAAGATGCATTGTCAATTGATATCAGATTTTTTTGTTATCTTTTCCAAACTACATTTAATAAATGATTAGATTAATTGAGATTTATGGAATAAAAAAACAATCACAACATTAATCTTGACCATAACCCAGATTCCAAAAAAATATTAATAACGAAATTCAAATTAAATCATTGATTTTGCTTTTTTGTATTCTTAATTTTTTATTTCACATTTGTTTTCTCAAATCTTTATTTTTTTGTTGTACATCTTATATTTCATGTTTATTTTTTACTCTTTTTTCTAATATTTAAAAAAATTTTAATTATATTGTTTTGGTAATTGTTTTACACCAATGTAGGTTAATTATTTTTTATTCAAGAAAATGTGGATAAGATTAATCCAGTAAATTAATGAGTTAGGCAATTGGTTTCCTCAACAATTCATAGAAAAAAATAGAAATAACACTAATTGCGAACTAAGATGTATTTACAAGAAATACAAAATATATTATAATTAAATCATAATTTAAGAATTAGGTAAAAGTTTTTGAGTTTATTATCAGTATGTAAGATGTACTTGAGAGGAATAGAAGGGAGTACTATGTTACAATGAAAACAAATAAATATATTATAATCAGAAGAGCGAGAATAGGGTTGGAATCAGGAAATGTTTGTTGATTAGAATATTTTTCGGAGAGTTTATTTTAACTGTTTTGTATAGATAGTGATATGATTTCAGTATAGAAATAGCGAAGAAATGATATTTATTTATTTTATGAAAATTATGGTTAATTTTTTCAATTAATATTTTAGTAATACACATACAAAAGTGTATATATATATATATATATATATATATATATATATATATATATATATATATATATATATATATATAATTTACTTAAGTACGAAAAAACAATTATTTTCAAAGTAAGCTTAGTTAGATATTAAAAAATATAGTATTGATTTTATTTTTAGATACGTCATGAACTTATGTGTGTACCAAATGTTATGAAAATTGATAAAATATTCACAATGAGCTCACGAAGAAGACATGTAAATGTTATAAACACGACATTTATATGTAATTTACAAGTGACAAAAATTAACGTTTGTTCAGCATACTGGGGCATTTTTTCATTAACAACATTATTGAAGCAATTGTATGATATTAAATACAAACATATATTTACAGCACGCACTTATAACACATATTTGATAAATGTTTTATGATATTAGACTATCGATATTTGTAATAAAGTTGTAATATGTTTCGTGTACTGAGAAGAAAATATTCGGATATATTTATACAAAATATAAAAAATCAATAAGGATAAACAAATAAAGATAGAAAACTATGTAGAACATTTTTTATGCTTCAAAATAATGTTGATATAAATATATTTGTTTTTTTAATTTAAAGGATATATTTTAATATGGATGGAAATGTAAAAATAGATAATAATTGCAAAATTTACAAAAGCTTTAATAATTATTATTAAATTTTTTTCTTTTTAATTTTACATTTTTATTTTAAAATATATCGAAAAATAAACTAAATAAAACTATTTTTTTTTAAAATATGCTTTGAAAAATTATTCCCTTTTCAAAAATATGCATGTCTCAACAAAAATTTCCGTTATTATTTCATTAATTATTTAGTTGAATTTTAATAATCTTTTGTTTGAATTTTAATAATAATTAAATAATGTACAACATTTTTTAAAATAGTATTAGTTATAATTGTATAAGTAATTGAGATAATTCATCAAAAGTTAATTTTTATCTTCTTTTATTTAATCAAAATAAAAATCGTATTGATTATAACATTTTTGTGTGTATATTATATATACATATATATATATATATATATATATATATATATATATATATATATATATAATAAATTTCAATATTTATTTTTTAAAACGTTAAAATATTAATTAAAGATATATTAAAAAATATTAATTAATATGAAAATATACTTCATTTCTGTATATTTATTTTTCAACAATTAATTGTATATTACCAAAATACAATTATTTGAAAAATTACGGGTATATTTAAATTGAAATGTATGATTTTTTTTCAAAAATTTTACGATATAAACCGTATTTTATAAATATTACTCATTTATTTTTTATAACATACATAACTGAATATAATTATTATTTATAGTTTAAAAAATTATCTCAATATATGTCTATTTTATTCTAGTAGTTTTATATAGTACCAATTATAGCATGAAATATTTTTTTTGGAACAATAAAATATACTTTTAGAATCCATTTAACTTAATTTTTATTTTATAAATAATTTTGTGAGTGAAAATTAATATTAATATTAAATTTAAAAAAGGCCTATAAGAAATTTGAGAATTTGTGATTTTAAAGTATTTAAGTATTAAGTTAAAATTATGTACGTTTATGACTAATAAATGTTTTATAACTAATTAGAACGATTTAGAAATTAAAAACAGTATTTTTATCGAATTGCAAGTAATAAAATTTCATTTAGTTTATTCAACAAAGTTTTAGAAACTATTGGACAGTACAATTTTAGTGATCTGGAAAAATTATTTCAATTATGCTGTGTTTTTTAAATATTTTTTATTATAATAATGTAAATAGTGTTTTATGTGATAATTTAGAATTGTAAATTAATAATAATAATACAAATCCTACTAAACACAATAATAACATTTTAGATATTTTTCTCATATGGTTGTTAAAAACATTAAAAAATATAAAGAAATATAATAAACAAAATTCATATATTTGATCATATTTTTGGACAATGCTAATAAATTATAGAAATTTACATATTTTTTAATTGGATTAATTTTTTGATAGTTTTTTATATTTTTAACAATTACTGATTATTACAATAGATAATATAATTAAATCTATTTTTATAAATGAAGTACTATTCTAAACATGATAAGGAGTTTCTGTTCAATTATAATTTTATTGTATATATAGGCAGGTTTTTTGAATTTTCATGTAAATATTATCATCTGAATTCTTAATATATATATATATATATATATATATATATATATATATATATATATGTACAATTTATATTGCTGTTTTATAAAGTACTAATTTAAATTTAATACTTAAGTGAAATAAATATAAAATCTAATTTATATCAATAAATTGTAAATAATATAGTTGAATAATTTCAAAATCAATTGCTACCTGAAATGTAAACTAAATATTGTTAGAAAGTATAAAATTATATATTGTTATTTTTTAGTAAAGTATACAATAAATATTTGGCGCTATTAAATGATCAAATATTGTCAAAAATGGCAATTCTCCAAGTTCTTAACGTTTATTTTACAAACACATATAATACTTATGTTAAGTTATTTTATACTCTTTATATAAAATCTCATCATTTTCATTGATGAACTGATTGTGATAATATCGAAAAATCATATTTTTATACTTACAATATTTTTTTTTAATTATTGTCGTAATCATGTAATACATCAATTTTCTAATCTTTTTTTTTAATTATTACAAAATACATTTAATGTATACTTTAAAATTCCAATGACTTTTTTGATATTGGATTAATAATACACAAAATATGATTAAATACCAAAAAATTGAAATATTTATTATTATTACTTGTGCAGTTGGTAAATATTTTGTATTAGATTTGCTGTCGTATATTTATTCATAATTCTTAAATGTTATTGATATTTGAATCTAAAATATTGTTTCAGTAGTTGCAAACTTATAAACTTTTATTTAAATCTTAAATTTATTATAATTCTATACATACACATATAATTGTATATTTATTTATATTAGGTAATGTAATATGAAATGCCAGATTTTTATTTTATTTTCAATATAATAATCAGACATTAAATATTACACGACCTAATATATATATATATATATATATATATATATATATATATATATATATATATATGTATGTATGTATGTATATATGTATGAATTATATTACACATTTTTACAATTATGTATTAATATTGTTATTTTAGTCAAGAATTTGTTAGTTATTAAGTTTAAAAAAATTTTTGGAATAGGAATTTTGGGAAAATTAAATAAAATGTACTAAAATCGCATTCGAGTTTTTAATTTTATAGAATATTCTATATATATATATATATATATATATATATATATATATATATATATAAGCGAATGGATATATTTTAATCATATGATAATGGTTTGTAAAGTTTACTAGGAAAAAAACGGTAGTATAATTTTGTAATGTACGTCATGGTATAATTGAGAAATATTCCTATTTTTAGATTTCTAATGGATTGAGTTAATACATTCAATGTGTCATTAATGAATAGTTATATCAAACATGAATAGTATAAATAAAACAATATTTATTGAAATATTATTCAATAAAATTAATAAACAAGTAGGAATTTACCGGATTATAAGTTGCACTAGTTCTGATGCGATCCTAGTGTAGATATCCATCGAGGATCCGTTATTATTCAGAACGAAACAATTTAACAAGCAACACAAATAAGTAGAAACTTTCGTCTTACACCCTCAAGTATCCACAACAGACTGTTTTCTCATGATCGTGTCATTGAAACGAAACCCTCCCCAAAAAGCAATTAAGCATCGGGTGTACATATATTTCTATCTATGTATACGTGTGTGTCATTTAATTATTCAGATTGGTAAATACAGTCGGGGTAGTTACTTTATAGGTCATCGATATGCTATATGAGCTACCATATATTATTATTATTTTTGTTTGTAAGTTAGCAGTGTCATTTTTCGTGTTTGAATATGTGTGCACAAGTTTTTGTCTTCACGAAATCTAAATATAGAAACAATTATAAGAAAAAACTATGAATAATTTTGTATTCAAATTAAAAGTCTTTACAGTAACATGCTATTCTAATAATATAATTTTATTTTGATATCAATTTGTTTAAATAACTGAATTGTTAGTAGAAATTTTATGTGGGGCGTTTAATTACTATCACATTTTCTATTTTTAGAGCACATTTCGTCGAAAATTACAACATCGTGTCTAAAATAATACTTTATATATACATATGTGTACAAATCTTGGGTGTTGATAAAAATAAGTACATTTAATTGCACCTACTTAACTATATAATTCATTGGCAAACACAATGATAAAATTTGTTTGTATGTTTTTATGTGACTTCCGTTCGCACTAATTTTAAGATATTTGAAAAAATGATACATATTTTTCAATTTCTCTTTCTCTATTGATATATCAATAGAAATTATGAACTTTTTTATTCAAAATCTAAAATTCCGTTTTACAATACATTTTTTTAATATGATATTGTTCAAAGTAATAAAAAATAGTCGAGAAAATATTATCTGCATGCTATAAATATTTTTTAAATTAAATCAAACTGTTTTAAAAAGTGATTTTAATTCAAAGTTTAAGAAATATTTAATTAATAGTTTTTTTCTTTTAAAATACACAAAAAGTGCTAAAAATATAGTAAATATGATATATAATAATAAAAATAATAAAGATGATGTAAGGATATTTAATTTATTTTTTTAAATATTTATATACAAATAAAATATTCATTATAGAAACGCATTTATCTTTCAGTATAATTTTGAAGAAAACAAATCAAAACTAAAATAAATAATATTTTAAAAAAAAATAATCACAGACCTTACTTTTTTTAAAAAATAGAAATATTATACTTTTTGAAATGGTACAAATGAAATTAAATGTTGAATTCAAAATGTTGATAAATTTGTTTTTTTTACTTATATATACACTAGAAATAATTGAAGTTTTAAAAAATATGAACCTTGAAATTTAAGTAAAATTATAAAATACAGAAAATCAAAGAAGAATATGACTTGTGTTTAAATGTTTTCAACATTTTATAAAAATTCATTAGTATGGAATTGGTTAATCTGTAGAGTTAACTTTTCCTATTATAAAATTGTTTGATTCAGTAATTGAAGAATAATAATTTTTCTTATTCATGTTATATATTTCATTTCATTATATTTTTTCTAGCCGATACTTCATTATTAAAATTTGAAGAATATATTTTAAAAGGAATATAAAATTTAAATTAAATCACCAGACAAAAAAGTACAAAATGATATTAAAAGTATTTTAAACATTTTTATATAATTATGTAATATAAGATTTTGAGTTTCAAAAAAAATTGCGGAAAAGAAAAATTGAAATATAACTGTCAGTTGTTCTTGCGACACAGAACAAATAAAAAATTATAAACCAAATAAAAAGTGAGTTAAATTTTGGAATGGTAATAATTTAAATAAATGTAAATTTAAACCTAACCTCACATGTCTCCAAAATGTATGTTAATGTGTATTTGTATAAAAATGAGTTACGGTAAGAATATCTGTAGAGAGAAAATTAATATTTGTATTCTCAGGTAGATGATAAAAATATCTACCTTTATAACGATATAAAAAATAATTATTTGTCTTTGAACTCGCAAGTGAAAATATCAATCATTTTGTAAACTAGGTTAAAAACTTAGAAAATTTACAATAAATTAAAAAAGAAAATAAAAATAAAAAATAATTTGTTTTAAATAAAATTCTCTAAAATATTTAGAGTTACATATAGTTTCTAATGTCTTTTTTTATTACAATTATAAAAACATAATTTATATATTATAAAAATAATAATACAATAATTTAATTACAATAAATATCTAAAAAAAAATATTTTTACTCATAATTTTAAAATGAATATAATACTTCAAATGAATAAAAAGTTATTATATTTTTAAACAATTTTTTTATATTGAATATTTAATGAAAACTGCGTTAATTTTTACAACACATACATTTTTAAATACGTTGGCAAAATATTTATATTAATTTAATATATCCTAATTATGTTAATCTATTTTAATTAATATTGAGATTGGTATAAAAAATCCAGTAATGATGACATTTAATAATAATGACTTTTTTATGTGATAACATTTAAAGAAACAAACCTACAGACAAAACTTATATATAAATTTATCGTTTAAAAGTGATTAGACATAGTAAAAACTTCTTACGATATAACGTAAAAGGTTGGTATGAACTATATAAATGAAATTCATTTTTGTAACTTATAAATATTTACTGGTACATGTTGTGTCTTTTACTTATTGCTATACATTTTAATCATAAAAAGCAATTAGTGTTCTTTCCTTGTCATTTATGTTTGTACTATTTACCAAGTCAATAAATGAATGTAATGATAAGAATCATAAAATACGAATAAAAAATTTCATTTAATTATTGTTATCTATTATCTAATATTAATATTTTATATAAAAGTTGAATGAAAATTAAAAAGGATCTATTTTTTCTATATAACTGTATTTTTATATATAAATATTATATTATTTATCAATTATATAGGGTAGCCTAAATGAGACTGAAGGATAGTAAAAAATAGTGAATGATAGTAAACTAGTAAATGTATGTCTAAATTTTTAAGTCTTATTTAAGCCACCCTATATAATTAGATTGAAACAAAACAGAGATTTTATTACATTTTTATTAATTTATATATCAAAAATTAATGAAAAGTCATTTTAAGTAATATTTTTTAATTGATAGAAAGCATTCATTAAAATTCATATATTTTCATATTTCAAAATGTGAATTAAATGAAAAAAATATTTTTCATAAATATTACTACAATTTATGTAAGAAGACTATTTATTTCAAAATTTCGTACGTTATTATTTATTAACTTCATATAATATTAATAGAATACTGTTAGACAACTTTAGTATATCTAAAATATTGACAATGGAAATATGATACATATTACGAAAATGAAATTCATGATAGTTTTTTGTAAACTGTCTCATAAAATTCCATTACAATAACAAACTATAAATCATGAAAGCGTGAAGACAGATCTATATTAATATTTATTATAGAAAAGAGATTTAAAATAAATTTATTTTACTAAAAAATTTTAAATATGTATGTATTCAAGAGAGTAAACCATAAATAAAAAATTCTCACCAACTTCCGCCTGGTCAGCGTGATATGACTAAAGGTAATATTCATGACAGGGGCTTTTACCTACCAGTGGGTTGATGTACGCTGATATGATGATGATGTATGTGTATGTATGTGTGTGTATGTATGTATGTATGTATGTATGTATGCATGTATGTATGTATGTATGTATGTATGTGTGTGTATATATATATTTACATATATTTATATATATATATATATATATATATATAAGATTTTCCAATAAGAATGTCAAAACACTGGTAACTGGTAGCAGCCATGTTTGAATTTTTTAGCTCATTTTTAAATTTCAACTCAGTATAATTTGGTAAATTATCATGCAACGTTTAACACGTCAACATTTAGAAACTATAAAAACTTCAATAGATTTATTAACAAAAGTTTAATAAGTCCATTATTTTCAATGGACTCATCAATTGGCCACTAAGATCATGTGATCTAACTCCATTGGATTATTTTCTGTGGGGTTATGTGAAATTATTGGTTTAAGCTGATAAACCAACAATAAAAGAATTAAAAATAAATATTGAAGTGTAATTTATGAAATTGGACCGCAATTATGTGAAAGAGTGACTAAAAATTGGACTAAACGAATGCACTATGTCAAGCGAAGTCGTGATGATCATATGAGTAAAATTGTGTTCAATCATTAATGCCATAATATATGCTTACAAGTAAAAAAAATAATTAAATAATTTTTGTTTCATTTTCATTTTAAACTTCTAAAGCGTTTATTGGAAAACCTTATATATAATATCATATATGAATACTTATTAATCTTTTATTAATAATTTTAGAAAAAGAAATAAACTTTAAATTGTTTAATAAAATTGATTTTTTAAAAATATAGTTTTTTCTTTTTTTACACTAATTA
>CP092087.1:30205286-30237786 GCA_029203775.1 Neoneuromus ignobilis
TGATCGCAGCCGATGGCCGCGCTGAGGGACGCTTCGTCCCTGGTTCCCTTGAACTGGTTGACGAATCCTCTGGACCACGTGTTTCCCTGTCAGACGCAGCGTCAAAACACAACCAATGAAGTAACGACAAACGTTACTCAACGCATTCGAAAAAATGTGTAAGGAAACTGAATCGGTTATGATGTTTGAGAATGAGACAAGTACTAGGAGCGGTTAGGAAGAGTAATATATTAGCGTAGAAATCCTTTGCTGTGAAATTATTATATACAAATTGCTTCGACAAGAAAACATATGATTGTGTAAATAACATTATAAAATATTTTTCTTTCTAACATAACATTGATGTGTTTTATAGATTTTGTTTAAATTTCATTTTAGGTTAAATGTGGAAATTTATTTAAATTACACCGTTATTAATTCTTTTTTAAACTACTTTATTAGTACAATATATATATATATATATATATATATATATATATATATATATATAAAAAAATAATTTAATAGTATTTATTTAGATATATCAATAGTATTAAAGTACTCATTATTAAATATGTTTGTATATACAATATTTCAATGTTAATTGAAAAATCGTCAAGAATTTTATTGTTTAAATATTATATATTTATATATATATATATATATATATATATATATATATAAGATTGATATATATTTATATTTAAATTTTAGGCATCTTTAATAATAACCAATTTTTAATAAATTTTATTAGCACATTATTTTAGAATATTAAAATGTTCCAAAAATGAGAGAAACTATATGAAAAATGAAATGGTTTTATGCTGCGTAAAATTTTATGACATATTAATTTAGATATATATATTTATGTAATGCTATGTACGCTCATTTTGTATAAATTTTACTAAGGAAAAATATTTTATTGAATTATAAATTTGTTATAGTGAAAACAAATTTTATCTAATTATGACAAAATTTATTTTTACAATAAATGAAGATAAAAAAATTAAAAACTTATAATTATGAAGTAAATATTGATATATATATATATATATATATATATATATATATATATTTGTATATATATATATATATATATATATATATATAGATAAAATATCTAAGACTTTGAAAACTGATATTTGAAAAAATGAGAGATTAAAAAATATACAATAATTTATATACTTGTCTGCCGAATTTCGAACATTTTTAATTATCTTTTAAAAATGAGATAAATGTTATTAAATATAAAAATAAAAATAACACAATATATATATATATATATATATATATATATATATATATATATATATATATATGTTATTGAGAATTTACGAGCTTTTGAATAATAATATTTTTTTATTAATGTATTATATTCAAATATTTTGATTAAAAATAATATATTAACAGTTCTTTAGTTTCTCTTCCTACCAAACATACTTGCATTGTTTTAATTATTAATTTTTTATTTGTTTATTGCATTATAATTTTGATGTATATACATTATATTTTATATATTAAACTTCTATAAACAGCTTTTATTAAAATGTTAAATGTATATTAAAAATTTATCAATAATAGCACGACAATTGATTCGATGATTTTTTTATTTTTAAAAAGCTTAATTTTTTTTCTTATTTCTATGTAACACTACGATAATATGATTACAATTATTGATTAATTGTTGTTAAAAATTTATGTACATTTCTATGAAATTTCATTTTATGTTATTGTTTTTATTTAAACTTATATTATGTAATATTTAATTAAAATCAATTTTAGAACAATTATGTTATGGACGATATACAAATTTCATTATAAAATATTTTTTATTAAAGTGTATTTTTTATTTTAGAAAAATTATAAATTAAATATCTGATTTAAGCAATACTTTTAATATAATACACATGCATTTTAATTCAAACTTTTTTTATGTATTAAGTATTTTTTTGTACACTTAATTTTTTTATTTACAATTGAAAAAAGTAAATCATATTCATTGGATGCGGATTTGTTTTACATATTGTATGCATACCAGTGTGCTTTTTTATTAATTATACATTGCATTTAATTGAAAAGTATTCATAAAAATGATTGTTTACTTACTTTGTTTCATCTATAAAAACTGCTTCTAATACTCTTGCTGCATAATTTAAATTTCTTTGAAGAACTTCTGCTGATATTTCACCGCGTTGAAGTTGTCGCAACAAGCATCGCAATCTGAAATTAAAGTATTATTCATAAAGGGAATTTTATTGTAATCATTAAATATTCTTGACATACGAGGGTCGTTTTATAAATATGGTAAATTTATTTATTGTTTAATTTAATTAAATTTTTAAATTTAGTTTTTCTTACTTTTTACCATACTTATCAAACGACCCTCGTATTTTAAATTTTTAAAGCGTTTCACTCTTTGTTAATACATATTTTTGAAGGTGTATATATATATATATAAATAATTTTTTGTATAAAAATAATTCTAATAAGAATGCTAGAAATTTGACAGCTGGTGGTAGCCATGTTTGAACTTTTTTAAGCTCATTTCGACATTTTAACCCAGAATAGTTTGAAAAATTATCATGGAACGTTTAATACTTCAACAAAGCTTAGAAATTATAAAAACTTATTATAAAAATCAATGTTTGGTTCGTAAAATTTATCGTACGCTTCGTGAAACTTAACACAATCGTCCAAGTGAACGTGCTATTTATTAAATTGTTGAAACATTCGAAAACAATTTTACTCATATAGCAGTGCCTATAAGACAAAGAAATGCAAGAAGAAAGGCCAATATTGCTTCTGTTAGTAAAAATTTCAAAATGAAGCTGGAAATATAATTTGATTTTCAAATATTTAGTTGTATGTCGATAAATTTCCTCACAAAAGAAATTTAGTTTTTATACATAAAGTAATATACTAACAATAAGGTACTTTTATGAAGTACATTTTTCTCTAACGAGACTTTGATTCGTTTATTTCAAAAATGATAAACTGTCTTTTTAAAGAAAATATTTTCTCTTTTAATAATAATGTATAAATTACACACCTAAGCGCTGCTTTGTCGCAAGCATCTGGAGTATCTACGGGGGGCAAATTATCTGTAGAAAGATCGACCGCGTCGAGAGCTTCGTCAAGTGAATGTGCGGTGGCCATGGAGTCGCCAGATGGTGGTGGTGACGGTGGTGAAGCGCGGCTCGGCTTTTTACCGCTGCTGCGTCTCACTATCGTCAATGAGCCTTGCTCTGGAAAAAATAGTTATTTTATTTGTATGCAAAAAATTAACACAGAAATACATATAACACTCAATTTAAGAAAATTATTGAATATTCATTTACAATTAATCATTATATATATATATATATATATATATATATATATATATATATATATAAACATACATACACACATACATTAGTATGTTTGTATGTGTGCATGTAAATATAAATAACATTATTTTCATTACGTTTACAACATATAATAGAATAAATTTTAAAATAAATAACATTGTTGTTCACAGAAGCAAAGATATAACGATGTAACGAAGCATAACTAAAATATAACAATATTCACATTTATTATATTTACATATTCATTATTGTATGAACAATTAATACACCGAATATATATATATATATATATATATATATATATATATATATTTATATATATATATATTAACCTCGTTAAAATATATGACCTATAAAATCTCAATTGGAACCAACATTTATTTCAGGAATAATAAAATATTTTTGTAATGTATCTATTAACACAAGTATTTTTTTTAATTTTATGGTTTTAGAATATTTTTATGATTTTGTGTTTCGATATTTTTTTTAAAAAAAATATTTTTATTCTTCCTATTATATATGATTTAATATCCATAAGTTTAATATTTTCGTTTTATAAATATGTTAGAAATAGTTTATGATTTATGTATTGTCATATATATATTATTTAAACATTCTTCACTAGAATGTTATTCAATACTACGTATATTGAGGTATTAAATGACATCTTCTATATAACACTGAAATGAATAGGGGTGATTTTCAAAACAATATCAATTTTTTTTGTATTATATTACACATTTAAAATTAATCATTTTTAGAAAGTATCTTAATGTTAATTCTTAAGATATGGTTATAATAAAACAATAATATAAATTGAAATTTTATGAAAAAAAATTGATATTGCAATTATGAGTTTAAAAATAATTAATATACACATATATAAATTATATTATGATACTAATATTTCAATATATAATTAACAGCAATATATTTGTGACACATCGGAAAACAACAAGTAAGCCAAGGATAAATTACCTAAATACTCACTGGCTAGCTGACCATTTCTGCTATCTTTAGACGGTGCCGAAATCAAAGAGGTATCGTCTCTAGTTGTACGACGGTCAGGAGGACTCGCCACTGAAATACGAAATATGTTTTTTTATATTTGACCGCTGAAATATTTTTTAAAAGTTTATATTTATATGTATATACATATATGCACCTTTAAAAAAATATTATATGTATATAAATTTATTTCTGTAAGCAGGATACTCTTGATTTTCCTAATTTAAATATAAATTCAAAAATATATGAGGTATTCGAATGAATATGTAATAAAATAAGTTGATAATAAAAAAGTTACTATGTCGATAAGGTAGTAAATTTTTATTGAGATAATATTTTTTTCAAATATTTAATATTTAAATGATGACGTTTTAATTTGAAAGAAACTTAATTGAAAATTTCTTACACTGTTGATTTTTTTGAGAAATAAGAAAAAAGTCAAAATATTTCATAATTCAAATACTTATAATGGCTGTTATTATAATGAGTTAGTTTATTAAAAATTTATTAATAGACAAAATTTGAAATAATTTGAAAAATTACCTCAATTCTCAGTTTAAATTTTAAATATGATTTTTTCAGAGGATACTTTGTAATATACAATATATTTAAATATTAAACAATCTAATTATTCTTATGTAATTTGAACTAGTATGTGAATTAAATGAAAAATAAATGGTTTTCCAATAAGCACTTCAGAAGTTTAAATGGAAATAAAACAGAGTATTTAATTAATTACTTATTTTTAATTTTTATTTTTAATTATATTCTATGGCATTAATGATGAAATACAATTTCACTCTTATAATAACCACGATTTCGATTGACATAGTGCATTCGTTCAATCCAATTTTTAGTCATTATTTCACATAATTGTGGTCCAATTTCATGAATAACACGTTCAATGTTTATTTTTGATGCTTCTGTTGTTTGTGGTTTATCAGCATAAACCAATAATTCCAAATAATCCCACAGAAAATAATCCAATAGAGTTCGATCTCATGATCTGGTGGCCAAATGATGGGTTCATTTCATAAAATAATGGATTCATTAAACTTTTGTTTCAATAAGTCTATTATTTTGGTAGATGTATAGCACGTATCATCACCCTGTTGAAACCACAAATCGTGCAAACCATTTTCAATCATTTTTGGAACAAATTCATTAATCATGGTTCTGTAACGCACTCCATTTACTGTAACGTAATCTTCAGTTTCATTTTGAAAAAAATGTGATTCGATGATACCACCAGCATGTAATGCACACCAGACATTTACTTTTTGTGAATTCAATGGTCTTTGTGCAATGACTTTTGGATTGCTTTTACTTCAAATTCTGCGATTTTCTTTATTTAATGTTGATCGTAAGTTTAACGAAGCGTGCGATAAGTTTTACGAACCGAACATTGATTTTTATAAGTTTTTACAATTTTTAAGTGTTGTTGAAGTGTTGAATGTACCATGATAATTTGTCATACTATACTAAGTTGACACATCAAAATAAAATATCAAAAAAATTGTAAAAGAAACGAAAGTTTAAAGAATTCAAAACAAATTTAGCTGTTATGAAGCACTGATTATTGCTATTTGGTTAATTGAAAGTTTTGTACAAATTTAATATTCAATAATATTTGGAAAAATTGTATTCAGAATTTAGTATAAATATAATGAAGGATAATATATATATATATATATATATATATATATATATATATATATATATATATATATATATATATATATATATATAATATGTAAATTTATTATTTTGGAATAATTTTGTAATTTATCATACACTTTTTTATGAACTATACATAGTAATACGTAAATTTAATTCCCACATATATTTCTTTAATAACAAAAGATAAATATTATGAACACTTAATAAATAATAAATATGGCATTGTAACATTGTATAAATACATGTGTCAATATATTAATAAGATATTGTATTAATTAACAGTTAACAAATAATATAATGAGTTGTATTAAATAAATATTTATTTATATTGCTGTGACAAATGTTTATTTTGTGTAAAAAATGAATTATTTATGTACAATTTTGTAAACAAGTTCAAGCATATATAAACTTCGGATTCTATCATTAATCCATGTTTTCAAAATGATGTGGTTAGTGCTTTTCTTAACGTTTAGCTTGGCTTTTGTATCTGTGACTTCGGTTGCAGAACGAGATTGGTGGGAAAATGAAGTATTTTATCAAATATACCCTAGATCATTTATGGATAGCGACGGTGATGGAGTAGGAGATTTGCAAGGTATTTTAAGTCTATGGTTTTTATTTTCAATTGAATAAGTAAGATTAAAAATTAAATTGTTTTTAAGCATAATATTATTTATATTACTATGAATTATTTAGCTTTATATTTAATGCTGTAAATCCATTATTATTGCAAATCATAATATGAAATAAAATTACATTACTGTTTTCTATTTGATGAAAAAAGTTTATTTTCAATCTAAAATATAAAATAATTAATTATTGGTTATTTATTATTAAAAAATTAAAATATTTAGAAAAAGTGATAAAAAATAAATGAAGATGTTCAACTATTTGGATATATTAAAAGAAAGTAATATATTTTTTTAAAAATTTTTAATAAGTCAAATTATCAGAATTAGGTTCATTACATAAATATTGTGGCCAAAATTTATTTGGTTATATATATATATATATATATATATATATATATATATATATATTCTAAATTAATATTTTTATAGGAATTAAACAAAAATTGAATCACTTCAAAGAAGCTGGAATTGATGCAGTTTGGTTGTCTCCAATTTTTAAATCTCCAATGGTAGATTTTGGTTATGATATTTCTGATTTTCGATCAATACATGAAGAATTTGGAACTATAAATGATTTTGATGAACTTTCTGTACAAGCTAAAAAATGTGGTAAGATATGTAATAAAATATAACGAAATAAAATATTGTTTTTTGTTGTATGAGATTTTTTTAAAAAAAAATCATAATTAAAAAACAGAAATAAATTCAATTTGATGAAAAGAAATAAAATGATAAAACTATGAATATTATTTCAATATAAAATATATTAGAATCTAATTTATTTTAAAAAATTCATTAATTAATATATATATATATATATAAACATTAGTGTACATATTATTTCTCTCTCTCTCTCTCTCTCTCTCTCTCTCTCTATATATATATATATATATATATAAAGTACGTAAAACCTGATCATTATATTAAAATATAAATATAATTTTTTTAATCATAGAAAATGGTATTAAATAAGAGGAATTAAAGAAATAAGAAAATTTACTGCAAAATATTTTTTTTAATACAAAATGATTTATTTTTATGTTTTTATAAACCTGTAAAACTAATTGTAGGTTTAATTCAAATGAATTTTTACTCCAACACCACAAACAAAATACTATAAACGTATTTAATAACTATTTATTTTTATAATATCTAGTGTTGAGTTGATTATTCGTGTTAAAGTAAATTTTCTACAGTATCAAAGAAAATAATATATGTCGGTTTGCCATTATTATCATATCAAAATTTTTTAGCTACTAATTATTAAAAGCTTAATCCAAAACTTTCCACTTCTAGCAATCCAACTTGTATTTTTTTCATTTCGCACATACAAATTTTCTTATTTTTCTATTTTATATATTCTTGTGTCTTTTCTTGGACTCTTTTATATTTTTATATTTCAAATTAATAATTTTTGTAGCCTATCAGAGATATTTTCTATTTGATATATGAGTAAATAGTTCCATTTTAAAATGTTCATTCTTGTATCAATTTCTGTAATTTTTGTTTCCTTCAAATGTACTCATTTCTCGTCTTGTTTCTGCATACTATTCCTAATATACTTATTTTCATGCTTCTCTGTGTTATCTAAAGACACTAAATTAATTTAACATATATGACTCATATTTAGCTATCATAAGTGAAAACAGGTAAGAACTTTTAATTTTTAATTTATTTTCTTTTTTTATCTCCATATGTTCCTTTTGTTGATTTGTCATATATATATATATATATATATATATATATATATATATATATATATATATATACATATATAATATATATATATATATATATATATATATATATGTATTTGTAAAGTAAAGACTATACTCTATTTTAAGGAATAAAACTAATTCTCGACTTCGTACCAAATCATACGAGTGACAAGCATGTATGGTTTCAATTATCGGCAAATCGTACTGCTGGTTATGAAGATTATTATATATGGAATGATGGAAAAGTTGTGAATGGAACAAGACAGCCTCCTAACAATTGGGTATATGTTCATATATATATATATATATATATATATATATATATATATATATATATATATATATATATAATATTAACACATTACGGTCCGCAGTATTTCGCGCTAGACTTCATCTAGAGTCCGGCGAATTTCGCAAAAAATATCACAAAAATAACTTCTTCATAAAATCAATGTAATTTTTAAACCAATGAACATTTTGAAATGAAATTTTATATCTTCCTTTAAAAGGGTTCGATGGATAGATATATGTAAATATAATAGTAGTTTTCAATCTCTTATGACTCTACCAGCGTGATAAAATACAAAAAATAGATGCTTTATAATAAACATAGTTTATTATAAAAAACACTTTCTAGCGTAAAAAAAAAACATATAGAAGGGATAAAAATATGCTAAATTACGTAAAGCATATATTCTATATACAGAAATTGTTAGAAAAAAAATAAGAGAACCAATTTCGATTTTATTCCAAAAAACAGAACTTTGCTAGGGATAGAGATTACTTTATTTAAAATATCTGAAATATTTTTCTTAATTTTAATAATTTATCAATATTTTGAATATATACACCACTATCTTTTAATGGAATTACAAAATAAATATAGCTTGTATATATATATATTTTTTTGGTGTCAAAAGTTCATACAACGAAACACGCGTTAACGCGTGAACGGACTTATAATAGTCCAACACGAAACACGCGTTTAAGCGTGAACGGGGGTTAATGTGTTAATAACGAAATTCAAATTGTATCAAATCATTGGATTTTGCTTTTTTTGTATTCTGAATTTTTTATTTCACATTTGTTTTATCGAATCTTTATTTTTTTTATACAACTTATATTTCAGGTTTATTTTTACTCGTTTTTCTAATATTTTAAACAATTTTAATTATATTGTTTTGTTAATTATTTTACACCAATTCAGGTTTAATATTTTTTATTTGAAAAAATGTGGATACGATTAATCCAGTAAATTAATGAGTTAGGTAAATGGTTTCTTCAGCAATTCACAGGAAAAAAAATAGAAATAACACTAATTGCGAACTAAGATGTATTTACAAGAAATACAAAATATATTATTATTAAATTATAATTTAAGAACTAGGGAAAAGGCTTAGAGTTTATTATCAATATGTAAGATACACTTGAGAGGTATAGAAGGGAGTACTACGTTACAATGAAAATAAATAAATATATTATAATCAGAAGAGTGAGAATAGGGTTGGAATCAGGAAATGTTTGTTGATTAGAATATTTTTCGGATAGTTTATTTTAACTGTTTTGTATAGATAGTTATATATACATTTTTTTCATTAGATAGGTAACTTTGGAATCAGTACATGGACATATCACGAAGGTCGCGGACAGTGGTATTATCATCAGTTTGCTGTTCAACAACCAGATCTTAACTATAGAAACTCAAGAGTAGTACAAGAAATGAAGGTATAAATATTTTTACTTATTATTAATATCTCTCATTCTCGATCTATTTCTCTTTCTCTCTTTATATATTTATTTATTATATTATATTCTTTCATAGAAAATCAAATAAAAGAATTATGAGACATACATGTCTATATTAATAATATAAGTGATTATAAAAAAATTATTACATTTTTTTATTTAAAAATTATTTAATCTAACATCTAAAAAATATTTGACAAAGCTTTATTTTGTACTTAAAACTGCATCATAAAATCTAGATTTTACGTATATATTCAACATTAGAGCAGTGTCTGGTGTTGATAGTATTTCCAATAAAATATGCATCAGTTTAAGTAAAGAAAGTGAATAATAAATAAATTATTAAATATTTTTTTAATACTATACGATGTCAGGATGATAAGTTCATTTGTGTAAAAGTGAATACCTAGCACTTCCTAATTAAAACAATTATTTTAATATTTTATTTAAAATGTTAAATTTATATATATATATATATATATATATATATATATATATATATATATGCCTACAATAAAAGAATAATTGATATTTTTAGGATATTTTAAGTTATTGGCTTGAGAAAGGTGTTGCCGGTTTTCGTATTGATGCTGTACCATATTTATTTGAAGATATTGAATTACGTGACGAGCCTAGGTCTTATGATCCAACAGCTGAAGAAAATGATTTTGCTTATTACTCGCATATATATACTAAAGATTTACCAGACGGTTATGATATGATTTATCAATGGCGAGATTTATTAGACAAATATGCAAGAGAGCATGATAATGTCACAAGGTGAAATTTTGTATTACTACGTATATATATATATATATATATATATATATACTTTTTATCTCATAAAATAATTTTAATCGATTACAACTTTTTCATAAATAATATTAACATATTATTTTGAAATAATAAGTTGATGTTAATTGCAATAATTTTATTATTAAATTTAATATAAATACAAGTTTATATAGTTTTTAATATAAGGAAAATATGATTGTCGTAAGAAATATATTCAATTTTATATACAATATTTTAAGAACACGTGAGCTTATAGAATATTGACATTTTATTAGAAAGAAATTAATATTCTTTTCAAAAATTTAATATAAAATTTTACCAAATGATTAATGGCATTTATATACAATTAAATAAAATATTTGTTAGCCAAAAAATATGTAAAATAAAAACAAACAAAGTTTGGCCAATTTTCTAGTGACTAGTATAGAAATAATTTTTACGTTATTATTATTTTTATTATTTAGAGTTATGATGACAGAAGCATATGCCGATATCCAAGATCAAATGAAATATTATGGAAATGAAACAACAGAAGGGGCACATTTCACTTTTAATTTCTTACTAATTACTGATCTCAATATTAATTCGACTGCAAGAGATTTTGTATTTACAATAAATAAATGGTTATCATATTTACCACATAATAAGATACCTAACTGGGTTGTAAGTATTAATTTGAGTAATTCAATTTCTAAATCAATAATAATAAGGAATATTACTTATATATTAATTTATATATAGATATGTATATATATATATATATATATATATATATATATATATATATATATATATATATATATATATAATTATTTTACTTTACATGTACGCTTAATTAATGTCAACAAAGTTTTATGTAAAAGAAAATAATTATAAAATAGTTATTTACAGAAATACTTAAAACAGTACATCGACTATTTAAGAAATATTAATTTCTAGAGAGTTTATATTATATGAAAATGAGATTATTCAATACATATATTATAAAAATATTTATATATATATATATATATATATATATATATATATATATATATATATATATATGATTAATTCTCATAAGTTATTCGTTTTATTTTATTTTCAACAATATATTGTTTTTGATCTGATCATTTATGTATAATAGAATATGATTTCTGAAAAATCATGCAGTGTTTATAAGGCTTATTATAAATGATTGTTGTATGATTATTTTTTATCATATAAAAAAAATATTTTTAATCTCATACATTTCTTAATTTTTACAATGGAAAATTATAATGACATAGTTGAAATGGAAAAAAATGTTTTCGTTTAAGTTTTTTTAATTTCAACGTTTATTTAAATGTTTAATTTCGGGTTCAAAACATCATCTTTTCAAAAATTTCAAATATTTAAATTGATTACTTAATATTTATAAAGTGTTTCAGAATGATATAAATGAAATTAAAAAATAAAAAGAATACAATAAACACAAAAACATTAACTTTCTGTGAATTTTAGAAAGAAACAAATTCAGAATCATATCTAATTTTAAAATATATGGCATTTTTCATCGACCATATAATAATAAGTGGTAACTGTAAAAAAAGTTTGAAGTTCATATATTTTAATTTGATAGCTAAAAAAATGTTAAAAATAAGAATGATTTATAATTAAACTTTTTAAAAATATATATTAACTTAACTATTGCTATATAAGTAAAACATATAATAATTAAAATCTATTTAGATTGGAAATCATGACAATCCAAGAGTTGGAACAAGATTCGGAACATCTAGAATTGATGGACTTAATATGCTTATTATGATTTTACCTGGTGTCGGTGTTACTTATTACGGGGAAGAAATCGGTATGGTTAATGCATACATTAGTTGGGAAGATACGAAAGATCCTCAAGGAATTAATGCTGGTCGTGAGAGATATCAATTATTTTCACGCGACGGAGAAAGAACTCCATTCCAGTGGAATAGTTCTAAAAATGCTGGATTCAGTAATGCATCAAAAACATGGTTAAATGTTGCAACGGACTATAAGCAAGTAAATTTAAAAAAACAGAAACAGAGTGCAAAGAGTCATTTCAAAGTATATCAGAATTTGATGAAATTAAGAAAGACAAATACTTTAATTTACGGAGAGGTAGAAATTAAAGCTCTGTCAGATAGCGTTTTAGTAGTAATTCGGTGAGTGTACCTTTTTTAAAAAGTATACTTTTTTCTTTGGAAACAATACATTTATATAATATATGGAAAATAGCCATATATATATATATTAATGATATTTTAATAAAGTCCATAATAGTTCAAAAACATTTTTATGATTAATAGATATAAATTAAAAATCATTCAAATTGAAAATTAATTTATAAATAATAGATTTACAGGGGGTAAATAAATTATAATATCTTAACTAAATCGCTAATATTATTTTCAAATATAATTGTAATTATATTATGAATTTATAATAATAGTCACAGTTTCAATGAAATTAACCTAACTTAAATTGTAAATATTTATTATGAAATAATTTCATTAATAATTAGAGTTAAATATTTTTTTTATAAAATAAGATATCTTATGCTAAAATATATGTAATTTAAAAAGTAGTTTTATTAAATTTTCTAAAATGTATTTCAAATTGATTAATGTTTTATATATATATATATATATATATATATATATATATATATTATTAAATAATATATATATATATATATATATATATATATATATAAATATATATAATTAAAAAAAATGATAATTAAAATATTTATTTAAATATATTTCAGAAAACTTACAAATGAAGATACCTATGTATATGTATTCAATATTGGATATAAAACTGAAGTTGTAAATTTATTCGATGATCAATCATATGATACTGAAGTTGTAATTTCAAGTGTAAATGCAACGTTCCAAAAAGGGTGAGTGTACTCGTAAATTTTTAATTTTAATGCTTAGTAATTGTGCTCTATTAAAAAGCACTTATTCTTTGATGATGTTTTGTTATAAGATATTATGTATTGTCATTTATATTATTTATCTATAAGTAGTTTTCATTAATTAAACCGGTTACGTAGAAAAAATACTTATTTTTCATAAAAAAGAGTTTATCTGTGTATAATAATAAGATATTCATTTATGAATTTCAATTGATTTAATCACTTTATATGCAAAATATAAAAAATAACACGTATTTAATGAAAAGTACAATTGATGTTAGAGATAAAAACTTTCCAACACTAATAACATTTTCATTCTAATATTTATTAAAAGTATTTATTAAAGGTAATTTTGTTATCTTAATATTATACGTTCAAGGTCATAACTATTAAATTAATTAAAACTGAAACTAAACATCGACATTTATCTATAAATATTATCTTTATCTTCAAATAATCTTATTGTTGAATTAACTTATAAACTATTTTTTGTTATTTAATATTTTTGAAAATTTGGATCAATATATTTCTTGTCATAAATAAAATATTTTTCCGAATTGCTCAAAAAATGACATATTTATTAATATGGATATTTTTTGTGAGATATAAATTTAAAAAAGCATATTGGTTTACTATATTTATTATGATATTTAAATTTTAGAATTATATACACATAATAATAAACACACTTATTATATATATATATATATATATATATATATATATATATATATATATATATATTACAATTATCAAAAACATATTACATTAATTTTTTTTAATAATAACTTTAACAAAATTTAATATTAATTAGTTTTTATACATTCACTTATAAAAATTAATAGGTTAAGAAAAGATAAAAACAATTTGCTTGTGTTTTTTAATTTTTATCATAAACATTATTTCGACTTATATCATTCATAATACTTTTTTTTTAAAAAAAATAGAAATAATGGCAATGCATTTAGTTTGGACTACAGTTTGAATAAAGCAATTCAATTTTAAATTTGTTCTTATGCAACTTGCATTTAACATAATTAAGATCTTTATTTATTCATCATTAATAATAGACTATATTGTTATGTGCAGTACATTAAAACAGCACTTATGTTAAGATAGAAAATTTTAAAATCAAAAATTTGTTTCTCTGAATATCACTAAATCATCTGATCATTTTGTTCTTTCCTTACACACACACATATATATATATAGATATATATATATATATATATATATATATATTATTAATTTATATTTTATATTTCAGAAGTAAATTAAATACTACCCAGTTTAAGATCGAAAGCAGTGAAGCATACATTTTAAAAATGGCACCAATATGTACCTACAACAATTATCAGTGGTATTATGTACCTTTATTTTATAAAAGATAATATTGGTGTTTTAAAATCAAATATGTTATAAAATTGCATAATTAACTATAAAAATTAGTTGCTTCTAGAATAATGTCAATTGTAATTTAGTTGTATTTAGTGTATTCAATAAAAGCATTTTAAAATTGTAAAGATGGTTGTAATTTATTTTAATCTTTTATATATACCAATAAATATATATATATATATATATATATATATATATATGTGTGTGTGTGTGTGTGTGTGTGTATGTGTGTGTGTGTGAGTATAATCAAACATATTTAATATTTTTACCTCCAATATATTTTTATTAAATTTAGAAATGAATGACATTAAGAAAAAATTATATAAGTGTTATTTTGAAATTCAAACTTAGAAGAAGATTTTTAAAATTATTTTATTTGTAATAATTACAATGTTATAATGTTCTAAAAGTTTTTGTGTATTGCAAAACTAATCACAATAAATATACCTATGATTACTCGTGTATATATATATATATATATATATATATATATATATATATATATATATATATATATTGGCAAGTGTGGATGCGACTCATGACAGCTTGGCAGTACTGAGTACCTATCTTGGGGGTACAGACTCAAGCTTTACAGATCTCTGGTTGGTGATGTGTTAGATATTAATTCTCTAATATTAGAGCATTTTGTGTTTCAATTTGGGGCAATTTTGTGACGTTTGGCCAGTGGAGCTCCAAACCACCCATAGAAGTGGCTTCTTATTGGCTATTATATTTATATACCAAAGAGCTTCATCCTCTTCTCGCTACGTTCGTCGACCCCCAGGGAACTACTCTCCTTGCTCGTATCGCTTACTTCCTCCGTGATACTTTAATAATACAATCATGAATGATGTTTATTTCTAATTGTTAAAGTTCGAAATATTCGTTCACGTTTGAAGTAGTGTGGCATTAATGATATTAATTTTGCGATGGAATATATATATATATACATATATATATATATATATATATATATATATATATATATATATAGTTAAATATGTGTTACTAAATCTAATACCAAATCACTGTGTTTTTCCTAGATAGTTTAAATTTTAATTGTAATTTTAAAATGCTGATAATAAATAATCTACTTATTATCAAGTATTTATATTTTGTGTTGATTTATTTATTTCTATAAGGACAAAGTAATATAAAAACATAGTTTAATATTGAAAAAAAAAATAAAAATAAAAAACCATGTTAAAGTCAATGAAATAATATGAAATACGTATAATGTAATATCAAAACGTATTATAGATAATTATATTGTAATTTTCGAAGAAAAATTAAGAAATATTTTGTTTGATAAGTTATCTTATTAAAGTCAATAATATTGTTAAAAAATAGATTTGATATAAAATCAGGAAATTTAAAAATAGATTTAGATTTTTAATCTTTTAACGAAACATATTATTACAATAACACACACATGAACATATATATATATATATATATATATATATATATATATATATATATATATATATATATATATATATATATATATATATATGTGAATAATTAAAAGTAATATATAAATACTAAATAATTATTATTGCATATTTTAAATTCAAATAGTGTAAAATTGATTAAAATATACTATATATAAACATATTTCTCAGAAAATTTATGAGAAATAAATAAATAATAGATTGAGCTCAATTGACTGAATCAATTTTTTTTATCATAATTTAATACTATTTGTACATTTGACCTGATTGAAAAGTTATTGTACAAAATTGTACAATTTAAATACCTTTTTTTAATGATGTTATTAAATTTGATTTCACATTATTTAAATTTTTGATAAAAGCTTTCTAACTAATAGTTTACTACAAGAAATTCATCTTTATGGTTAATTTTATAATTTAAAAATGATTAATTTACCATTGATAAGTCTACAACAATTGTGGTTATAATTGTGTAAACACACTCCCTTTGAAATATATGATTACATCAAATTGTAATTTGAAAATACAATAAAACATAATTTTAATAAGTAATAAAAAAATAATTTGTGGAAATATTATTGGTAATAAAATTAAAATATATTTTAAACAATGTAACAAATTGAAAAAAATATTTTTGTTGGAATATATATAATATATCGCATTATTTTATGCTTGTTTTTGGGTTACCACTTTTGTATTTCTTCACGATCAGTTTTTGCCTTTAATCCATACTCAAGTACATAGAGTACTCTACTACGTGATGATGGCTTAGGTCTAAATGAGTTGTCGAGAAGTACCAGAAAAGTAATATAACAATGGATCATAGAATGAAAGAGTAATATTTTCAGGTAAAAAACACGTATTTTTTATTTGAGTTGATAATTTGATAATTCATATAAAATTAGATAGCTAAAAAAAGCAAATATAATCAATTTGATATATTTTATTTAACTAAATTACATTTAATGACATTATATACTAATTATAGATGATTTTCGATAAAAAATCTACTTTGATTATTATGAACAATTTAATGTGATTAAAGAATGTGTAAGATGTAAAATTAAACATAATTGTCTCACCTTGAAGGTCATACTGGTCGTTAATGTAAGTTTGTGATTATAATTAAAATGTCAGTTTAAAATGTATATATGTTTAGTATAATATAAGATGTTATTTATATAGGGTTATCCAAATGTGATACCTGGATATATATTACCTACTCCATTATAAACACTGTTTGTTTATTTAGTAGTTTATTAAAATTAATGTAAATATAGTGTAAGTCAAATATTTACTAAAAGTTCTTTGAATTTATGAACTAATACTTAGAAAATTTATTCATTTTTGATAATTATTAGTATTTAATAATAGTTTAAGGAAAATGTATTCATTTAAAATGAAAATTGGAATAAAATAATAAGAAATTTCCATAAAAGAACAAACTTAATAACAAAAACTATTATCTATAAATTCATTATTATTATAGGTATAAAAATCAATATTAATCAAAAAGTTGAACGTAAAAAAGAAATTGAATATTTAAAAATGTAGACTTTAATAAATAATATTCTATACAAACACAATACAAGGATTAATAATTACTCCTATTTACAATAAATTCTAGGTAGAAATTATATCATAAAATACAAAAAAAAAATAAACTGCGTACTTAAGATATTTTCGAATCCAGAAAAATCATTATTGATATAATATTTTATAAAATCAATAAAGGTATCACTGCAATTTTTGGATAAAACAACAAAAAATGATAAAAATAAGTACACAAAAAGAATACAATATTTCAAGTATTGCATCTTTATTATTTTGAACTATAGATGAATTTCATTTCGGAAAGATTTTTCAATATATATAGGATCATTCAAAGGCGAAGCCTAGATTTGTGTTTTATTAAATAGAAACAAAATAAACTATACACATGTTTCCCTATACACCACCCTAAACAAATGTTTCTTTTTAATAAAAACAAATCTAGACGTCATATTTGGATAACCCTATATTTTTATAAATATGTTTATTTTTTGATAAAATAAAATATATAAAACAAAAACCAAATTTTAAGAAAGAAAAATTCTTTAATTTTTTATAACATATACAATATTTACACAATAATAATTTTATTTATTTTTTTATATATGTAAATTTGATTACATTTCATTACAAAAAAATCTCGAAAAATAATATATATTTAACAAAAGTACAAATATTTGTTATTTTTTGAGATAAAAATAAATTTTATATTCATTTCGAAAATCAACAGAATACTATTTCTGTAAATACAATGTTTCCTAAAGTATGTCATAAATATTCATTAAACAACAACTTATTATATTTGAAACAAATAACTAGTTTTAGTAAAATTAAAATATTTATTTCAAAATTTAAAACCTGTTTAACAGAATAGCTACATTCAAAAACAATACCTTTGACAATTTGACGATTATAAAAATCATTATCAATTTATTGGAATATTCTCAGATAATTATTTTTATACACAAGTACATACTTATTTAGTCAAAGAAGTTGTTATTGTGATATTGAAAAATAATTGCAAAAAAAATGTCTTTATGTACAATAGTTATTCAGATAAAGACAATTCAAGTTGATTTCCACTAGTTCTTCAGTTGATTTCCACTAGTGTTTCATATATAGGTATTTTTGGTATAAATACTGGATAGTTCGGTAGTTGTTGAAGTTAGTGAAGTAAAAACATGCGTCTCTTAATTTTACTGACTGCCGTATTGGCACTATCATTAACGTGTTTAGGTCATAAAAGGGAAAGACCTTTAGAATGGTGGCAAAAAACTGTATTTTATCAAATATATCCAAGATCATTTCTTGATAGCGACGGTGATGGAGTAGGCGATCTTCCAGGTAAATAAAAATATTCAAAACTATTTATTTAAATATATATATATATATATATATATATATATTCATTGAAATATTGAAGTTATATTAATATACTTTTAACATAAATTTGTAATATAATAATTGAATTTTTATTTTTAAAAACAACCAAAAAAATAAATACTATTTGTTTCTAGTATTACAGGTGAGTTTTATGTAAAAAGAACCAACTCTGTTTTTTTTTTATATTTGACATTGGTAAAATTCTGAATAAATCATATATAATTTTAATTAAAAAATAAGAATAATCAAAAACATAAATATGAGTAATTCCATTAGAAGTATTATTTTAAAGAAAATAATATTTGAATAATTTAATTTTGTTTTTATACGGAATTTTTAATATTGCTCAATATATATATATATATATATATATAAAATATATATATATATATATATAAATATATATATATATATATATATATATATATATATATTTACACATAATTGCCAGAATTATAATAAAGTGCACACAATTCATTTTTATATAATACATATATATATATATATATATATATATATATATATATAAATCTCTGCAATTACAATGCAATGTGTTGAAGATATTATTAATGCATATTATATAAACTTTAAATGAATGTGAAATTAATTGTAATCTATAATTTTTTTGACCTTCTGATAACTATGTATTTGTTATTTATTTAATATTTCTACACACATATACACACACACACACACATATATATAGATATATATATATATACATATAAATTAAGAAGTAATTAGAAATTTGAGTTTTAATATCTTTAACGAAATGTTATTTTCAATTTGCTTCAACACTCAATTATTTTTACAGGTATAAAGTCCAGGTTATCCCATTTAAAAGAAACAGGAATATCGGCTACATGGTTATCGCCTATTTTCAAATCTCCAATGGTTGATGCTGGATATGACATTAGTGATTTTAGAGATATCCATCATGAGTTTGGAACTATGGAAGATTTTGATAATTTAATATCTGAAGCCAAAAAATTGGGTAATAATATATGTATGTATATATATGTATATATATATATATATATATATATATATATATATATATATATTAATATTACAAATTAATTTATCAAGGAAATGATTCATATTTAATTTTAAGTTATTTAATGTATAAAAAATCATTTACATGTTATAGCATGTAAAATTTTATAAATAAGTAAGGTGAAAATGAAATAATGTTAAGTAAATAAATATAAAGAATTTTGCATATAATTAAAAGAGAATATTTATAACTACAATAGTGTAAACACTATATTTTATAAAAAAACTAAATATTATAAATTTAAAAAAATGCTTTAATATAGCAAAATAAAACTACATTACATTAATATATATATATATATATATATATATATATATATATATATATATATAGTCTTGTTTTTTTAACTATTTTATATAAAATTGTACTCCACTTACTTTTATTAATTGTAATTCATCTATCCAATGTTTTTAAGAATATGTTAATTAATTATCAATGTAATAAATCTTCGTAAATTTTTCACTCATAAAAGGATAGAATAATGGATAGCAATAAAAAATTAAAAAAATGATTTAATCAGAATTTTAGATGCAGATCGCTATTTAATAATATTAATTATTAGAAAATAATATATAAGTAGAAAAAATCTTTCATCTTCAATTATTTTTCAGAGTTTTAAAAAGTATATACATACATAGTATTCTCTCTATATTTTCATTTAGTACATTGATTATATAATAACAACACAGTGTGCAGAAAAATATATATTGCTTTTGTATCGTAGTAAATGTGGATGAAAGATTTATTTATCAAAAGTAGAGGAGTGTTTATTAGTCATATAATTCCGCATAGTATATACTAAATTAATGTATATGCAGTGTAGTATATATATATATATATATATCGAGAGAGAGAGAGTTTAATAAACTATTTTTTTTACAGGAATAAGAATCATTTTAGATTTCGTACCGAATCATACTAGTAATAAACATGAATGGTTTCTCAAGTCCGTCAATAGAACTTCTGGGTATGAAGATTATTTCATATGGAGCGATGGTAAAAATAATAACACAGAACCTCCAAACAATTGGGTAAATTTGAATATTAATATTCAGTATTTATAATTAGCAAGTTGCTATAGCCATTTTAAATACTACGTCTTTCTAGTAAGGCTAGCACAGTAAGATTTTTCTTGTCTCAGTTCCACAACGGTTATATTTTTTATAAGATAGGGTTATCAGCTTCATGTTCAAATCATTATTTTTAGTATTTAATATTTCTGAATAAAATGATATTAATTTTAATTCTTACAGTCAATTATATTAACTACTTATTTTCATTTATCCTTTAAAACATTAATGAAAATATTTTATAAAATTTAGTAATTGAAACTGAAACAAACATTATTAATAGCATACTAAATCAATAATTATCAATTAATCAAGTTATAAAAATAACATGAATAATATTTTAATAATAATGATTTTTAATTTACACATATTTTTTAAACATCTATATAAAAAATAATCAATTTCTATTTTGCAATAATATGTGTTTTAGATAAGTGCATTTGGAAACCGTGCATGGGAATATAATGAACAACGAGGACAATGGTATCTCCATCAATTTGCAACTGAACAGCCAGATCTCAACTATAGATCTAGTAAAGTTGTTGAAGAAATGAAAGTATGAGTATTTTGCATTAAAAGATATCGTGATTTTTTTAAATACAATTTGTTTATTACTTTAATTACTGTATAAAGTCGTCTTTTATAAGTAAGAAGATAATTAAGCATAAAATATAATTTAGAATAAAACTTAATTATTAAAATTCAATTGTAATTAACATAATATGTAAATTAATTTCTACGATAATTATTTATTTTGCCTTTTTTTAAAAAAATAATCAAAGATCAATATAATTCACATTTTTTAATAAAACAATATTATAAAATAAATAACATTATATTTTTCATTTTGTTATTGTAATAAAATGTATATATATGTATATATATATATATATATATATATATATAGTTATTAAAATATATTTTATAATATTTTTAAAAATAATTCGCGATGTAATATTATATATGAATATTTTAGGACATATTGAGATTTTGGCTTGAAAAAGGTGTTTCTGGTTTTCGTTGTGACGCTGTATCATATTTAGTCGAAGATTTGGATTTAAGAGATGAGCCATTGTCTAATGATCCTGATGCTAAACCAACAGACTATTCATACTTAGATCATCCGTATACACAGAACCAGCCTGAAACATTAGATATGATTTATCAGTGGCGTGCAGTACTTGATGAATATTCTAAAGAAGAACCAAAGTAAGATTTATTGTTTTAGGATAAAATGTAAATTTTAACATATGTTTCTCATAGAGTAATGATGACTGAAGTGTATGCAGATATAGTCAATACAATGAAGTATTATGGAAATGAAACTGTTAATGGAGCTCATTTCACTTTCAATTTCTTACTTATTACTGATCTCAATGAAAATTCAACTGCATATCAAATGACTGATGTAATCAATAGATGGATGTCTTATATGCCGCTCAAATATACTGCTAATTGGGTTGTAAGTATTTTATGCACGTAAACATAAATTATAAATTTGAAGCACATACTGAAAAAATATATTTCTTACATAAATGGAGAATTTATAATGTAAAATTTTTTTTTATAAGAGTTTTGCAATGACTAAAGTATAAATTGAATTCAATTATTCTTCATAAAACAGAATATTATATAGAATGGACCCAATGGAAATGAAGGATTTAGACATATATTAATTTGCTTATTATTATTATTTACCATTTTTTACTATCCTTCAGTCTCATTTGGGTTATCTATATAACTTTTGTCTTCCAATTTATATTCGAATAAGTATATATATATATATATATATATATATATATATATATATATATATATGTATATATTATAGTAATTGATTTGATTTTAAAAATTTAACATAATTTATATAGCTTGGAAATCATGATCAACATCGTTTTGGTACCCGTTATGGAACTAAAAGTATTGACGGTCTTAATATGATGCAAATGATGCTTCCTGGTATCGGAGTAACATACAATGGTGATGAATGGGGTCAAGAAGATGGTTTTGTTAGTTGGGAAGATAGTGACGATCCACGAGCGCTTAATGCTGGAGAGGATAGATATTTACTGTTTACTCGTGATCCTGAACGAACGCCTCTCCAATGGGATGATACTAAGAATGCAGGGTTTAGTACAGCAAATAAAACGTGGTTACCAGTCAGTGATCAATATTTAAAAACGAATTTAGCCAAACAAAAAGCTGCCAATGAGAGTCACTATTCTGTTTATAAGGATATGTTGAAATTAAGATTAGAACCGGCTGTTATGCATGGAGAAATGCGCATTAAAGCTTTATCGGATGCGACATTAGCTCTAACAAGGTAATCAAATGTACATTTGTCATTAAGTTAGAATGTAAATGTTATAATTAAATTACACCGTTAAATGAAGTGTAATGTAACCGTGTTACGTTGTTTACTTTCATTAATGAATATTTCAATATATTTAATAAAAATGGAAATAGATTTAAAACAAACATGTTAAGAGGATTTATTTATTTATGTTTATAATATAAATATATACTTTTATTTTATTAATTCGTATACAAAAACTATTAACTAGAATTTAACGAAAATATATAATTGATGAGAGATTTATAGAAGGAATCAATAGAAATGTTTAGACTCTAAACTAGTTTTATCTTTATTTGGTTAATTAAACTGTTACAATGGGATTTACTTATTAATGTGCATTAAATTGTAATCTTCTTAGCATTCAACAGAAACTATATATATATATATATATATATATATATATATATATATATATGTATATACATATAAATATATATATATATATATATATATATATATATATATATATATATATATATATATATATATATCATATTTTATTATATATATATATATATTTTATGTTTATATATATATTGTTATATATGGCAAACACTAATTTATTATTATATTTTTTTATGTTTAGAGAATAAAACATGAAACAGTGAGTTTGTAGAACGATTCCTCAAGAAACAGTTCCAGAAAATGTCACAATTCCAGAAAATGTCAGAGTTACTGTTAAAAGTAACAATGCAACATTTAAAAAAGGGTAATTTGATATAATTAATAAATGTTAAAAACATTAAATTATTTTAATAATTTTTCTTCTAGTGACCACGTTAATACAAGGAAACTATCACTAAAGCCATATGAAGCATACGTTTTTGAATATTAGCAATCGATGCTATCAATGTAAAATTGTTAATAATATGTAATATCTTATAAATTAACAAATAACTAATGTTGATTAAATTAGTTTTCATGACTTAAAATGTATTAAAATGTGTATTGGAAAGTAAAATAAATAGTTATTAAAAAATAGTTTGTTTTATTATTTATTTTATTGTTTGTTTTATTTTTTTTAATTTTCTTTATATAACCATATATATATAAAGATTAATCTTATAATAATTAATCTGAAAATTATATATACTATGAAAAACATTTAAATTTTGATATCATCTCGGTATAATGATAAGATAAATTCATTTAAATATTTTTGATCATAGAAAAAAAACAAGGTACAGAAGTTTAATTGGTTTATTTATTTAAAAATAATTGATATAATTAAAATATTTATAAAATTGAAGAGTGCACGCTTTTATTATTATTATTCCATAAATAATGTCTTTTGGTTGATTTATTTGTATTTACTTCTCTGCAAAATATAATTTGTATTTTTAAACTAAAAATATTGTTAATTAGAATAAATCACAATAAACTAAAAAGAATATGTTGACAATGTTTATATATATATATAAATATATATATATATATATATATACATAGATAGATAAACAGATAGGTAAAGAGAGAGAGAGAGAAGAGAGAGAGAAGAGAGAGAGAGTTGTTTATATTGCAATTTTATATAAAAAGGAAATATTACTTATTTTTAAAATGAAATTTATTTCAAATTGAGTAAAATTAACATCGTTTCTCTTTGTCTTTTTATTTAATTGTTTAAGATAGAATCCGATTTTTGTAAATTATGTTTATATATATTCTACTAAATGTTAAAGATGCAATAATCAAAGGTTTAGTAGTGTCTCTGAAAACTAATAACTCTACTGACTAATGATAACAATGATAAAATGTACAACAACAAACTTTGTGATCAAAAGAAAATGTTTAGACTTAATTACTTTGTCAACTTGTTGATGTCGTATTTTAGTGTGTTGATTGTCTTATCAAGTTTTATGAGTTGACCTTTGAGTTATAACTGCAATTATTTATTACAAAATTTATTTATTTTTGATAACTATTAGTATTTAATAATAGTTTAAAGAAAATATATTTATTTAAAATGAAAATTGGAATAAAAATAATAAGTAATTTCCATAAAAGAACAAATTTAAAAACAAAAAATACTATCTATATATTCATTATTATTTTAGGTATATAAATGTATATTAATCAAAAGAATGGAAAGGAAAAAGAAAATTGAATATTTAAAAATGCAGATTATAATAAATAATATTCTATACAAACACAATACAAGGATTAATAATTACTCTTATTTTCAATAAATATTAGGTAGAAATTATATCATAAAATACAAAAAAATAAATAATCTGCGAATATTAAGATATTTTTGAATCCAGAAAAATCATTATTGATATAATATTTCATAAAATCAATAAAGATAGTTCTGTGATTTTTGGTTATTACAACAAAAAATTATAAAAATAATTATTCAAAAAAGAATACAAAATTTTAAGTATTGCATCTTTATTATTTTGAACTATAGATTAAATTCATTTCGGCAAGATTTTTCAATATATATAGGATCATTCAAAGGCAACGCATAGATTTGTGTTTTATTAAAAAGAAACAAAATAAACTATACACATGTTTCTCTATACACCACCCTAAACAAATGTTTCTTTTTAATAAAAACAAATCTAAACGTCATATTTGATTAACTCTATATTTTTATAAATATGTTTATTTCTATGATAAAATAAAATATATAAAAACAAAAAACAAATTTTTGGAAAGAGAATTCTTTAATTTTTTTTATAACATATACAATATTTACACAATAATAATTTTAATTATATTTTTATATATGTACGAGTAAATTCGATTACATTTCATTAAAAAAAATCTCGAAAAATAATATATATTTATCAAAAGTACAAGTATTTGTTATTTTTTAAGATAAAAATAAATTTTATATTTATTTCGAAAATCAAAAGAATACTACTTTTGTAAATACAATGTTTACTAAAGTATGTCATAAATATTCATTAAACAACAACTTATTATATTTGAAACGAATAACTAGTTTTAGTAAAATTAAAATATTTATTTTAAAATTTAAAACCTGTTTAACAGAATAGCTATATTCATGCAGTAATGAAAATAACACAAAAAACAAAACCTATGACAATTTGACGATTATAAAAATCATTATCAATTTATTGGCATATTCTCAGATAATTATTTTTATACACAAGTACATACTTATTTATTCAAAGAAGTTGTTATTGTGATATCGAAAAATAATTGCAAAAAAGATTGTCTTTATCTACAATAGTTATTCAGATAAAGACAATTCAAACGTTCTTTAGTTGATTTTCACTAGTGTTTACATTACATATATAGGTATAAATACTGGATAGTTCGGTAGTTGTTGAAGTTAAGTGAAGTAAAAACATGCGTCTCTTAATTTTACTGACTGCCGTATTGGCACTATCTTTAACGTGTTTAGGTCATAAAAGGGAAAGTCCTTTAGAATGGTGGCAAAAAACTGTATTTTATCAAATATATCCAAGATCATTTCTTGATAGCGACAGTGATGGAGTAGGCGATCTGCCAGGTAAATAAAAATATTCAAAATTATTTATTTATAAATATTAAAAAAAAATTATTTATTTATATATATATATATATATATATATATATATATATATATATATATATATATTCATTGAAATATTGAAGTTATATTAATATATTTTGAAGAAAAATTTGTAATATAATACTTGAATTTTTATTTTTAAAAACAACCAAAAAATAAATATTATTTGTTTCTAGTATTACAGGATAAGTTTTATGTAAAAAGAACCAAGTCTGTTTTTTTTTTATATTTGACATTGGTAAAATGCTGAATAAATCATATATAATTTTAATTAAAAATTAAGAATAATCAAAATATAAATACGAATAAATTCATTAGAAGTATTATTTTAAATAAAATAAAATTTGAATAATTTAATATTGTTTTTATACGGAATTTTCAATATTGCTCAATATATATATATATATATATATATATATATATATATATATATATATATATATACGTATATATAATGAATAGCATAATTGACAGAATTATTATAAAGTGCTATTAAATTTTTCTAATTCATTTTTTATCTAACAAGTATCAAATATATATATATATAAAATTAATTATATATATATATATATATATATATATATATATATATATATATATATATATAATATAAATCTGCAATTACATTGTAATGTGTTGAAGATATTATTAATGCATATTATATAAACTTTAATTGAAAGTGAAATTAATTGTAATCTATAATTTTTTTGACCTTCTGATAACTATTTATTTTATATTTAATTATATATTTATATACACACATACATACACACACACACACACACATATATATATATATATATATATATATATATATATATATATATATAAATTAAGAAGTAATTAGAAATTTACATTTTAATATCTTTAACGAAATATTATTTTTGAATTTGCTTCAAAAGTCGATTATTTTTACAGGTATAATGTCTAGGTTATCCCATTTAAAAGAAACAGGAATATCGGCTACATGGTTATCGCCTATTTTTAAATCTCCAATGGTTGATGCTGGATATGACATTAGTGATTTTAGAGATATTCATCATGAGTTTGGAACTATGGAAGATTTTGATAAGTTATTAACTGAAGCCAAGGAATTAGGTAATACTATATATGTATATGTATATATATATATATATATATATATATATATATATATATATATATATATATATTAATATTACAATTTAATTTATCAAGAAAATGATTTATATTTAATTAATATTATTTAATATGTAAAAATTCTTTTAAGTGTTATAATTATATCTTATATAGTATGTGAACTTTTATAAATAAGGTGACAATGAAATAATGTTAAGTATATATATATATATATATATATATATATATATATATATATATATATATATATATATAAAGAAATTTGTAAATAATTAAAAGAGAATATTTATAACTATAGTAGTGTAAATACGACATTTTATAAAAATAACTAAATATTCTAAATTTAAATATTTCTCTAATATAGCAAAATAAAACTACATTGCGTATATATATTTATATTTATATATATATATATATATATATATATATATATATATATATATATAATTTCCTTTTCTCACTAATTTCATATAAAATTGTACTCCTCTTACTTTTATTCTAATTTGTAATTAATCTATTCAATGTTTTAAAGAATATGTCAATTAATTATCAATGTAATAAATCTTCGTAAATTTTTCATTCATAAAAGGATAGAAGAATGGATAGCAATAAAAAATTAAAAAAATGATTTAAAAACAGAATTTTTGATGCAGATCGCTATTTAATAATATTAATCATTAGAAAATAATATATAATTCGAAAAAAGCTTTCATCTTCAATTATTTTTCAGAGTTTTAAAAAGTATATACATACATAGTATTCTCTCTATATTTTCATTTAGTACATTGATTGTATAACACAGCACAGTGTACAGAAAAATGTATGTTGCTTTTGTATCGTAGTAAATGTGGATGAAAGATTTATTTATAAAAAGTAAAGGACTGTTTATTAATCGTGTAATACCGCATAGTATATATTTAATGAATGTATATGCAGTGTAGTGTATATATATATATATATATATATAAGGAGAGAGAGAGAAAGAGAGTTTATTAAACTATTTTTTTTACAGGTATAAGAATCATTTTAGATTTCGTGCCAAATCATTCTAGTGATAAACATGAATGGTTTCTCAAGTCCGTCAATAGAACTTCTGGGTATGAAGATTATTATATATGGAGAGATGGTAAAAATAATAACACAGAACCTCCAAACAATTGGGTAAATTTGAGTATTAATATTCAGTACTTATAATAACCAAGTTGCTATAGCCATTTTAAATACTAGGTCTTTCTGGTAAGGCTAGCCCAGTAAGATTTTTCTTGTCTGAGTTCCACAACGATTAAGTTTTCTTATAAGATAGGGTTGCCAGCCTCATGTTCAAATAATTATTTTTAGTATTTGATATTTCTGAATAAATGATATTGATTTCGATTTTTATACTGGATGATATTAACTACTTATTTTCATTTATCCTTTCAAACATGAATGAAAATATTTTATCAAATTTAGTAATTAAATCTGAAACAAACATTATTAATAGCATACTAAATCAGTAATTATCAATTAATCAACTTATAAAAATAACATCAATAATATTTTAATAATATTGATTTTCAATTTACACATATTTTTAAAACATCTTTATAAAAAATAATCAATTTTTATTCTGAATTAAAATGTGTTTTAGATAAGTGTATTTGGAAACAGTGCATGGGAATATAATGAACAACGAGGACAATGGTATCTCCATCAATTTGCAATTCAACAGCCAGATCTTAACTATAGATCTAGTAAAGTCGTTGAAGAAATGAAGGTATGAGTATTTTTCATAAGAAGATATCTTAATTTTTTATATACAATTTGTTCATTACTTTAATTGCTGTATAAAGTCGTTTTTTAGAAGTAAAAAGGTAGTTAGGCATAAAATTTAGTTTAGAATAAAACTTAATTATTAAAAGTCAATTGTAATTAACATTATATGTAAATTAATTCTTACGATATTTATTTTGCCTTTTTTTAAAAAAATAATCAAGGATTAAAATAATTTACATTTTTTATTTTTTTAATAAAATAATATTATAAAATAAATATCATTATATTTTTCATTTTATTATTGTATTAAAATGTATATATATATATATATATATATATATATATATATATATATATATATATATATATATATATATAGTTATTAAAATATATTTTTATAATATTTTTAAAAATAATTCCTGATGTAATATTATATATGAATATTTTAGGATATATTGAGATTTTGGCTTGAAAAAGGTGTTTCGGGTTTTCGTTGTGACGCTGTACCATTTTTATTCGAAGAATTGGATTTGAAAGATGAGCCATTGTCTAATAATCCTAATGCTAAACCAACAGACTATTCATATTTAAATCATCCGTATACACAGAACCTGCCTGAAACATTAGATATGATTTATCAGTGGCGTGCAGTGCTTGATGAATATTCTAAAGAAGAACCAAAGTATGATTTATTATTTTATATTTTTAGAATCTATTGTTTTAGGATAAAATTTAAATTTTATACATATGTTTCTCATAGAGTAATGATGACTGAAGCGTATGCAGATATAGTAACTACAATGAAGTATTATGGAAATGAAACTGTTAATGGAGCTCATTTCACTTTCAATTTCTTACTTATTACTGATCTCAATGAAAATTCAACTGCATATCAAATGACTGATGTAATTAATAGATGGATGTCTTATATGCCGCTCAAATATACTGCCAATTGGGTTGTAAGTATTTTATGCACGTAAACATAAATTATAAATTTGAAGCACACACTAAAAAAATATATTTCTTACATCAATTGAGAATTAATAATGTAAAAAAAAATTATAAGAGTTTTGCTATGACTTAAGTATAAATTGAATTTAATTATTCTTCATAAAATAGAATACTACATAGAATACACAATATTGTATAGAAAAATAAAACACACTTTATATAGCTTGGAAATCATGATCAACATCGTTTTGGTACTCGTTATGGAGCTAAAAGTATTGATGGTCTTAATATGATGCAAATGATGCTTCCTGGTATTGGAGTAACATACAATGGTGATGAATGGGGTCAAGAAGATGGTTTTGTTAGTTGGGAAGATACTCAAGATCCACAAGCGCTTAATGCTGGAGAGGATAGATATTTGCTGTTTACTCGTGATCCTGAACGAACGCCTCTCCAATGGGATGATACTAAGAATGCAGGGTTTAGTACAGCAAATAAAACGTGGTTACCAGTCAGTGATCAATATTTAAAAACGAATTTAGCCAAACAAAAAGCCGCCAATGAGAGTCACTATTCTGTTTATAAGGATATGTTGAAATTAAGATTAGAACCGGCTGTTATGCATGGAGAAATGCGCATTAAAGCTTTATCGGATGCGACATTAGCTCTTACAAGGTAATCAAATGTACATTTGTCATTAAGTTAGAATGCAAATGTTATAATTAAATTACACCGTTAAATAAAGTGTAATATAATATAACTGTGTTACGTTGTTTATTTCCATTAACGAATATTTCAATATATTTAATAAAAATGGAAATAGATTTAAAACAAACATGTTAAGAGGATTTATTTATTCATGTTTATAATATAAATATATATTTTGATTTTATTAATTTGTATACAAAAACTACTAACTGGAATTCAACGAAAATATATAATTGATGAGAGATTTATAGAAGGAATCAATAGAAATGTTTAGACTCTGAACTAGTTTTATCTTTATTTGGTTAATTAAACTGTTACAATGGGAATTACTTATTAATGTGTATTAA
>CP092087.1:30242786-30320286 GCA_029203775.1 Neoneuromus ignobilis
TATATAATTTTTAGTATTTTTCTAGTGTTCGTATTTATTACATATTAATACTTAAATGTTATAACTAAATAATTACTTTAGTCTTATAATTAATTTTATAAAAAAGATACTTTTTATTTTGTTATTTTTTATTACATAAAATAGTGTGTATTAAAGACTGCATAATTGGTAAAATACTAATTAAAATAAAGAAGTTATAATTACTTTTTAAATGTTAATTTAAATTTTAAGGTATAACCGAGAAACTCAGTTATTTGAAGGAAACAGGAATAACAGCAACATGGCTATCTCCAATTTTTTCGTCACCTATGAAAGATTTTGGTTATGATATCAGCGATTTTAAAAATATTCATCCTGATTTTGGAACAATGAAAGATTTTGAAGAAATGATAGAAGAAGCAAATAAGTTAGGTTAGTATATATATATATATATATATATATATATATATATATATATATATATATATATATATATATAATATAGTAGAATTCTGCTAAGTAACGAAAATACCTTTAATATTTTATAAATATTGTAATCTTAAGTAAATACATTCAAAAATGTCATAAAATATATATTAATTTTTTTTTATTAAATTTAGACAAAATCAATAAGTTTAAGTATAAATTATAAAATATATATTTTAAAAAATATATTGAATTTAAGTATATAAATAAATAAGTGTAAGCATATAATTAAATGTTAATTTATAAAAATTATATTTTGAGTCAAAGGAAAATAAGAAACGTTGTGCAACGTTTGCCTTTTTGTTGTAGAGTGATTCGATTTGACTTCGTTAGCAATATTCTGTGCTTCATTAAATTTCGCGATGAATCTTATATCTCTCTCGAGATTTTAATCGATGTCAATAATTTTATACAAAAAAAAATCTATTCGTTTCCCAATTCTATTTATAAATTATACTCAAATATTTTCAATATATTTAATCTAATAATTTAACTATTATTAATAATATTTAAATTATAAGAGCTTTTAAAAATAATTAGTTTTATACAAAAAACATTTAGTATGGTTGAATATTTAGGAATATTATAAAAAATTATTGGTATTTTTAGAATTAAATTGTCATACTAGTTAGAAAAATATGGATATATTTTACTGTTTCATATATTTTTATTCAGGGATAAAAATTGTTTTGGATTTCGTACCGAATCATTCTAGCGATAAACATGAATGGTTTGAAAAATCTGTTAATAGAGAAAATAAATATACAAATTATTATATTTGGCATCCTGGAAAAAACGGAGGTAAAGAACCTCCTAATAACTGGGTATGTACAAAAATATTTTTTGTAACTGAAAAAATATATAAAAGATTATATTATTGTGAAAAATAACCATGTTTGAATATAACAGTTTTATGTAAAAATTATGAGAAAAAGTTCATATTTACTAAAGGCAATTTGTAATAAAAAATATTTGTATAAAATAGTACAAAGCAAAAAAATAAATAATGTGTTCATCCATATGAACCTTATTTAGTATATAAATTATTGAAAAGCAATTATGAGAATTATGGATTTGTTTTTTCTTGTGTGCATCTTGAAAATATGGGATATTGAAATAAAATATGAAAATTTTGGAAAAGGTTTTCATCCAGCAATAGATAGAAAAAGGCTGATGATGATTTTAGTTTTATTAAACATTTTTTTTATAAGTTAAATAATTTATAAGTTTAACAAAAAATATTAATTTTTAATTAAAAAATTGTTTAGCAATATAAATATCACAATTATTATAAATGAAAAATAACATATTTCATTATTATTATTATATATGAACATATACACACTTGTACCTATATCTATTTCTCTCTCTTTCTCTCTCTCTATATATATATATATATATATATATATATATGTGTGTGTGTGTGTGTGTGTGTGTTTATTAGATAACATATTTGTTTTTGATTAATCAATATATATTATTGTTTAGTTTTTAATGACTGTTATATGTAATGTTGTTGTTGACAAGTGTATTAGGTTTTTGAGTACCATGTTTAGTTATTTGAATTCGGTGCACAATGTACACAAACTTCATTTGAATCAAAGTTAGATACATATTTATTTACAGGGTTCGTTTGCTGTTCATCCTTTGTGACTAGGTATTGTAGTTTATTTGTCATATATAAAGCGAGCTTGTGGTGATAGTATGTAATACTCCGTACTGAGAATCAATCTGTTTCACAGCTTGATCACAAACGCTCAAGTGAGCATAAGTTTACTGTTACTCTATATATCATATGTTTCGATGAGTAAATATAAAGTTGTATATATTTATTTAGTAAATATACAATCACAATTGAAAATAAAATAAACAATAAATGTTTCTAGTTATCAGAAATTATTATTTTTATGTAATTAAATTGAAATATTTTATTTTTACTTAATTATTATTTTATTTATACACGTTGTATTTTGTGTACCTTACGTATTTTTTTATTGGGATGTGTAAAAATGTTTTTAAAATAAAATTGAAATTTTTAATCATTTTAATATATGTTTAAAATTTAAAATAGAAAATTATTTTTAACATAAATGTGAAAATTCGTAATATAAGTAAAAATAATTAAGTTTACGTAATTAACAAAATTTTTAAAATTTGTTTTATATTGAACAATTAATTACTTTTCTTTAAAAAAGGAAATACTTCAATGTTCATAGTTATTTATGACTAAACACTTTAAAAACAGACGTTTACTTAAAAAAAATATTTGAAAAATTAAACATTTAAAGTACTAATTTTTGTAGTTAAATAATATCTGTGTAATATTTTAAATATTTTTGTAAACATTTTTTCACTTTACATTATTTTTAACAATGAGAAAATGAACAATTACATATATAATTAATAACTAAGCATGGTTTCTTTTAATTAGATAAGCGTGTTTAAAGGAAGTGCTTGGACTTATCATCCTGTGAGAAAAGAATGGTACTTTCATAATTTTCTTAAAGAACAACCAGATTTAAATTATCGTGATCCCGGATTAGTTGAAGACATGAAGGTATATAAAAAAATAATTTTTAATTAATATATATGGACTTAAATTCAAAGAAATATTTTTTGTATAACTTTCTTTGTATCTCCATTTATACTTAAATGTTATAAGAATCGTATTAAATTCATGTAAATTATTTATTTAAAAATTATTTATTTAAAATTTGAAAAGAAAAAGATGTTATGGTTAAGTAAAGCACTTAGAGACCATTTATCAAGTGTTACTATTTTATTTATATATATATATATATATATATATATATATATATATATATATAAATTCATTGAAAATAATTAAATTACTTAACAAGAATAATTAATGTTCTTCCTCAGGAAGTTTTAAAGTTTTGGTTACGAAAAGGTGTAGCAGGATTTAGAGTAGATGCAATACCCCATTTAGTTGAAAATGAAACTTTTGATGATGAACCTAGATCTGACAATCCAAATGCTAAAGAGGATGAATACAATTATTTGAAACATATTTATACCAAAAATCAACCAGAAACATTTGATATTATTAAACAATGGAGTGAAGTACTTAGTGAGTATTCTAGAAGTTCTGACAATATTTCTAGGTAAGTATTCCGTTTTTAATGTAAAAGTTTGTGTTTTTTTCCTTTATGTTAATACTATATTTTAAATATTTCTTAAAATTATACGATTATATATATATATATATATATATATATATATATATATATATATTATTACTTTGTCAAGTATTATTGTTTATTTTTTTAATAAATTATTGATTCAATTGTGAATACTATAAAACATGAATGTTAATTATTATTAATTTAGAATATTTTTAAAAAATATTAAAAATATCTAGACTTTTAAATGTATGGATATTCTTTTTGCTAAATGACATTATAAAATGTTTCATGAAAATATTATTTATAAGTATTTTCTTTTCAAAGACTCAAAAATATTGTTAAACTATTAATAAAATTCTATTTTATTATTACTAATTTTCAACATAAAAATATTGTCATTATTTTGATAATCTGCTTTTGGAAATTAAGAACTTTTAGCATTTAAGTAGTATTATCAAATAACGATTAACTGTTTTTGAAGATTTAAAATAACTTATATTGTTACAAAGTAAAAATAATTAAGATATTTTTAAGTTTGTAGATTATAGTAAAAAATACAACTTTAAAGTTCTAACTTTTTTTGTTACTACTTTTTAAATAATAGCGTGTTTTGAAAGAAAGTTTTTAATTAAAATGTTATAAAATTTGACAATTATTTTTAATATAAGGTTTTTGATTAAATTTTTAGATATAACTATTTCTTGTTAATTTTTTTTCAAAATTTAGTGAAAATATTTATTGAGATAAATGAGTCGCTTATTAAAATATTAGATTTTATAAAAGTGTTCAATTATCATTTATTGTTCACTTTATTTGTAAACGCAAACTTTAATTCATATTTTATCATCATTATAGTGCTATAATATAAAAAATGAATAAATTAGATATTATTACATTTTTTTAGATTCTATAAAACAGTGTTTTGATGATGATAGTATGGTTATTTTAATGTTGTTTAGAGAAGAGAGTAAACAATAAGTGATTATTAAAAACATAAATTCTTGAAGTTTTAGGGCAAGTTATTTATTCAAGATAATTTGGATCTTACAAAATACTAAAAATGAATAATGAAAATATTTTTTTCCAATAGAAAATATGTAGACTATTATTTTAATACTCAATATTCTATTTTTTTAATGATTTGATTCTGGTATACTTGAATTTGTTGATATAAAGTATTAAGAAACGTTCGATATCTATTTTTTCATATTCTCATATTTCAACATTTATTTTATTTAAATATCCACGAAGGAGATATAAACAATTTCTATAAAACTGTCCTATTAAATAGGCATATTTTCAACAAGAAAAAAATAAAATTTTAATGGCTAATTATAGTTAATACTTTTCAAATATTAATCTTTTAAATATATTGATTTTTTTATTTATGTTTTTTACATTTTATTCTACATTTTCTTTATGTTATAGTTTTGAAATTTATTTTGCCATTTTGTAGTCACAACTTGTATATGTTAAAAATTAGTTGATGAATAATTTCAGAGCATTAATTGAAAGCAAAGATGAAATGTTTTAAAACTATTTAAATATTTTATTTAGTAATTGAAGTGCATTCATATATGTCATTAATATTATTTATTAATCGATTATCATTTATCAGAACATGTTTTTTTTAATTAAAAGAAATAATCGCCCACTTTTTATTAATATACTATCAGCATTCGTAAATAATTTAAAACTGGTTTATGTAGGATCTACCTATAAACCTATGTACTATAACATGTATTTAAAGTATATTTTTTTACAAGTGTCCTAATTATAAGAAATCGAATTTAAAAATAAATATTTGTTGTAATAATATTTATTCTTATATATATATATATAATTTTTTTAGTTGTTTTACTTTTATATTAAACAATATTTATTTAAATTGTATGTTTAGAGTATTAATGACAGAAGCTTATGTGAATTTGAAAGATTCGGTCAAATATTATGAAAGTGGAGCATCTTTTACTTTCAATTTTAACATGCTGACGAAAATTACAGCAGATTCAAAGGCATTTGATATTGAAAAAAATATTAATGATTGGATGAGTTACATGTCATCAGATTTTACTCCGAACTGGGTGGTATGTGTATAGTATAAAATTTAATAAATTGTAGTACTTATAATTTTATGTTATAATACCAATTTTATAAAACTTTGAGTAATACTGAGTTAAGTAATTTTTAAACATATTGGTACCAATAAGCAGATTGGTAAATATTGTAGTTGATAATTTTTTTAACATATATGGTTAATAATTATTTATAAATTTATCGTTTGAAATTTATTAGTGAATTAAACAAATAGAATGTCAAACTTCATTTATATAAAAAATATAAAACAAAGAAAGTTTTTTGTATGTTTAATAAAAAAATAATATTTGATTTTAAAATAAAATATTCAAATTTAATTTATCTGAACATTGTTGATGACTTTTTAATTTAACATAAAAAATTATTTCCTAATTACGACATTTTGGAGTTTATCATTTTATAAAATACTACAAATATTTTTTAAAAATATATATTGTAAATAATGTATAATTTTCAAACAAATATGTATTGAAAATAGTATTTATAGTTAGGAAATCACGATAATCATCGGATGGCTACACGTTTGGGAAAAGAGCGAGTAAGTGGCTATAATATGTTGTTATTAATATTGCCTGGTGTCGCTGTTACGTATAACGGTGAAGAAATCGGTATGGAAGATGGTGAAGTAACTTGGGAAGAGCACCAAGATCCAGCAACAGATAAAGAAAGTTTTCAAACAACTTGTAGAGATTTTGAACGTACGCCGTTTCACTGGGATTCAACTCGAAATGCTGGTTTCAGTAATGCATCACGTACTTGGTTACCAGTTAGTGAAAAATATATAGAAGTGAATTTAGAACTTCAAAAAAATAAAGGTATTGAAAGTCAGTATTACGTGTATACACGTGTTGCACGCTTGAGGAAATCTGATACTTTGAAGTACGGACAACTTCTTGTGAAAAGTTTGACTGAAGATTCATTGGCTGTGGTCAGGTACGAATTTTATAACTTTGATGTATATATATATATATATATATATATATATATATATATATATATATATATGTAATATTTATCATATAAATTTATAATATACTTTTGTAATCAGTATTTTTTCGGAACATTTTAAAGTTAATCATTATTGAATAAAATTACATATGTTATTTATTTCAGTTTATTTTATAAGGCAACAAATATGTTCTTATTATTTACATATGCTTTTTTAGAAATAAAAATAGGAAACATACATGTATTAAATTACTTTTTTACTAAAAAAGGCGAATAATTAATTTTTATACCGTGCTCGATGATTTCAAAAATTAGTTAATGATAACTTTTAATATTTTAGGTACTTAGAAAATAAGCCTACATATGCGTTAGTATTTAATTTAGGGAACAAAACAGAATATATTTCTTTAAATAATTTACATCTAAATGGTAACACTACGATTCATACTAGAAGCGTTGGTTCTACTTACGAAGAAGAGTAAGTTTTTATATTTTAATAGTTTTATAAAATCAAATACTAAGTGATTTTTATATTACAGTGAAGAAATTTCTGTTGATAATTTTGAAGTAGAACCTTATGGAGCTTATATATTGGAAAGTTTTTAGTTATATGTATATATACATACATTTAAATGTTGATCTATAATATTTCAAACTGTAGAAAATATATAAAGAAAAGATCATTTAATGTATTTATATTTTATCGTCTACAATATATTGTTCTACATTTTTTTTATATTAAATGACGGTTGAAAGGTGTTGAAAAATATACTAAATTACATTTTTTTTTAATTAAAATTATATTCATTTTACTTCTAATAACTTTTATTATATTATATTTCTAGAATGTTAATATATGTGTTATTAACTATGTTTTTCAATGTACTGAAATTCTAGTAATTAAAATAATTTGATATTATCGAATAAATAATATTATTTTAATTTATAACCACGTGTTCAATACAATTTTGAATTGATGATTTATTTAATTATATATGCAATGTAATTTCTATAATATAGTAGTTATAATGTAATATTTGAAAATAACAAATTTATCTTACTGTAAAATGTGTATTACTTATAATTTATGAAATAATATAGTTATATTTATTATATTAAAATTAAAAAATTGTTACCTTTGCAGGCATTCAGTACATAATGATTAGCACTGGAACTTACCTGAAACAAAAACATTTATTAGTATATTAAATATGATACATTTTTAAAAATGTGGATTATATTAACATTTATAACAATAATATATTTCATTTCGTATTTATATATTTCTTGGTATAAAAATTTGTAAATAACACTTGTACACCTACACACACACACACACACACACACGTATACACTCACCCAAAACTTTCTGCTTCCACTGATAAAATGCCTTTCTCTTCCAATTCATTCATACGAATTTTCTAATATCATTGTTTCATCTATCTATGAATCTCTTCCTGTCCCTTTTTATATATCTAGGTTCCTAATCAATATTTTCTCTCGTCCATTAGTACGATTTTCTCTTTTTGTTATATGACTGGCCCATTTTCATTTCGAACTACTTACTTTTGATATAACGTCCGAAACTTTTGTTTTCTTTCTTATCTATTTAGTTCTCTCTCTCTCTCTCTCTATCTATCTATCTATATATATATTTGTATATATATATATAAAATAAATATTAAAATTTTAAAATAATGTTTTCTCTCAAATTCATGGAATATAATAAATACAAGTGTAATTTATAATAAAATTATTTTAACATAATTTTTGACAATAGCACATTTAAAAAAAATAATTTAACATAATTAATAATATGTATGACCTCATATTTTACATTTATTAAAACAGATTTTAAATTATATTTGAGTTAATTATAAAAATATTGAAATAAACTGTTGTAATTTAAACTTTTACTTAATTTTTTATTTCATAAAATAGATTATTTTGAAACTGTAAACGTCTAGTTTTGTATTGAGTCCAATAGCTTTTTAAGAATTAATTTTTTTATAATAATTATTTAATTGAATAAAATATTTTTTGAGTGAAGTGAAAAATGTTTGATATTAAATTATATTTAGTATACATTTTTTTTACATTTTAAAAAATATAATATTTTTAACGTAATTAAAATACGATATTTTATTGTTTTCATTAAATACATTATAAATTGACAAATATTAAATCAGTTATTATAATGAAGTTTGTTTTTAGCAAATAATTTATTTTTAACTACCAGGGAGCTCTGCCTCTTACATTTTTCGCTCGTCGACTCTCGAATTTGCTTTTATTTAATAATGTAAATAAGTTATGAAAAATAAAACATTTAGAAAACTATGTTAATGTTTTTGTGTAAACGATGTTTATTATAATATATATATATATATATATATATATATATATATACATATATATATATATATGTGTGTATGTGTATGTGTGTGTGTGTGTGTGTATAATAGCAATGAAATTAAAATTTATTTTGTCCTAAAAAGGCTGCTTAAAATTCCGTCTTCATTTTTTGTTTATTTTAATTTATTGTAAAATTTATATTTCGACAAATCTCACAAAACTTTCGGAAAGTTCGGAAATAAAATTTTCACAACAACCCTGAGACGGAGCACCATTATTTTTTAAATAGAAAGATTATTTTTCTAGGTAGTGACGTAATAATAATAATATATAAATAGTCACAATTATTCATTGTAAAAAAAATCATTGTAAAGATAATATTTTTCCAATTTAATAATTCATTAAATGAATACTTTTTAAATCATCTGCATATGTGTGAAATAAAATATAATACATTTATCATAACATTTACCAATTTTAGTAATTATTTTCATTTGGCTAATTATTTTTAATATTCTGTATTTACAAAGATTTTTATGCGCATATACAGAAGTATGTTTTCTAAATATACATTTCAACACACACACACACAAACACACACACACACACACACACACACACACACATATATATATATATATATATATATATATATATATCTAAGAGGGTCGTTTGATAAGTATGGTAAATGTATTTATTGTTTAATTTAATTTTTCAATTTAGTTTTTCTTAATTTTTACCATACTTATCAAACCACCTTCGTATAATTGAATATAAATATGATTCGAAGAATAATATAGGAGAGTATTAACAAAAAACTTTTTTAATGTTCTAAATGAAAATTAATTATATATGTTTTAAAAGTGAGTAAATAAGTTAAATATGGTACCAAAAGCATTAATGAGTTCAAGTTTCAAACACTGTGAATTTAAAAACTGTTCTATTTTAAAGTCTAGACTGACTGAACTTTTATGTGAACTTCAAGTATAAAGCCAGCAATGCTGTTATCTGTTATATACTGCTACAGTACCTTGTTCAACAAACGTAGTAAAATGAGTCGTTTATAGTCAATAATTATTGTGTAAAAACATAAAAGTAGTTAAACGTTGTCTGTTGTACTCTATATGTGGATTTTTTGTTTGTTTTTGTAGTCAAATAAATTTATATTGTGCATTCAGTAATTTTTTTACTCTAGTGTAAATTCACTGTTTAAAGTTTTATTTGCACACCTAACAAAGTGCATTGTTTTGTATATGTTGAAATATTATTTTTGTTCAATATTTTATATTCTTTATAAAATGTATCATGCTATATGTATATGTATACATATAACAACGTAATAGCGTTAACTTGCTATTTATCATCACAAACAGAGTTATGTGAAAATCGTAGAAACAATAAATCAAAGTCAAAATATTATTCAATATATTATAAAGCGATGGAAAGCAAGAAATCGTGTTCCAAAAATTTAAAAAAAGGTGCGATAAGCAGTTGACTGCGGTTGTTGAATGTAAGATTACCAAGAGGGGTTACATAATCTCAGAATTTTAGCTCTTAAAATCTCTGCTGATAGTAAAAAAATACACTTAAAATGATATAAGTGGCTTCACCTTTAGGAAACAGCTAAGAAAAGTGATTATCAAGACACAATAGTACCTAATAAATTTTGTATAAATGAGTAAAATAGGAGGAAAAAAGTTACGATTCGAGAAAAATTTATGAAGAAATCTATAAAAATTTGAAATGATATTACTTTCAAATACAAGTTGGTATTAAGAGTTATGAAATAATTAGAATAAAAAAGTTTGTCTTTACATTAATAATTTAGAACGACTTACAATGCTTTAGAAAAAATATTGTTTTATAATAATAAAAAATTCAGTAAATTTTTAAAATGTATAAGAAAGACATAATAATAACTGATTTTACAAAAAATATCTATCAGTCTACGAAAAAGTTAACGGTCTATTATTAATTTTATGACATATTTTATTATATCTATGAAATAATATGAAAAAGTTAAAATAAAGGTCATTGGGTTAATTAATGTGTATTTATATTTTATTACGTAATTTATACCTTTATTAAAATTGAGTTCATTCAATATTTATTACTCATTAAATATTTATTAAAAATGAGTTCATTAAAGATTATCCAAAGATTAGAAACTAATTCTTCAATTATTGGCTAACAATTTAATAAATATTAACTTTCAATTTTTATTAAATCATTGTATTTTTTTAATTCAATTATATCAATTTAATTGTTTAATTTTTATTTTTAAACAGAAAAAACTATAAATAGATAAAATAAAAATACAAACTTTTCTGCGGTTTATATTTGTAGAATAAAAACTGCATTCTTTATAGCATTACTTCACAACTTGTTAAATATACATTACAAAAGTAGGGTAAAATAATCTACATTATAATTACGTTTAGAATACAACACCTCATTTATCAGATTATATACATAATTAAAGTAGAGACACAACAAATAATGAACACCGTAGGCCACACTCCATACATAATGCATATTAAAATCAACATTCATATTCGTATTAAATTTAAATATAAACTCCATCGCCTACATATATGCTAATTTAAGATATATTATTGAATTATAAAACATTTTAAGCTTTCCTGTCAATCATATAATTGTTTTATTCACATTATTATTATACTCGTTTGTGAAATAGGATATTATTTTATCCGAGTTCTAATTTAGAACTAAATTTCTTAGAAATAATTATGTTCTACTCTACCATTTGAATTAAACTATTGCTATATCAATAATATGAGTACAACATAATATTTTTTTTTCAAATGAAATGATAGTATCAGAATAAAAATTCAAAAATTGTTGTAATTGTATATTAAAAAAATAACTCTATATTTTGTTCCATACGAAATCATAACACAAATAATTTTATTGAATTGAACAAGGAAGAAGAAATATAAATATAAAATAACTATTTTTTATCTATAACAATTTTTACGTTATGTTTATAAAATTATAATATATATATATATATATATATATATATATATATAAAACACCCTTTTAAAATATGGTTATATATATACGTACAAATAAAACCATTTACATTACAAAAAAACAATGAACGCAAAACTTTTATGAATCTGTCAGCGACAAATTTTTGAATGTCAAAAATGATACATTTCTACATTTTATTTATGTTCTTAATAAAGAAAGAAAACAAAAGTAAATGAAAATTATTATCTTTGTGTATGGTAAATACAGTGAATAAGAAACTTTTTTACAAAAACTCTATCAACTAAAATACAAATACAACTGAAATGGTGGATTAAGTTTGTTTATACAAAAGTTATTTTATTTGTTATTCAGCGATATCATGAAGTATAATAAGAGTTTGTTTTATTATTAAAAAATAAAAGTCGAATTAAAATTTAAAATAATGCTTATATTAAACGATATGGAAATTAATTGTTGATTTTAATAAATGTTTCAAAATAAAATATAATATAAATTATAAATATCTAAAAAAATATCTATCAACTTTTTATAATTGATTTATATTTATGGAAGTTATTATTGTAAGTCCCATGTGAAATATCCTTGAATTGGTTTTAAAAAACAGTTTACTAATTTTTTGAGATTAAATAATATTTTTCTTATATAATGCTTTATATTATAGTATAGTGTTTTATATATAAATGTATGTGAAACAAATCAAATATAATTGTATAGACTCATTAACACTAGGTTTCATGTATACCTATCTTTACGGACATGGGTCAATTTGACGCATGAACAAAATCATACATTTTCTTTCAAAAACAACAATTATATAATATTAATTTATAAATGAAACTATAAGATATACATTTATATAAAATTTATAATATTTAACATTATATAACATTACATTTCTTCCACGTATCTTTTACACATATATACTGGTAAAAAATATCGGTTGTTATATTCCTGCCTTGATGTAAATATGATTCGGCTAACTTTGAAACTACAAAATCCGCCCAAAAGTGTTGAAGTTTGCGTTTCTTCTTTACCCAGATTAGGGAAACCATTTTTTACTGCCAACCAAAACGTTATGCCAAATTTATGTGGCTTATTTGGCATATATTGTGTGAATCTGTATCGGACTTTCGTAGGGAACAGTTGCTCGTCTATTAAAATATTTTCGTGAGGTTTATAACAGGATTGACTATTAAGTATAAATTTGTTCCATATTTCACATATCAATGCAAATTTATCTGTACGTAAATGTTCGGATCGTTCTGTTCTTTTATCAAATCATATGAATCGAAGAATTTGCGTAAATTGATCTCTAGGTATTGTGCTCGAGAAGAAATCGGGTCCCGATTTCTTCGACCATAGATAAAAATCTTTTAGTGACTTTGCTTCATATGCTTCCCGAATATACCAAATTGCCTTTTCTATATCAGATCAGGATTTCCCAACTAGAATTAATTGTTATTTTACGATTGTGTCAAATTGACGCGTACCGTAAAGATAGGTATACCACATACATAATTTCTAAATTAGAAAGTTTGGATTAAATTTATTTCCCTATTTTATTTGTCTCGTTAAATGGTTAAAAGTCAGTACAAGTGGTAGAAGAAAAATGTAAACGGTTTCTGTAAATTCAGTCATGAAATTCGAAATGTGTCAAAATGACGCGTCCCGTAAACTTAGTGTTAATTTAGACTTATGATTTTAGTATATTTTTTCAAATTATATCTAAAATTAGTTTGCATATGAAATTGTTAATCTGCAAAATATTATATATAGATAGTAGGAAAAACATTGTAGTCATATGAAAACTATTTAAAAATATTTATAGAAATCGAAAACAAAGTCTGATTTAAATTTATTTTTAATTTAAAAACACATTCATAGTAATTAACAAAGAAAAAGATTATTTCATTTATTTTACTAAGAGACATATTTTATAATTATATGTTATGTGGTACTATGATTTGAAAAATTTAAAGGAATCATAAAACAAAAATTCAATAAATATTAAAAAAACTAAACTTAATATCTATTGTAGTGTGATTTTTTACGTTTAATTATACATTGTAGATAATATTTCAAGTAGTAAACAAAATCTTTAACACTAAATACTTTTATCCATATTTTGAGCACATTGAGATAATTGTTTGTTCTGTATTAGATACTATAGATATAATAAATTCTTGTAAAGTTGTATGAATTGTTTATAAGTGATATATATATATATATATATATATATATATATATATATATATATATAGAGAGAGAGAGAGAGAGAGAGAGAGAGAGGGAGAGAGAGTCATCAAATAGGACGCCTAGATTTGTGTTTTATTAAAAAGAAATAAAAAAACTATACACATGTTTCTTTTTAATAAAACACGTATCTAGGCGCCACATTTGGACGACGCTATATATATTATATATATATATATATATATATATATATATTTATACTGAGTGAACTTTGACATTTCAAAGTACTGTTAATAACACGACGAACTTTTATTTTAACTCAATACTAAATAAATTGTGGTCAATAAACGATAACCTTTTTCATTATTAATTTTATACAGTTAATTCGACGAAAATTCATCATTGTAGTGTATAAATATATGTATATTTATTAGTAGAAATATTATGAGAATTAATTAATAGAATATACAGTAAAAAATATTTTATAAATAATTTGTGTAAAGAAATTTAATTACAACGTTAAATTATCGTTTTTTTTTGTTATGTATTTAATCTTTGCTATTATATTCTTTTTTTTACATGATAAAAAAACCAATTGAATATATATTTAAATTCAAATTTTATTTGTGTTTATATATATATATATATATATATATATATATATATATATTGTTATTACTTTTAAATTTCGATGAGATTAAGGTTGAAGCAGTTACTTGAAATAATTGTTTGAAGGTTTCATTGCAAAATGAATGATAATTAAGTTAACGAAATAAATTGCATGAAAAGTGCACTGGTGACATTGATCGATGAGGGTAAATATAAGTGAGGGATATGTTTTGCACCGGTTATACCAATTATATCAAGAAATCAATCGACATTTTGTGATTTTATGTAACCGATATAACGAAATGTTATAACCTCAGACAGTCACTGTGTCCACTTATTGTTATTCAATTTTATAATAAAGAGCCCTTCTAATATTCACGATCAATATTATATATTTCTCTTTCAGCTTTTGCTAGATACCTGGTTGATGTATTCAGATCACAAGACGTGGCTCGAATATGTAAATCAGCATGAAATATGTATGACAATGAAGACACGAAGTTAAGGATAAAAGGACGACGTGAAGATAAAATGTAATTCGATTGCGTAAATATTTTTTCATGTTGTAAATATATAAATTATAATATGGAATATAAAAATATATAAATGAAATCATATGAGCGAATTAGTTTTAAAAACTATTTTTTTTATTTAGAAAGAAAATATTATAGAAATGGAAATTACAATCATATATTTGAATTTAAAATAAATGAAAATATAATTTTTCTCTAGATAATAGTATTATTTTTAGTAGATAAAATTTTAATCTTAAAATATGGCAATATGATATAAACAGTAAATTGTAATTAATAATATATAACATTTTATTTTTTTAAACACATTATTTGTATCATTTTTAAAAAAAGAGATTTTAGGGTATAAATAAATCCATGTCTTATTTATTAGTTCTTAGATTTGACTTATATTCTGTATAATTGTTTAACATGATTTGCATTACATCAAAACAGATTAAAATTCTCTGAGGATATTTTTTATCGTTTTGTACATACTTTGAAAATTGTATGTAATACATTTCCATTGTCCGTAATATGCAGTCAGACGAGACTATCTAAACAACTACACTAGAGGCCAACAGACTTTTATAGAAGAGGAAAAATAAAAATAAAGTGCGCCCAGAAGGTGTGCATCGTCGAAAGTAAATATACATATGTGGTCTTTATGGTCACTTAGGTAAATCATGTACAACATAAATAATTTACAAGTTGCTCCATGGAGTTCTATTTATTAAATGTCTGAAATTAATAAAGAAGAAAATGACAAAATTGCATTAAAACAAAAATTAATAATATTGTATTAAAAACATATTCAAATTATTTCTATTTTTGTATTGAAATAAACATGCGGTATGAAAATTTTTGAGTTTTGATTAAAAAATAATCAAATTTTATAATGCAAAAAATTTGTAATATATTTTTGTTCACTTTTAATTTTTATATAAATACAAATATATATATATATATATATATATAAATCATAAAAAAATCATATTTTAAAATATTTTATGAATTATTTAACATTGTTTGCAATTCTTGACATATCAGAAGCTTGAATAAAATTATAGAAAACATGGTATAATATTATTAAAAAGTGAACATATTCTGAGATAATAAGTTTACTTTCAAAGAACATCGCTTCTCTAAAAAAAATTATGGAAGTTTTATATATGAAAAGTGTCCAAAGTTCTTTTTTATTTTTTTAAGAAAACATGTTTTAAATAACTAAAGAATGAAATATCTTTATCGTCAATATAAATTAGTGATATAGGATGAATAAATAAATTAATATTTAAAAAAAATATTTTGTCAGTGTTAAATATTCTCTTGTAACCTTGAAATTTTGTTTTAGTTTAAACAAATATAAACATAAATTAAAACGTATGATTCTTCAAAAATGTAATAGAATTTTTCACAACTACAAAATTTATTTTTTCTTATAATAGATTTGTTATTTTTTCCAATACAAATATATTATGATATCAAATTCGTATATATGCTATAAAGTTATAATTATTACTGACATAAATAATTTCTTCAATTAACTGTCATAAAAATTTAATATAAGAAATTTTTGTAGGACACTTAGTATTTATTGTATTACTTTTAAATTGAGCTATAAATTTACAACTATTAAAGATAAACAAGTTCTCAATAAAATATATATTAATTTACAACATAAATTTTGATTTATAATTTATTATTTAATTATGTATGTAATGTGAAAAAGACAAAATAATATTCAATGAAAGTTCTAATTATAGTGATTATTCTTTTTATTAAAATAAATTGAGAATTGAATTTATGTATACCAATTTTTCAAATTACTAATAACGGATTTTTTTTTTGTAGTATAGTTTACAAAAAAAAATGTATAATGTATAATAAGTAATATATTTCTACCAGAATCCATTAACGAGTAACGCAATTTAGTAACTTTATTATCTTAGAACCGCATATATAAATTAATTATTTCATTCGAAGCATACTGATATTCATGTATAGTGTAGCATTATCATTGAATTACGAAGAAAATGAAGTTATAACTTTCGAAACCGAATAAAAAATATATATTAAGTAAAAAATCTATAATATAGTTTTAAAAGTAGCTTTTCTTAATATTTTAATTTCAAAATAATATACAATTTTAAACATCATTATTATTTTTGTATGCAAGATATTTGTAGCACATATTGCAAGTACTGGAATGGAATACAAATAACTGATAATTAATATAGATGATTTTATAGGTAATATATAAAAAAGGTAAAAAATCTAAAAACAGATTTTCTCAATAAATATATATGTATTAAAATAATATGAATATTTTTCTTGAAAAATATTTTAAGTAACCATTTTCATCATTTGAAATTTATATTTTAGTAAGTATTATTTTTTGAGAAAGAACATGAAATATGAGAAAATACATACATACATACATATATATATATATATATATATATATATATATATATATATATATATATATATATATATATATATATATATATATATATATATATATATATATATATATATATATATATATATATATATATATATGTGTGTGTGTGTGTGTGTGTGTGTGTGTGTGTGTGTGTGTAAGATGAAGACAACTTTCATCTCCAAAGCAAAGGAAATAAACTATAATTTAATAGAGAATGTTATGTGGGTTAGGGATTGAGATGAATAATGAGGGAAAATTATAATAAAAATAATAACTTAAAAAGTTAGTGAAAATATTAAATAATTGTAAAAAAATGCTTAATAAAACATAAAATAAAGGAAACTATTAGAAAGAGAAATGATACAATATATTGTTTCAATAAATAGATGGTAGTAAAATCGACATTAGGTGATCTTTAAATAATTATAAAAGAAGCTGAAATACCAAAACTGACATTTTTTTTTTAAAAAAAAAATTGAAATTGTCAACTTACAAAGTAAACGAAAATGAGCAAAGTATATAACATTACATAACGTATACTTATGAATATGTTTTTTTAATATTTGACATTAAAATAATTGAAAATTATAATTTTAAAAATCTCATTAACTCGTTCGCTACCAGCGTCACACATGTGTGACGACTCGATTTTCTTACCTCAGCCCAGCGTCACAAATGTGTATCGGATCTGTGACGGATTGTGAAACGTCTGGGCTGTGGTGGCGGTTTTTCTCCTGAAGCACTGGTAGCGAACGAGTTAAACTATATTTCTCTCTCTCTCTCTCTCTCTCTATATATATATATATATATACATATCAGTACGATTTTTTTTACTGTTAATGTTTCATATACTGTTTTTTTCAATATTTATTTTTTATTATTGGTAACAATATTTAAATTATTAAATAATTCAAAACTAACGTTTTCAAAGTATATATAATTTTTAATGTATTAAATTTATGCATATATTCAGTAAAATTATTATGTAGTTAAGTTTATAAATTGCACGTTTTTGAATATACTTCATTATATTTTTGAATATTCCTTAAGTATATTTTTTAAACAAATAATTATAAAAAATGTCTAAGATACGTTCGTTATTGTTCACATATATTTAAAAAATATATAGTTGTTTATTGAATATATTTTTTTTAATTTTATATAAATAAACATTCATATCAACAAAAAATGTTAAAACAACAGAGAAATCTGTAGATAAAAATAACAGTTAAAAATAAGCACATACTCAGCAGACATATGTATGTACATATATATATATATATATATATATATATATATATATATGCGTGTGTGTATATGTGTATATTTCCATAAATATATCAGAAAAGTAATTGATTGTTCGTACTTTAAAATCCCGTTTAATTAAATTTTAATCAATCAAATGTAGAAGATATCAAGACGAATCAATGAACGACAGTCTTCATTTAATAAAATTTACTAAACCTGAAGCCTTATAAAATAAACTTCGTTTGATAACAAGAATATCATGTTTTTCTACTCTGAAATAATTTCTTTGTGATTATACTGATGTGTTAAAATACAATATATTTTTTGAGTTATTCTTAGTTAATAGTTTATTGATGTTATTTATCAAAAATATATTTAATCAAAGTGTTAAAAACTTCAACATTCACATGCATAGAATTTACATATACACAAACACACACACACATACATACATACATACATACATACATACATACATACATACATACATACATACATACATACATACATACATACATATATATATATATATATATATATATATATATATATATATATATATATATATTGCAATATTTTTTATTGATTAATTATTATTAAATTCATGTTTTGTCATTAATGTGACAAACTGTTTATGAACATAAAAAATTGTTACTTACATTATAAGTGACATTATTACTTTTAAGAAAAATAAGTTCTTTCCTTTTTTCACATGGTCAATAAAGCAAATCACATCGTGTTAAGTGTTTAAAAATCAATTTAGTATACACGTGCAATATTTAATTATCAGTCAAGTATCAAGATATATTGGTGTTTATTTATAATCATTGAACGCAAAACAGCGGTCTACTCAATACTTGTATACTTGATACCATGTACGGACATACAGAACAAGTTTAAATATTAACGTACTTCAAAAACGATTTCAAATTGGTTTGTTTCTGTCACATCCATTATAATTTGTGTTCATGAACCATGAACATTTTTATAATTGGATCATACGTGTAAATCAGAACCGAACGAGTATTTTCATTTTTGTTGTTTTGTCACTCATGTACGCATACGAAAACAATTTTAATACTCACAGAAACATATACTTTGCTTTTGTATGATTTTTTTTGTTTGTTTTGAATAAGAATCATATAGGAATTAAATCATTGCATAAATTGAGATACTGAGGTAATATATTAATACATATAAAAATTATATATTTAAAACCATCAACTTTAATGTCATTAATCGACAATATTCAAATGATATTTGTCATTTTATTTAACATAGTATATATCTTTGCGTTATAGAAATGACATTAATATATACTGCATTACAATAAATACTTTTAAAACACATCAATCTAAAGGATTAAATTGCTAAGAGGATTATTTTTGTACAGAAATGATATGAATATTTTTAAAAATGCGGATTAAAAGATTTTTAACATCAATAATTTAAGCAAAAAGTATTATAACAAAATTATATTAAAACATAATAGAATTTTCACTTCTTATTTGATTACAAATACCATATGAAATCGAATGTTGTATATATATATATATATATATTTAAAAAATACTATAATCGTTTTTAAATACACATTCTCACTGAAAAATTAAATATTCATAAATAATGTTGGAAAAAATTGATAAGTGTTATAATAATACATTAATTTACTAGTTTTTAATTACATATCAATCACTTATTTCAACTAGATATTACATATAACTTTATATTAAATAAAAATAAACAATCAGAACTTTTGTTTGTAAATGAGATTAATTTTTTTTATATAGTAGTTTAAAAAAAATCTAACAAATAGAATTAAAAATATTGCATTGGATGTAAATGAATAAAACATACATTACACACACACACACATACACACACACACATACACACACACATACACACACACACACATATATATATATATATATATATATATATATATATATATATATATATATGTGTGTGTGTGTGTGTGTTTTGACTGTGTATAATTTTTAGTAAATTGTTATAACTAAGTAATTAATAATAAATATTTTTTAAAAAATAACGGAATATTCTACTTCAATAAATAAATATAACAAATATATTCTTAAATGTTTTCAACTTTTCAATTGGATTATGTTTGATGAAAACTCAAAAAATCTGTCTAAAATGTTTAAATATATAAATATTTCATTAATTTCTTTAAATGTTTTATTTTCTTTAAAAAATATTTGATTTTCTGATAAAATATTTTTTACAGTTCATTACACAATGTATATATGTTAAAACAGGTAAAGGTTTATGTATACAATTTATGTTCGAAAAACACTCTTGAGATACTGCAATACTTTCAGTCTCAGACTGTTTTCTTTAACAATAAATTCTGTATACAATACTCTTTAGATTTGTTTTAAATTCTTGTTACCTATCACTTGAACAACATCGTTATTGTTTCTTTAGAATAAAACCATATTATGTATTATATAAAGAATTGTATTTTAGTGTTCTATATATATATATATATATATATATATATATATATATATATATATATATATATATATATATAAATTACAAATAACTTTCATAAAAATATAGAACAATAAATATATGTATTACATTTAAATTTTCCGATATGTTAGAAATATTTTTTTACTTAATAAATTATAATAACATGGAAAAGAAATTGGAAGATGAATTAATATTGTATGATCTAAATATATTATTATATTTAAAAGCAATAGAAAATATTCTAAATTTATATAATATTTATTATTTTTATTTAATTACAATATTGAGAATTAGTTTCACTTTACATTTCTTTCTTACTATCATTTAAAATCCTTTACTATCCTTCCGTCTCATTTAGGTCATCTTATATATTTAAAATAAGAAATTTAATAGAATTGTAATTAATTTTATTTATATAATAATTTTAAAAAATATTATGGTTGGAAAGGGAAAAGTGAGAAATGATGCGAAATATTCTTATTTATTATGTATTTACATTCCATTTTATTATATATATATATATATATATATATATTATATATATATATATATATATATATATATATATATATATATATATATATATATATATTGAAATAATTTAAAACGGTAGATATTTTTTAGAATGTCTTAATTGATTTCTTTAGCAATTTCAAACTTCGTTCTTTTAATATATTAGTGAAATATTAATTAATTTATTATTTGGCCTGCAGTCTATAATTAAGTTTATTAAAAATGTTGAATGTTTAGTAATAAAATTACTCATTTAAATAAATATAAGAAAAACAACATAATAGATTTACAATATAAAAATATATATGAGTAAGCCTGTATCTGTGCGTATATATAATTTGTGTAATGTACAAATTGTATTATACATCATTGAAAAATTAACATTGTCACTATCGTTAAGAATAGAATTGGTTTGGTTCGAATAAATTATGTCAATTCTAAATAAAATTGAAAATGAGAATTGAAATGTTTCATATAAGTATAATTAATGCATATATAATTTAAAAAGAAACAAATATTTGAAAATCATAAAAAAACATTTGTACTGAGAAACTGTTGTGTAAATTTCAAACTATGTAGGGTAATTAGTTAAATTTAAAAATGGTCATTTTAAACTTTATAATAAGCCATCTTTTGGATAGCCTGTTGATATCGATGATGAAATTGTGTACAATTTTATGTATATTTTATTTGTAGATAAAACTCGCGAATTTCAAGAGAGAAAATTGTTAACAAGTTATACGCCTACAGATCGACAATATTGTGATTTTTTGAAAATCTATATAATTGTTGTCGCTTGATATATGAGTACCTGATTTATTGAAAGAAAAGAACGAAATGAGTTAGTATCTACTTAAGTTACATTCTTGAAATGATTAAATATCAAGTCGTTTTGCAATGTTTAATGACTAGAGACGAACAATGGATCCATTATAATAATCACAAAGATATGGAAATAACAGAATCAAGTTGATCAAAGATCGAATAAAGGTTTTTTTATGATGAGATTATAATGATGTAGCTTATTATGAGATGGTATTGGTCGATGAAACAATTAATACAGAAATATATTATCAATAAAATCGTAAAAGAATTGTATCCACATGAGTTGAATTGGAAGATAGTAAGACATATAATGTATTCTTATAAAATTGACTTATCAGATTATCACTTATTCTATTTGGTGCAGTAAACTTTAAATAACAAAAAAAAGAGTTTTTTAAGACTGAAAATTCATGCGTCTTAATTTTTTGAGACAAAATGACAGACACACATCCGAATATTACCTTAAAAATGAATAAAGATCACAAAAAGGAATGGCAACTGCTATTTTTATTGAATAAATCATTTTTAATAAAATAACAAAGATTGTCTTTTTATAGTATCAAAACTTTTGCACTAAATCAATATATTTATAGTTACAGTATGTATGTGTATGTGTATGTATATATATATATATATATATATATATATATATATATATATATATATATGTATATGTAATCCCACAAAAACGATAGACATATGTACTTTGACGCGCAGAATTTTATATGTGCAGAATTATTATTGAATAAAAAGGTGAAAATAATCAATTTTGGTGATCATCAGGGAAGAACCCAAAGAAAAGAGACGGATCAATTTGCTGTCAGACATCTAGAAAAAAATTCAATAACGTATAACACAGTTGTGTTATTGGATTCTTCTAAGGATGTATGACATTTAACTCGTTCGTCACTTCCCTCTGGGTCATTCCCTAACGTCCACTAAGAATGACTATTTTTATTCTTTCGGTCAGTACTAATGCAATATTTTATCTGTCAAGAAAAATATATTTTTAATATCGATTCTAGATTTTTCAGGTTTTATATATATATATATATATATATATATATATATATATATATGTGTGTGTGTGTGTGTGGTGTGTGTGTGTGTGTGTGTATATATATGTGTGTGTGTGTATATGTGTGTGTGTGTGAGTATGTGTGTGTAGAGTATTTAAATATATTATAATTAGAAAAATGTAGGTAACTTGTACATATTTATTATTTACTTTCTTTAAATGATTCATGTAATTATAAACATATTAAAAAGAACATTTCTGTTTAGAAGAAAATCTTATTTGTATTGAATTATATTTGTTTTCTTTATTTCATGTATAATACTGAAGTTACAATAGGTATGATCTTCTGATCTGGATTTTAAATTGTTTTGTTTGTAAAAAAACATAGCTAGAAGCAACTTCCGTATTTATTTTTAAAGGATGTTTTTATAAAAAATGTTTTACTTATTCAAATTGAAAAAAATCACGTTTCATGAGAATACGCAGTAATATATATATATATATATATATATATACTTTTTAATAATGCAACTCTTTGAAAAATAATTTTTAATAATGTAATTTTAAAAAACATATATTACAAAACTGCACATCTCATAAATACACGCTTTCAGTGGTATAAAAATCTTCAATATGTCAACAATGACATGTATGAATGCAAATGATATTCGTTTTTTCCATACTCTATTTTAAAATTCTGTAAGCATCAATGTTTGAGGAATACCCTTTTCTTGTAACAACACCCACAACTCTGATTAACTGATTGTGTAAAATGTATTTTGAATAATTGATTTGCATTTAAATATAGCACTGTATACGAAACAATACTAATATATATATATATATATATATATATATATATATATATATATATATATATATATATATAGTTAGATAAATATGCAGATAAATACAAAAATATATATGAGTGTATTATTATATTTTTATACTATTAAAAAATATTAATAAAACTTAAAAAATTAGTATGATATATTTTTTTATATATAACAAGATTGGTATAATTTATGAAATATATTCGAAATGTGGAAAAAATTAAGTTACTAAAAAAAATAATTTTGTACTTCGAAATTTAAGTGGCATGCTTGTTAAAAAAGTTGCCTTTGCAAGAAGGAAGTCAATATAGATATTGAATTTTTATAAAGTTAAAAACAATTCTAATTACTGATTTGTGTGTGTTTATTATTTAATTTGGAAGTTTGAAAAACATAACTTTGATTTATCAAATATTAATATAATGCATACATATACATAAACGCAAATATATATATATATATATATATATATATATATATATATATATATATATATATATGAAAAATTTGACTATAATTTGTTAAATTTAATAATTTATGTACAAAGGTCAAAAACAAACTATTAATAATTGATCCATGATATAACCTTACAAAACATTTTAAATGTCAAAATAAATAATCTAAAATATTAACAGTATTTATATAAAAAACTATTATCTTGCTTTTGAATTTACTTAATTCTAATAAACACAAATCAATTAACTTTTTACAATGCTAATTTTTTTTAAGAACATATAATAAATTTCTTATAAGAATTGGTTTGACATTGGGATTAATCAATTTTTAACAAAAAAATTATGTCTACATATTATGACCTTTTTTAAATGTTGAATAATCAATTATTGTATGTTTTTTATTTACATCGATTTTTAAGATAGTTCATTATATATTGTTATATAGTAAAATATATTATAATTATGTCTTTTAAATATAAAGGGATGGCGAATGAAATGCTTATAAATGAATAAAAATGATTATTGTACTTTTTCAAGAAATCTTATTTTGCGAGAAAATTATTGGTAATAAATGCTTCTCAGGAGAGTTCTGCAATTTGTAATGTAAGTTTCGTAAACAATTAAATTTTATTCAAATACTTTTTTAACAATTGTTTAAAATTAAATAACATGATTAAAAATATAAGTATTATGTGTAATTACCAGAAATTTGTTAATACTGATGTGATTAATAAACATTAATTACATATTAAGATATTATATATATATATATATATATATATATATATATATATATGTGTATATATTTATATATATATATATATATATATATATATATATATATATATATATATATATATATATATATATATATATATATTATATATATATATATATATATATATATATATATATATATATATATATATTATATATATATATATATATATAGATATACAAGTGTAATTAAACTGTTGATTTTTGAATTATGTTGGATTATTATATTTTCGAAATAATAGTTTTGATTAATAAGTAATTGACATTTATAATAAATGTCAATTATTTATTAATTAATATTTCACAAATTTCTATTGTCTAATTAAATTATAATTAAAATGTGATTAAAAATGTACAATACATTGTAGTTTAGAAGCAAAAATATTATTTAATAAAATTAATATAAATATTAATTAAGAGTTTTTAAAAGAGAAAATAAAAAATGTTAAATTTAATATTATCGTAATATTCACAAGGTATTAATACTGATAAAAGCGTGTAATTTTTATAAAAATAAAAAAAATAGCGAGACAATATTGTATATAACATAAACAATGTTATCCGAAATTCGAAAAATAAACAAAGCAAGAAAATATGGACTCACGAGGATGCCGTTGCACTGCCTTCGTATATTGTTTTGCTTGAGTGAACTGAACGGCGTGTAAATTGTGTTTATTTATGATGTCCCACTTGGGATATATCTGACGTTTCTAACAAAGTCTAGAAATAAAAACGTCTCACTATTCGAAGATATAGGTCAGTGGCATCCATTTTACTGGCAAAAACTTGATTTTTGAATTATTCGTAATAATATGTTTCTAAATAATCTATATAAGTAGATATGTAAACATATATCTAACAATACGTATATATATGTATATAAACACACACACACATATATGTATATATATATATATATATATATATATATATATATATATATATATATATATATATATATATATATATATATATATATATATATATATATATATATATATATATATATATATATATATATATATATATATATATATATATATATATATATATATATATATATTGCCAACCTATATATATATATATATATTTATGTAAATGTGTTACATGTTTGTATTATTTTATAAAATAATATTTTTGCACCAATAATTTTTGAACTGAAAATTATACAGAAAAAGAATAATGTTTGTCTGGCATTAATTGGTACCTTTAGAATTTTACAAAGTCACTGACTGTAAAAACAGGAATATAAAACAGACGTTGTGTAAATATAAAAAATATATATTAATTGACAGGGTTGTATAATTAATAGTAAAATGAAATAAAATGAAAAACGATCTAAACTACTTAAGAAAAATTTGAAGTAAATAAGAAATTTGCTGAGGAAAAAATGATAGATTTGGATAAAACTTAAAATTTTAATATAAATTATATGCAAATTTATGAGATATTGTGAAAAATAAAATTATTTATTTTCATGCAAATAAAGGATATAAAATAAATAAAAACTGAAAATCATGTAAACAAAAATAAATTCTGTATTTTTTATGAAATGATAAAATTAATTAAATTAATTGAATTCATATTCAATTTTTTATTTTATAATGTATGTAAACTGCATATTCTTATTAAACACACATTTATTATTATTTATGTTTGTATTCCACACTATAAGAACTATTATTATAATGTCTTTTATTCGTGTTTTTTAATTATTTATTTACTCTTTGATATAGACAGTTACTTTAAAAGTTTTATTTTAATTATAAATACAGTAATGTATATTGTTACATCCTCACAATTACAATATTTTTCGAAAATATTCAATCATTACTTAATAAAATATAATTTATATTACAAAATTTATAGTGTAGTGCTCTAATGATCATGATACAGTTATCTAAATACATATTGCCGAATAAAGTAATAAAGCGATCATATGTGTAGAGTAAATGTACCACAGCACCAAAACGCATAATATATAAAAGTTTAAAATAAAAAAAATATTATTTCAACATTAAATATGAACAACTAATTTTTTTTATTCTTACTTGAAGTAAATAATATAAATGTAGTTGTTGATAAATATAATTTATTAAACACGTATATGTTATTTTAATATAAAAAATATCAAAAAGATTGAGAAATGAGATTTATTTTCATAGTAATGTTATAATAACAAAAATATTTTTGGTAATTCTAAACATTTTTGGTAAACTTTATAAATTTTTTATAAATATTTTTTTCATTTTATAGTAAAAAGTCGATTATATTTTAAAAGTACTTGAAATTTTATATTTACTTGTATATAGAATAAATAGAAAAAAATTTCTATTTAATAAAATAAAAAAATACTGACTTATAATTATATAATACTTTTTATTTATATGCAATTAAATATAACAAATTATTTTTGGAGAAAACCAGTAAAGTTATTAAAATAAACGAAATCAATTAAATTAATTATCAATATTAGTACTAAATTTAATTACTAGTTATAAAATCAATACTGTTAATAAACAGAATGTATTATTTGTCATAATAATTAGATAAATGAGTACATTGTATATCTATGATTACATCTCTAAATATATAACATAATATTAAGTAATCAAATGGAAGACTTACAAAATATTACTTTAATTTATAAATGAAAAAATTAAAAATAAAAATATATTAAATGGTTGTTTAATTTAAAGTAGTCTTCATTTTATTGTACATAGTGTAAATATTTTATTACATATTCAAAATCATATATTAAATGTTTAATTATGTAATAAATAAATAATAAAATGGGTTTCGAGTTAGATTTTCAATATACACATAATTATATTTAAGAGATTAATATTTATTTTTTATGATTGTTCAATATATAATGTAATTAATATTTAAACAATAGACTCATCAATAATATTATTCGTGGCATTAAATTTAATTAGACGAGTTCTTAGAATTTGCAATAACGATATATGCACCATATTTAGTTATGTTTTTATTAAAACATTAATGTCGTATAAGAAAAGTTAATTATTATTTAGCACATAAAAATTGTTATATACAACTGCGAAATTAAGTTTTTATAACATTTTTTTTAGTACCGAAGTGCCTCGAGTGCTTTTAATTTAATATATGTTTAAAGTAATTGATTACGACCATTTTTAATTACATTTCTTACGATAAGAATAATAATTAAAAAATCGATAATTTACAACGATGATTGTCAACTTTTTAAAAGGAACGATTTTTTATACAAATATATTCTTAGAATAATAATTAATCAATAATAAATATTTGGTTGTCCTTGATTTTTTATGTTAAAGTTTGCCAGTTAATATTTTAAGGTTTCTTTATTTTTTATATAATTAAAAAATAATATTTATGTATAAAATAAATATATTAAAATGGGCAATCATATCTTCGTACTGAAAATTTTTATATAACTGTAGTATATATCTTACACACATATATAATGATATCCGATATTAATTAAATAATAATAATTATATTTTAGTAAATCATTTCTCTTTCATAGATCAATATTTTATACAGAAAATAATTCATGTACTTAGGTATTTTATAAATAATTCTGTGTAATATTACAAATATTATTTTATTTTAGGAACAGAAAATAATTTATTTATTGTATAATCTAATTTGTTAATATATCATAAAATAAACCTTTAGAATTCAAAATATTATTGTTGTTATTTATTATTCGTATTTTAAAAAGTGGTAGTGTTGAGATATAATTTTATAACTAAAATAAAATTGTCATATTTTTGTTGAATATTAATTTTTGTAAGTCAACTTTTAAATAGATTTCATATTAAATTTAAATTAATAGCCATTTACATCAATGACAGCTTTTTTACTAAGTCTTATTAGTAATATAAAATTATGCAAAAAATTAAATTTGCAATCAATTTGTATATGTTTATGAAGTAAATGCCTGTTTGAGGAATATTTATATTTATTTATATATATATATATATATATATATATATATATATATATATATATATATATATACCTACACACACACTAACATTTAGATTACTAATTTAGAAATTGATCAAATTGGACAAAACATGCTATTATGTTATTATAAAAATAATTGTTTTAAATATAATAGACGTTCGTTACTATACTAACGAAGGAATACTAATTTTAAAATAAAATTGAAATAGATTTATTAAAAAAACTAACAATTATTTTAAAACAGTTTATTTAATATATATATATATATATATATATATATATATACGTCTACATGTGTATGTATACACGACATTTAAATAAATTTGACATAAAAAATACAATCTCATGTCAAACATGAAGTCCAATTTTACAAATCATATTTCATAATACCCGAATAGTATTACAGTAGCATCGAAACTGAATATGAAAGAAATAAAGTCTTATTTTTAAAATCCTCTGTATTATCTTTGACCTTTTTGTTTGCTTTACCTTTATTCGCTCAAAACATTTTTCGTACATCCATAAATGACATTTAGCAATATTTCACCGGTGAAATCCAATTTTCACGAACATATTTTCTTGAAAGATTGATGTGTCATACTTGTTCGGTAAGTGATGTATTTTTAAAAGTACTTTTGTCTATAATGCGTGTGATTGTTTACTATAATCGATCACTTTTTAAACTTATATTTAAAATAGCAAGTTTGATGTAAATATTTATGAGTTAAAATTACCATTGCACTGGATATTGAATATTACATATAATGCAAAAAAATATCTATTATTTTGTATTTTTCAATTAATAATATATATTTAACTTTTGAATGGTTCATCTTATGACACACTGAAAAATATACTTTTTTAATAGATTTATGTACTTAGAGATGAATACTTTAAGTAAATAAAATGAAAAATCTGTGTGAAGTATTATTCAAAGAGTTAATAGATATGTATAAATGATTTTAAAATTATTTTCGAGTACTCATATATATTTTAGAGTGTTTATAATGCTTATAAAATTGATGAATACTCAACGAATAATTTTGTAACATACACATAAGTAAATATATATATATATATATATATATATATATATAAATATATATGTGTGTGTATGTGTGTGCGTGTGTGTGTGTATGTGCATAATATATATTTTTATTATAAATAAAATATTTTTTATTTTAAAAAGTGAACGTCAATAAAAGAAATGTACGAAGGCTGCAAATGTTGAAGATGTGTTGATATGTAAAATAAGAGAGAAAAAAAACTACGTGTTTTCACGTGTAAATATATTCCAATGCCTTTGGGAAAAGATTCTTTGTGCCTGTTTTAATATTTCGTCACAAAGAGGATCATTTTTGCATACTTGAAATGGGTCTAAAAAGCTCAACGTTTCTTCAAAATCAACTTTGTCTACTGTTGTAAATACTTACATAAATGTGTAAATTTTTTCGTATATGTATACACACACGCATATATATATATATATATATATATACATATATAATTTATGTAAAATAACTTCATGATTTATCATATATTTTCATCAACACAATATATTATTGAATAAAATTGAAAATTTATATTATATCGAAAAATTATGTTAATATCAAGTATAATATAATAAAAAGTATATTTTTAATAAGATGATAGTATGTTACTAATTTTTTTATTTCATTAATTGAAACAATTTATATCTATTATAATTTTATTTCTGAATACTTTCAAAAAAAATTATATACTTTAAAGTATTATAAAATGGATTTGTATATGTTTATGAAATAGATTTTTTTTCATAAGTAACATAGAAAATTCTAATTTATAACAACATAATTACTTCCAAGAGAGTCTTTGTAAATTGAATTTGTTAGTATAATTTTAAATGAAAATAAGAAACATATAAAGTACATTGAAAAAGAGAGCATGATTTTAATAAGAATGGAAGAGAATATATACTGCAAGATAATAACAACTTTAGAACAGATTTAATTAAAATAATTAATATATTATATTTTTTATTTTTTTAAACATTCTCTAGAACGTAAAATTAAGAAATATAATTCAAATTATCTCTTTTATACACGCAATATTTTGTATTTGTATGAAAAAGAAAATTTATAAAAATATTTCTAGGTATTAAGATTCTAAACATTCTTCAAGTTTTGAATATTTATATAAAGGAATTAATCATTTAATTTATTAAACATTTTTATTAAAAAATATGTTAAAATATTACGTTATATTTTAATATAACCATTTGCTTTCATACTAAAATATGTGCAAGTTGTTCAAGTTCGACAGGATTTTATAATTTATGAAATAGAGAATAGCAATCACATTTGAGAATACTGTTTATATGGATTTAAAATATAAAAAAATGTTGTTATATAATTGAATATTAATTTTTTAAATAAATTAAAGAACTTTCAACTAATTCTAAAAGTGAATAACTTGATGAACAAAGTTAACCTGATATTAAATAAAAAGGTAAAAATATGAAAATCACTTAATCAAACTAAGTCTTAAAAAAGTTTTTGTCACGTAACGAATGTGTTTTGTGCACAAGTTTCTACCGTGTGCGAGTTTCACGCTTGTTGAAGAAAACGACGAACCATCAAAACAATCCGTACATTCTGTGCCTTTACCGAACCACCAAGTGCCAATCTCACTGCGAAATCAGAACTCGTGTTTGAGTTTTCTGGTTCGTTCATTTTGCTAGTTCCGTTTCTCCACAAACATCCGTTCTCTGTCTCTAGTGTATTTTTTTATGAAGATAGAGACTGAAATCGTTGAACCTTTAAGATTTTTTATAGTTATTTCATACTCATGCACCTTATCTCCTTTTTCTATATGGCGTTGTTCCACTTTCAAACACTTAAATAAACTAGATCAGAATTAACATTGATATCTTACCAATTTATTTATTTTAAATTTCAGTTTCTTGTAAATGGAATTTAGGTCAATAACCTTTTTTGTTTAGGTGTATATATATATATATATATATATATATATATATATATATATATATATATATATATATATATATATATATACACATACATATGTATATATACATGCATATACACGCACATGTATGTTTATATATGATTACTGTTTAAATTTATTTTTAAATAAAATCATTTTTAAAATGAACAAGTTACTTCCATACATATAATTATTTATTTTACTGAAAGTGTTAAAGTATTAATAATTAACATTAAATTAAGTTGTTATATTAATGTAGTCTAATATAAATCATATTTATTTACTTACTTTAATAATAACTTTTAATTCTTCTCTAATTGTAAAATTTTTAATTAAAAAAATAAGCAATCAATGAATTATGAATCATATGTCAATATTTATAAATTTTATTATTTTGACATTTAATTATTCATTAAAATTAAATAAAAATGGAATATTTTAAAATTAATAACTATTATTAGATTAAAAATAATTTTTTTTAAGAAATTTTTTATTAGGGTTAGATATTTACCTCCGACGAAAAATTATGACGCAAATAACTCAAAATAAATGTTTTTTTAGTTGAATTTATTTTGAAAAAATATTAAAAAATCCTTGACAAACAAGGTATTTAAATTTCAAATAAAAAAGAATATACAATACAATACATAAAGATAAGCAATGATATTAGAAAGTGTTGAGTTTGGTTTTTTCAAGATCGAAAAATAAATATATATTAAATTATATTTTTGAGTAAATATTTGAACTTCAAATAATATTTTAAATTTTAAAACATTTACTTTCCACTCTTTTAATATTTTTTACTATTTAAATGGTCATTACTTTCATTTCTTACTACTTTAATGACTCGATAAAAATAATTATTAAAACAATACATAAAAATGTGTATATAGGGGTGAATATATTTTCTTTTACTTCAATATGATTATAATATGGTTTACCATAGCAAAGATACCTGCGTTTATTGTATTTATTTTAAATAATTTATTTTTCACTCCCTTTTTAATTTTTATATTTATATAAGTAATTATTTTCGAATGCATAGATATTTTTGGAGACAAAAATAAAAATAAGTTATAATAAAAAATGATATCTTATTTAAAGGCAATAAGTTGAAAATTATATAGTTTTTTTAAAAAAATAAACAATAGTTAATAAATTCAAATTAAAATAAAAAACCTGGAAATCACTGACCGAAAAAAAATTGAAAAATTGTAAAAAAAATATTCCTGTATATGATATTCAAAAAAATTAGGATAATAAATAAAAACAATAAGAATTTAACTATAGGAAAACTCATATAAATGATTTTGGATAAAAATGATAGAAAAATACTAATTATCTTAAATTTATAAGAGATTTTTAACAAATCGAATTTTATAACAGAATAGAAACACAAACATAAGGTTATTAACAGAAGAAAAAATGTATTAAAAAATTAACAGTCGATGAGTTGAAAGAGTTACATTTAAAAATTGATTGAATTAACTAGAATTAGATTTTTGGGATAAGAATGTATGAGAGAGAGAAATAATGATAACATACGAATACATTATATCAATTATCAAATATGATTTTAAGATGCTTTGAAAGCCATATAGTTTATGTTATTTTTAAATTGAAAGAAAACTTAAGAAATTTAGTTACAAACGAATAATTTAATTGCATGCTTTAGTATGTAGGCTTTGAATAATTTGTTATAACTTTATGTTCTAGCAATAAAATGATCTGAAAAACGCAAATAGAATTTGTAAATGCCTCTTACGAGATAAGCAGGAACGAGGATGAGTAATGAAAAGACCACCACTGTATTTTGACATGAACTCAATTGAATTTTATTTGAAATAGATATAGCCGTACGAAAAAATCGACATCAAAGTCACATCAACGGAATTTATTTGACGAAGAGTGGAACGAAATACGATCTAAACAGCTGGAAAAATTAATTGTAAGTTTGTTACGAACTTGTCAGAGATTAATTAGAAAAAAGAAAGTTAATTCAACGAATCAAAAAGTTGTAATTAATAAATATTGTAACAACACTCTTTTAACGTGACAATAATTAATTTAGTATGTATATAAAAGAGAATTACAAGTAATAATTACAGAAATAAATTTATAACTAAAAAGTTAAAGGCTTTTATTCAATAATTAGTAGTGTACTTAGACTACACACAAAAACACACACACATTATGTATATATATATATATATATATATACACTCGTCCCTCAATTTGCATGTGACGCAGCAAATTATACCTCTATTTACGCGGGACTTTTTTTACGCGGTATTGATTTACGCGGAACTTTTTATACGCGGCCAGATAGATTTCATTTTATATAATTTTTCATGGAATTTATTATATATCAGAGTGACGCAAATTTTTACTTGAACGTATAAAAGCACGATATACTCGTAAATATATAAAAGGTTGATTGTTTTGAATTACAGTAGCGATAGTGACACCGAATAAAATTTATCTACTTTTGTTTTCTAAAACGTCATTATTTTTTTGTTAAGCTATGTGAAATAAATATGTGTTTCTACAACTTTACTAGCTTTTATTTCCAATATTTTTCTATTGTACTGACAGACTCAATTTACGCGATTTTCATTCGCGTAAAACAAATCCACGTGGAACGGATACTCCGCGTAAATTGAGGGACGGGTGTATATATATATATTTCTATATATGCAATAGTAAAAAAAATATGTATATAATTATTGTACACTTGTTATATGAAATACAATATTTCTTTAAGATATTCAATATTAAGGATAAATATATGATTTTCTAATTAACGCTTCAGAAATTTAAATGGAAATAAAACAAAAAGTATTTGATTAATTAGTTTTTTTTTTAATTTTTAAGCATATTTTATGGCATTAACGATGGAACACAATTTTACTTATATGACCACCACGACTTCGCTTGACACAATGCATTTGTTTAGTCCAATTTTTAGTCACTGTTTCATATAATATTAGTCCAATTTCATGAATTACACATTCAATGTTTATTTTGAATGCTTTTGTTGTTTGTGGTTTATTAGTATAAACTGATGATTCACATAACCCCACAGAAAATATTTCAATGGAATTAGATTACATGATCATAGTGGCCAATTGATGGGTCCATTTCGTGAAATAATGGACTCATTAAACTTTTGTTTCAATAAATCTATTGATTTTTTGAAAATCGCTGAGCGTTGTTGAAGTGATCAATGTTCCATGATAATTTGTGAAACTACACTGAGTTGAAATGACAGAATGAGGTTATAAAAATTCAAACATGGCTGCTACCAGCTATCAAAGTTCTGACATTCTTATTGAAAAACGTTGTATAAGTACTGTTGAATTAAGTAAAGATTTTTTTGAAAGGTATAATGTATGAAATAATAATGTATACTGTATAACATTAAATAATGCCCGTGAAAAAAATGCGAAAAAAATATTTTATTAAATAAATAATACATAAGTTTAGTAATTTGCATTGAATTATTAGTATTCAATTTAAATATTTTATATACACCCACAAATTATCCCCCCATATATATATATATATATATATATATATATATATATATATATATATATAGAGAGAGAGAGAGAGAGAGAGAGAGAGAGAGAGAGGGTCATCCAAATGTGACGCCTAGATTTGTGTTTTATTAAAAAGAAACATGTGTATAGGGTGGTGTATAGGGAAACATGTGTATAGTTTCTTTTTAATAAAACACATATCTAGGTTTCGTATTTAAATGCTCATATACATATATATATATATATATACATATATATACATGAAGCGTTTTCAGAAAGTGAGAACCGAATACGCATTGCGGTCGTGCAGGTAACACTGTTGTTTCCTGTTAACGTCAGCCGTCTCTTATGTATTTATTTAAACACGTGTTATATGCCGTTGTTCCATTCTAAATTTCTTTTTCCATTTTCAGTATTCATTTAAAATGAATGAAAACTTCCAAAATCTCGCCACTTATGAATAGTGCGGTCGACGATAAAATGTTTAAACACTAAAAATATTTATCTCGCAGAAATTCACAGATAGATTATTAAAATGTACAGAAAAAGAATAATGAACGATCAGAATTTGAAAAAAATGGACTTTTGAGTAGTTGAGTTTGTTTATGGCATGATATTGCGCGGCTATACGTTGGGGGTTATACGCGGGTATTACTAGAACGAATCGGTTGGGACATTTTCGAGCATCCTTTATACAGTTTTGATCTTGCCCCTAGTGATTATAACTTATTTCTCCATTTCAAGAGATTTTTGGCTGAGAAAAGTCTAGGAAATGATCTGAAAATAAAAGACATCGTAGCTAAAAGGCTTGGCGATGATCTTCTTTGACGAAGGAATACAAAAGTTAGTCTCACGATACGATAACTCTTAAAAGAGTTTACGAATACATAATATTTTGCAATTAATATATTATAAAATTTTCTTTATACCTACCTAGTTCTTCCTTTCTAGGCGCGTTGCGTATATAAATATATGTATATATACATAAATATATGGACATCTAAATACGATGCCTAGATTTGTGTTTTATTAAAAAGAAACAAAATAAACTATACACATGTTTCCCTATATACCACCCTATACACATGTTTCTTTTTAATAGAATACAAATCTAGGCGTCACATTTGGATGACCTTTATATAAAATTGTTGGTCAAGTCATAATTAATTTTTTGTCATGGATTTTACTTAAATTTTTAATATTAAATATAGTTATTTATTGTCTAATTTTGTTAATTTATATACAGAGCGCTATACTATTTTAAAATTACGACGATAGAAAGTTCAAACTTTAAAAATAATACAATATAAAGTGTTTTATAAAAAAGTCCTTTCTTATAAAATAAAATATTAGAATGCAGAGCAACAATTTTTACAATATAATAAAAAAGAAATTTATTATAGTAACGAATCAATTAAACTTATAATTATATACAAAAAAATTTTTTTTCAATTTTAAATAAATTTTTCAATTATAGAAAATTTCCTCAATTTTTATATTAGTACATTATATTAAAAAGGAAATATTTTACAATATATACACATAAATATAACATTTATGTAAAAACTTCGAGTGTATACTCACTTCAACACAAATGGATTATTACCCAAGTACCGAAAGATGTTATAAAAGTGTTCAACAATTATTTATTGTCAACATTATTTCTTTGTAAGTTAATAAATAAATACAGTAAACAACAAGCAATTATTTAACATTTTGTGGTGTTGAAATGATAATTCATTTGTGTTAAAATACAGAAGTATTCATTTTTTTATATAGTAGAGAAAAGTCAAATATTACGTATTCATAAATTCATTCCTATTCCTCATACGAAATCTATTTTTGAAATCCCAATATAAGCAAAACGCAGATAACATACTTCTAAAAAATATTAGTTACGTTTGTAAACTTTTTGAACTGAATCCCTAAAAATAATGTAACTAGTGACAATAAAAACTTATTTGTACACCTGGGACAAAGCTTCACAACTAACAAGGTCTAACGGGAGCTTCGCATACTTTGTGAATATATGATCGAGTGTATGTGAAAGAACGTTTCAAAAGCTTGTGTACAAAGCACGATAGATTAAATTTACTGGAAATGTTGTGTAATATTTTCTTCTGGCGTATTTTAGAGTCGTTCATTTTATCCTGTACATAGATAGAATTCGATGAAAACTCATTTTCAATAAAGCGTTTGAAAAACATTCACAAAGTGAAATAGATAAACTTGTTGAATCATCAATAATAATTAAAAATATGTTTATATAAAAATATGTACATTATTAACTTTTTTTATTTCTTTTTAAAAATACTGTGAAAAATAAAAATTAAAAAGTTTCTTATGTTACTAACAGTAAGTATTAAAGAATGGTATTTTATTTCAGAGACAAGGGTATTAAAAATTACCTATAAAACGGTTCAAATGAATGACTTTTCAAACGTAAACAAGAATTTTAATTCTTTATATAAACGTAATACCCTATTGTGCAAGTCGACCATTTAGATTGTATCTTCGTTTCATTATATCATATTATATATATATATATATATATATATATATATATATATATATATATATATTATATAAATTTATATATACAAATACATCTTTATTATAAATTTTTCTAGTAACACAATCTTAAAGTTATGTACGTAATTTTTGTTGATTATATACATATATATATATATATATATATATATATATATATATATATATATATAACTATATATATATAAACTTAATAAAAGAAAATTGGTATATAAATTTAAGATTGTATTTACCAACAACATTTGCGATGAAGGTTTTAACCAATCTTGATGTAGTAACATGTTGTGCATTTTAATAATTTCAGATGTAAAATAAATATATTCGTCATTATTCTATTTACTTTTTATATAAGTCAGAATTTTTATTTTACATATTTTTAGCATATTCATTTCTTTAGAATTTTAATAAAATCATTAGAAAATACAGCGTTAGAATCTTATTTAAATATTTTATATTTTGTAATTTTATTTATCGTAAATTCAAATCAAAAATGAGAAAGATTGTATCAAGTAAAGTTTGAATGACTATAAGAACAAAGTATTTTGATAAACCTTGTTTAAGGTCGGATGGACAAATTGAGTGAAAATTCTTAAAATTCAAATATGAATTGATTTTTTGCTCTTATTAAACAAGTGTTGCAGGCTTTTGAAACACATATTTACATATAAATAAGTATACTTTTTCTTATTTACAATGAGAAAAGTTTTATGAAAAAATTCTGTTCTGTGGATATTTTACTAAATATTGTTCATTAAAAGACGATTGGTTATTTTTGTATTAAATTTTATCTAAGATATTTAGGATTATTAAGAACTAGTATTTTTTAAGTAGTTAAATTTTTGTGAGATAAATATTTATAAATAATACGATTACTGAATTTTTTATTTCATAATAAGAAATATTAGTATTATTGTACAAAATTAACAACATTCAGAAAAAGAATCTCTGCTCAAATATAGAGAAATATTTTGATATAAATAAATACAATTAAAATTAATTTTATTAAAACATTTCTGAATATTGTTTTATTATTTAAAATTCTAGATTGTTTGTAATTATATATATATATATATATATATATATATATTTATTAATATTCATTGAAATGGACAGGAATAGAAGAGCGTTAGATAAGTTGAAGTGAACAATTTTTATTAGATGTCTTCATCCAGCAGTAGATATAAAAATTATTATATATATATATATATATATATATATATATATATATATATATATAATCATTTTTATACCTACTGCTGGATAAAGGCATCTAATAAAAATTGTTCACTTCAACTTATCTAATGCTCTTCTATTCCTGTCCATTTCAATGAATTTCCTTATTTCTCTGTTCCATCTATCCATAGGTCTCTTCCTAGTTTTTTTTTTTTTTATATATTTAAGTTTCCAATCAATAACTTTCCTTGTACATCGGTGGTCACATATTCTTGTTATGTGATCAATCTATTTCCATTTCAAACTTTTCATTTTTTTATAATATCCGTAATTTTGGATTTCTTTATGATCCATTCATTTCTCTTCCATTCTTTTCGTGTTATTTTTATATTTTATATACATATGTATATATACATATGTATGTATATATATATATACATATGTATATATACATATGTATGTATATTTATATATATACATATATGTATATATATATATATATATATATATATATATATATATATATATATATATATATATATATTGAATCAACATAAAATAGGTATAAAATTTTGAATTTTTATTGAAAATTCCAGTAATCATTTATGTAATACCAATAACATTTAAGAAAATCGGATTTTAATTTTAATACATCAACTATCTATTAACACTGCACATTATACGAATATATAAAGAAAAATATGAATTAGAAGTTAAATTGTACGATATGAAATTATTTTACGTTTTCGTTTTTTTTTTTCTAAAAAAACAACAGCAGGCAAATGCCTTAAATAGATAATTTATTTTGTTTTTACTTGAAAAATAGCCAGCAACTTTAATAATTAATAGCCAGAAACTTTATTTATTATCAAAATAGATTAACGAAGAAAAAACATTTCGGTGAATATTATCTCATTTCTCATTTGGTAAAGCCACAACGGGTTGAACGCAGGTGTTCCTCGAGATTCCGTCATTAGAGAGTTAACAAAGTGAATGCGGGTCTTATCTTCACTGTGGTAAAGTTAATTAGGCATTTTCTACTGATATGATTCTGCCTTATAATTACATTTGTACTAAATATCAAGCAAATGAAATTAGGTGTACCATTAAAATTTCTCATCATGATATTATGTTTATCATTAAGATTAATTTATTAAGTTTTGAACCTTATATATTATGCTGAACTGTTAGTACGTACTCGATGAGAATACAAAATGTTTGTTAAGCTGATTATGAAAATTGATAAGGAATATTTATTTTATCAGACTGTACATGGTCAGAAACAGAATGTGCATTTTAACCTCTCTCCCTCCCTCCCCCCCTCTCTCTCTATATATATATATATATATATTCATAAAATATTTTAAAATCATATTTTTTAGATAAACAATCAAATCAGAGAAATTAATAATTTAAATTACTTATAAATTAACCATGAGATTTTGTTAAATTATCTAATATTAAAATAATAAATATTTACAATTTTTATAAACTAACTTTGCTAATAAAACCTCAATAGTTGGAATTAAAACATTTTTGTAAAATATTACAAGATTATTTATTTTCCATTCATTAGTATATTCATAAATGAAAAGTACGTATTTGTAAATAATTTTATATATATATAATAAAGAAATTTGGAATTGTTTCACTATAAAATTTTATATAATTTATATCCCAAAAATGAAAACATATTTATATGTCAGCATCAATAAGCACTGATTTCAAATCTCTCATCATGTCATTGGAGATTTCATAAAGCAGCTTGATTGATAAAAATGTTGTCGAGAGTGAAGCGTGAAAAAATGTTTATTTAATAATGCAAATAACCGAGAAAGCTTCGAGGGTAAGTAGACTACCTGTATGTTATTAAATTTTCAATTGTGATTTGAAGTTATGCATTTTGTCTGAGATGCGTAGATTTCTTGTTAAATATTACTTTAGTACAATATACAATTTATTTTATATGTACAATATTAGTATATGAGGTCTTTTCATGTCTGCGGTTTAAGTTAAGAATTCCCTTTTTCTTCGTGGACTTGTGCAGAGGATGTAACGTTTCTATAAATATTTTCTAAGAGTTCAATATATGCTCTTTCATTGTATTGATTGTATAATGAATTTAATATTGTTAATATATTGACTGAATCGAATATTTTTTTATAATCTATAAATTTAAGATAGAATGGTATTTAATATTCGTTGCACAGATAAATGACTTTGCTACTTGAATGTGATCCATTGTGATAAATCCACTTTGAAATCCTATTTGTTTTTGTGGCTGTAATATATATATATATATATATATATATATATATATATATATATATATATATCATGAAATAAACTTTTCATACATATTTTTTTAACCTTCAAAAATAATGTAAAGTAAGTAAGTTCAGAAGATATTTTTACAAAAGTATTACAATATACATGTATTACAAAACACAATAATTTATAGACTAAACAACGATTATAAAAGAAAACACATTAATGAATTTACATAGCAAATACTGTAAAAGACTTCTAATTAAATAATTTTTCATTAAACATGCAGGACATATTTTTACATTTTTTTAGCGGCAACTTTCAATTAAACTGAGACTTTACTTAAGTTATTTGCTTATTAAGTATTTAACAAAGATTTTTTATTAAATTTTAATCAAATATTAACATTCATCACGAAAATACTTTTATGAAGTATCTTTGTTAGTATTGTTTTTTTGAAAATTATAAAATATTTACATAGTTTTTGTTAAATAACTAGACGACATTGTTTAATTAAATTTTTATTATGTATTTACATAATGTAAATATTTAATCGATTTAAAGATAACTTTCCTCTCTTTTAAGTTAAAATTATTTAAAATATTTAGGTGTATAAATTCAGGTACAAATTATTCACACACATACGCACAAATATATATATATATATATATATATATATATATATATATATATATATATATATATATATATATATATATATATATATACAGCTTTTTCGGTATAGGTCTTCGATAAATTTAATTTCGTTCTTAAAAATTCTTAGAATTAATAGCCTCAAGCTGAAAAAATAATTATCATAGTTTCAATGAAAAAAATATTTATGAATTGTTAAATTTTTAATTTATAAAAATTGATTTTATTTTAACAAGACGATGATTATATTGAGATTTAATTTTTAAATGAGGAAAAATTATATCTTTAAACATCTGACGAATCAAATATAACTTAAAAGTAAGTTAATGAAACCATTTTTTATTATAATGTATTAACTTGGTAATATTCAATACAATATTTTTTATGATGAATTAAAAAATAGAACATAAAATAAATAGAGGGAAAAAAGAAATTCTTTTAAAAAATGACTCAATTTTTCTGCAACTCATTCTAGAATTATTCAAAGAAATAATTTATTTGTATTGATGTATGCTATGAATTTACATATATATATATATATATATATATATATATACATATATATATATATATATATATATATATATATATATATATATATATATATATATATATATATATATATATATATATATATATATAAAATATGTACACAGAATTCATATAGGTAAAAAATAAATATCTGATCTCAATATAAATACGATAAACATAAATCTATAAAGAAATCTCTTCAAAGGATCTTTTGAATAAATTCTTTTCATTGGGATTTACATTACTAAATTTTGTAAATATCGTTCAGATGATAGAGTAATCCTTGTTTTGATTATAAATCGCTTTGAGTTTGGTAAAGTATTCATTTTTAAAAATGTTTAACCTTTTAAACATCCATATATATATATATATATATATATATAGAGAGAGAGAGAGAGAGAGAGAGAGAGAGAGAAAGATTATAAAATAAACACAATAATTAAAACGATCATTTACTAAAAATATCAAATAAAAATAAAATAATTAAAACCTGTTCATTCGATTAAAACATATAATTTATGATAATCTTAATTGAAAAAGTAATAAATTTGTTAGAATCTGTTGATATTAATTTAATAAACAATAAATGTTAGTTCTGTTTAATATTATGATAATTTTTAGTTTAATTATATTATTGGCGATCTATATTTTTAGAAAACAATGACAATACATGGTATGGTTAAAATTTTATTTAATTATATTTGAAATATATTTAAGTTATAGAGATTCAATACCATTTTATAATAAAAACCATTTATTTAATACCTATATAAGATATAAAATTTCATATGGAATAGTTTAAGAGTAAATAAATAAATACAATTTTTCATTCTAAATACTTTAAGTAGATAAGTACATATTGTAATTCGTGTTATGGTTTGATGAAACCAATTGTATTACAGATTATTACCATAAATCCGATTTGGGAATTTTACTTTCTGATAATATTGCAGACTACCAGCTACAATTTTATTTCTTTATTACTGTGGTAAATACAAATATAGGTTGTTTGTATGAATATAATTTAAATTAAGATAATTATAGTAATGCGTGGTTTATAAACGATTATACAATATTAAGTAAATATTCATGGCGTAAACTTTTTAGATATGGATTACAAAAAAAATTATTTAAATATACTAAGTTGTTTATAATTCAGTTAAAGTGAAATCAGCACAAATCTTTAATAGATATTTTATTATTCAGTTTTTAATTTTCTTTTCTTATCACATAAAAAAAATCAATATATTAGGTTGGCAAGTATCTCCCTTCCGCTTTTTTTTTTTTTTGTACATAGCTGCGAAATTCAAAAGACCAGAAGGCGGAAGGGAGATATTTGCCAACCTAATATATTATTGTACATTATATTAAGTTAGTTTATCTGTAATAATAACTTTTCATATTTTTTCCATTAGCAGTAACTTTGAATCGGAGTCGTTTCTCTTTTCATTAAGATAATTTCTCATTATTTAAAAAAACAATATCAATGTTAGTAAAAATTCTGTCTTTTTCTTATTTAATTTTTGATTAGTTATACTATTCTATTAGTTGTAGATCTTTTATTGTGTAAAATTGTGATTGATAATTTTTTTACCACTAATGACTATTTGGCTTCAAAAAAATTCTATATATATTAGAAATGATCAAAATATCGACGTATGAAGTTTTTTTTTGATAACTATTAAAATTTATTGTGAAATAATGTACAAGAAATATCTATGTCTTTTATCTTAAAATTTAATGTATTCTAACTGATTTATTTCTAAAGTATATAAGATTATTTACGAGATTTATTTTAAAGACTTACACACTATTGTGTGATCTCACTATATTTTTAAAATAGATAGCATATATTTTTAATGAAACAGAATTGCCAAATTGTAACTTATTTAAAATCATTGACTAAACTTTAAGATTTTTTACATTTTGTTACACATGTGAGTAAACAAAACTGTAGTTTATTAATTATATTTAAGGTAATATATATGTGCAAATTGAAATAGAATATAAAATAAAATAGAATAAAAAAGTGTACAGAAAATTATGCTATATGCACTTTGTTATTTTTTTATTACTCACACACACACACATATGAATAAATATATATATATATATATATATATATATATATATATATTTACACACATACATAATATATAATTCCATTTATATAACGAATCTTCTTTGATTTTCAATGTCCTATTATTATGATTCTATAAATAAAACAGCTTCTATTGTATTATTAACAAAGAACCACAGAAGCTATATTAAATATTGTAAGGTAGAAATTGTTTCTATATATAATGTATTAAAATATAAGCAAAGAAGGCAAAAAATAAATAATTCCGAGAATTTTTGAAATATCATTTGATTTTTAATTTTATATTTTCATAATTATTGAAATTAGGAAAAAAAATAAAATTTATATCAAACATACAATAAAATACAATAATTTCAATACTGAAAATATCTAAATCTATTTATATGTGCACATATTATATATATATATATATATATATATATATATATATATATATATATATATATATATATATATATATATACACGTATGTGTATATAATACATTATTCATTTATTCAATATAGAACATTTAAAAAATGGAAACATAAAAATACTTTACTTTCGTTAAAAATATGTATGTATAAATAAAATATGCTTTACACACGTGTACTTTCTTTTTGATTGTGGTTGATATTTTGAAAAGAACAAAATATTTCAAATTATGAGATCTGAAGCTTATAAATGTGCCTATGATTAATTTTCCACGAAACCGTAGGTTGCTTTAGGAAGATTCTGTTGAGTGAATTCGGAAAGGAATACAGTCGTTGTTCATATTAAAATATTCATTGTCTGTAGAACACCTACAGGCAATCTTAAAGTCATCATAACGTTTCACGAAACAACGATAAACTCTGGCGATTCGCCTTTAACTATGCATGAAAATCGCCTACATTTACAGCAGAATTACGTCTTTACTATTAAATTAAAACTGAATACGTACACATATCTATTTACTATATATATATATATATATATATATATATATATATATATATATATATATATATGTACATACACACACACAAGTGTATATATATATATATATATAAAGATAGACAGTATTATTCAAAAATAGCAGTACAAAAGAAAATACAATACAAATAAATATTATTTACTTAAAAATAATTATTTGTTTTTATAATATGAGATTTTTTTAAATTGACACCATTTCATTTTTATTTTCTAGTTGACTTCATCAAAAAAAACTTTTTGTGTTAATGAGTTGTTCTAAATATCATCATGTTTTTTTATCTATATTCCTTTTAATTCAGTTTTTCTCTGGTCTATAAATTCATTGTATTTACTTTTGCTTGTCTGTCTTCCTCATGAGGTTATTTTTATGACTTGCTTTGTCTAATTCTTTTATTATTTTTTCAAGTTCATATATATATATATATATATATATATATATATATATATATATACAGTGAGTCAAAATGAAATTCATATAGTATTATGTTCAATAAATTTTTGTATATAAATTTTGAAATAAAAAAAAATCCCTTTTATATTTGACTTAAATTGTTTATTAAGAATATTTTTATAATATAAAAATAAATAAATCATAAAATAATACTTAAAGACCAAAAAAAAAGTACGAATTGTCAAAAATCATTCAAAAACACATCAAAATGAAACTCATACAACTAACAAATTATTTATTAAATTAAAATTTACAATGGATTAAATTATTTTAGTACTTAGTAGAGTAGTCTTTATTAATTTTTATAGCCTTTAAGCGGATTCGGTATGGATTTAACTAATTTTTAACAATAAGCTAGATCAATTTTTTCCCATTCTTCTAATAACGCTTTTTTAAATTATTGTTATTAATAATAATGCATGTTCTAATGGCAACTTCTAAATGATTCCATAGATTTTCAATCACACTTATATCAGGTGATTATAATTGTGTTTCCAATATCTTGGGGAAGTTATATAACAACCAACTACGTGTTTTATAAGCTTTGTGCTTGGGGTCGTTGTCCTGATAAAAATTAAATGTTTGTAAAATTCCAAGTTTTTGAGCACTGGTTTCCAAATTTTTTCTTAATAGATCAATATAAACATTTTGATTCATAATGCCATCTATAAAATTAAATTTCCAACCCCTCTCGTAGACATACACCCCCATACCATAACATGACCGCTTTCATGTTTGACTGTAGGACGTAAGTATTTTAAAGACATTTCTGTATTTGGTTTCTGCCATACATTAATTCTCCCATTGGATCCAAATAAATTATATTTGCTTTCGTCCGTAAACAAAACATCTTTTCAATAATCAAAACTCTTATTAACATGTTCCCGAACGAAGATTAACCTTTTGTTGCGATTAGCTAGATTTATGAAAGTTTTTTTCCTGTCAATACGAGCATAAAACCCATTTTTATTTAGTATATTGCGAATTGTTTGGGGACTTGCTTTTTTATTTAGATACTTTTTAACTTCTAAAGCCAATTTGGGCGCGCTAATTTTCGAATTTTCTTTAATTTTTCGTAGAATCTAACGCTTGTCATGGTCATTAAAAATCTTGCGGAGACTCTTTCTGACTTTATTGTCAACATTTTGGCCGTTTTTAAATCTTTTTATTACAGATTGCATTGTAACGTGGTTTTTATTAACTATTTTCCCAATTTCCCGTAGAGTTTTTCCATTTTTGTAATGAAAAATCATTAGCTTTCGCTCATCAGCCGATGATTGTCCCCTTTGTCTACTCAAACTGAAAATCCAACTTATATTTTTTACAAAATGATTATAAACGACTTAACAATAGGGTTTTTTTTATAATCAAAATGACCAAACACATATTTGAAGAGTATACTTTCTTAACACAGCAGTTTTCAAGTGAGAATAATTTGTTGTATGAGTTTCATTTTGAAGTATTTTTTATTTATTTTTCAGAAATGGTTACTTTTTCTGGAGTAGAAGTATTAATTTACGATTGAAATTTTCAAATATAATAAAAATAACCTTAATAAAGAACTTAACCAAGAGAAATAAAGAAAATTGTTACTATATTAAAATATATGTGTAAAATTATTGGAAACATAACTCAGTATGAGTTTCACTTTGACTCACTGTACATATGCGTGAGTGTATGTATATATTTTATTTTTTAATTAAAAAAAAATTCTACATGGTATGTCTCTTCTCATATAAAGAAAATGTCAAATACTATTTTGTTATGGTGTATAAATATAATTCATTAAACTTCTGTTAAAAAATTACATTACAATTTTAATAAATGCTTAAAATTATAATAAAAATTGAAATAAAATTAAAGAATACGATATTTAATCACATTATTTTTATCTGAATAATTGAATATATGACTAACAGTTGAATGAATAACAGATACTTAATTACTTACAATGAAATATAGGTGTGTAATGTAGAAGAAATATAGGTGTGTACTATAGGTGGTATGATGTGAAATTTTTTGTTTAATAATTATATAGAGAATATTTTTTTCGTGCTATTTATATAAATATGTTTTTATATTAAAACGAGTAAAAAAAAAATAAAATTAAAATAATATCAGAAAAAATAAAGAAGATAACCAGTGAATTATTAAAAGTGTTTAACGTTTTTATTTTAATTTTTTGTTATATTTATTGCTAATAATAATACAATTCTAAATATGAGAAAAAATATAAAATTAATTCTATTCAAATATAGTGGACGATAATTATTACAAGTTTGTCTGACTACATGATTTCAAATACATATTAATGAAAATATTATCTAAAATATCTATATAATAATCTACAAAAAAAAAACATATTACACTAAAAATATTATAAAACAAAGTTTAATATTATCATAATTCTCTTTTGAGTTTATTTGATATTTTAAATTATTAATCATAATTCTAATGTATTTATTTATAATAAAATGCAGGACAGAAATGTAAATTAATTAAACTTAAATTTATAAAACAAAAAGCTTCTAAAAAAAATTATTAGTTTTATATATATACGTGTATATTTGCATTTAAAATCTAGAGCACATCGAGTTAATAAACATTTAATAATAATTAATCGATTTTATTTGCAATATTCATTTTATTTTGTACATGATGTATTAATGAATTATTTAAGATCTTAGATTAGTGTTCCTAAGAAAGTACATATATTAACATTTAAGGTGGTTGGTCATAGTCTTACAGGGACGTGGGGTAAGGAGTAGTGGTCTACACATTTGTATGGGCTAAAATAATGATTGCCAACTGCAAATAAATAATTCTGTACAGTATACATGGTAATGAACACGACTAACACGCGCATCGTATGTGTCACGTGCCTACAGTGCTGCGCCGTGATTCATTCTGGCTGTACAGTTCGTACTGGCTGAAACTTTAAAATCATTCATTTACAATTCTTTTTCAACTAAAAACTTGCAAACGACGTTGTGAAGATTTGTTTTACTCGAGTGATAATACTATTAAAAATATAAGCTTTACAATAAAACATCTTTTAAAAAATTCTTGGCATTTTTTAGTGGAGTTTCAATGACTTAAGTTTCAATTTATACCACACCGCCATAAGAGCCCATGTTATAAGACACAATTTTCATGTTTTAATTTTTCTAAAACGGGATGGAGAAAAATTTCAAAAAAAATTCCTGAAGAATTTAATCATTATTATGATCATTATATTCAAATTTTAGACTAATCTTATCATATTTTTTAACAGACCAACCTCCTTAATATTAATAAAAAGTTTATACGAGTACAGTCAATGGTTGAGAATTTTTTTCGAAGATATTTTCTTAAATTTAATTTCTAAATTATAATTACTAATTATATGATTTTTAAATTTTACGAGTTTATATAATATGCTCAAAATAATTTAAATTCTCATAATTGTTATGATTTTTATATGTTATCGATTTTTTTAGTAACATAGTCATTGAAACCAATTGTAGTAAATAAACGAATTTATAACATATAAACATTATGAGTAATGATAAATAATTTTATGAACTAATATTAATAATAACACTAAAATTATATATTTGTTTTAAAATTTTAATAAAGGAAGTATAATAATTTTTTATTATTTTTCTTTTTAAAAAAGGATTCTATATTTGAAATATTTTAAAGCATATAATTAAAATTCAAAAAAACTAAATTAATATTAAACAAGGATAAATTGAAGTTAAAAGATGTGTTTAATGGAAGATAAATGAAAATAAGTTAATGGAAAAATTAACAAATTGAAGAATGCATATATATATATATATATATATATATATATATATATATATGTTTATATTTAACAATATATAATCAATTACTTAGTATAAGAATACTAAGTAAAAGGAAATAACACAAATATCGTAAAATGAAAAGAAATATAAGCAAAAATACAATATATCAAAATAGCATACTAATGTATGATTTTACAAAATACATTCGTTATCTGAAAGACAATATCATTTTACGAATCACTGGTAACGATTTCTTGCATTGTTAGTGATTTTACTGACAGAATGCCAATGACGCAAGCGTACGTCATTACATCTCTAGTTGTATTATGTGATGACGTACAACGTACGTCATTACAGTAGCAATGGACTAGATACGAGGTGCTTTTTTGATTTTGAAATCAATACAAGGTTTTATATTATTTTTTTTTGTAAATGTATATTAAAAACTATAAAAACAATGAATTCTTTATTTCTTTTCAAGAATGTATTTTATTATAAGTATTTTTATATTTATTCTACTAAATATATAGATATTATTCATTGTTCTCTTACATTTATGTGACTGATTGTTTTTCGAATAATATATATATATATATATATATATATATATATATATATATAAGAAATATGTGAAAGCTTTTATTGTTTTTTTAAGGAATTACTTTTATTAATATAGGGTCATCCAAAAAACACGCCTACATGTTTCATGTTTTATGAGCCTACATCTAGGCGTCACATTTGGATTGCCCTATATTTGAAAAAAGAAAAATATATATTTGAAATATTTTTGGTTATTATCTACTACAATTTTTTATCTTTCAGGTAAAAAATATTATAGATACTGCAATATTTTTTTAAAAAAAAACGAATGAAATTATTAATAAATTATACGTATTTCTTTAGAATTATTTAATACTGAATCTCATGATGTATTGAACAAAAAGTCAATTGGGGAAATATAAGGAAACTATCCCGGATCAGATTATATGCAATATATTGTCTGAAATTTTTGTGGAGGACAATAATTTTATTTCGCTTTTTTATAAAATACGCTCATTAATTAATTAATTAATGTTTGTTCAGTTCAAGAAATTAAGAATAACAAAAATTTGTGAATATAAACAAGAGATACTGTAATAAAGACTATTTGAAATATAAATTTGGTTTCTATGGAGTGTCAAGTATATGCTAAAGTAATCGTTGCACTTCAAAAAGGTCATGGTAAAGGTGTGTTTCTAGTACAATTCATTATTATTTTTTTTTGTTCAGGTGAAACCATAAAACCTGTAAATAGGAGAAGTATTGCGAGGAAATCGATATATCGAATAACAATTAAGAACAATGACTTATAACGGCAAATATACACAGGCTTATCCTCTCGCATGATAACATAAAATCTTATTTTGCATAGATCATCATATAAAAAAAATGTTACAACCAGACTATGAAATTTTGTTTAACGCGTTTTATCAAACTGACTATTTTCAAAAACAAATTTATACTTTTTTTAAAATACGAAACATGTATTCTAAAATCAATGTTTTGTGGAACAGACGTCTGTGAAGAATTTTTGTGAAATTTTATTATAATAAAAAAAATATTTTTTTCAAAACCTTATATTTGACCTAGAAACTAGTTATAAAAAATCATAAAAGCTAATCTTTCTTATTTTGATTAAATATCTTATAAAAATACATCTAAATTGTAAATTCAATATTAATTAATTCATATCAAATTTAATTTTTTTGTTTTTTTAATTTAAAATATATTTTATTAAATTAAAGTTTGTATTTGATGAATATTTTCAAATTAAAATTTCAGTGTTTTAAAATACATACACGAATTTAAATCTGAATTTTTTTATATTTTTACTAGGAACTAAATCAACTTATAATATTGTTATTTATAATTTCAATTACATATATTGAAATATTTCGTAAATAACCTATTATAAAAATTTTAATGTTTGATAACATCATTTTTTTATTAATTTTCCTGATATAAAAAGATGTTTTAATTAAATTTTTAATATAATTTTCATAAAAAAACATATATACTTATTTTTTTTATTAACAAAGTTATAATTTGTTATTTTTATTAAGAATTTAATAGTATTATATATGTATATTAAGTTGTTTTTTTACTTTTTAAGAATTAAATACACAAACGGAATCAAAACTAATATTTGTATATATATATATATATATATATATATATATATATATATATATAAAATTTATTAACAGCATATATATATATATATATATATATATATATATATATATATATATATATATGCGTAGTATTTATATTCATATGAACATGTTACGTCGCGAACAAATCATTGTAGCTTATTATGTATAATGTCTGTAAAAGTAAGTTGCAAGTACATACTAACAGCCATAAACAACGAAACATAAACTACAATGTCTATTGTGGAATGTGAATCTACATTTACAATGCGAATACAAGCTAGAAATCATGTCTAACGATCTTAACATTAACTGAGAATCTCAACTTTCAACTCGTGTTATGTGAAAATTTAAACGAAAATTAAACACATTCAACGATAAAACACATAATTAATTAACTAATTTTAAAACACTTATTGAATTTATGTATGTATGTATGTATGTGTATATATATATATATATATATATATATATATATATATATATATTCAAATTTGCGTAGGTAGATAACTGTATACCTGTTCAAAATAATCTTGCCCGGACGGTGGTTATGGTAACAATATTATAGGAGCTATCTCTGCTTCAGTGGTAGTCGTAAAGATGGTAGATAATATTATGGCGCAGTAAGTTATCGTTTGCAAACCAAGATTTGTAACAATTTATGATTTTCTGTAGTTGCATTTGATATATGATTTGTAATCAATTGAAGTTTTATTGAAGTATATAATGTTTAAATGTTAATACAATTTAATTACATTTAACAAAATTTGTCCTATTTTGAAACAAATCTTACAATAATATAAGTAAAATTATAAAAAAAAATTTATAATAAATTAGTTTACGATAAGATTATAATTTATCAATATTTTTTTCCTTATTCATTTTTGTGAACAAATGTAATGATAAACGTTAAATACTATTTTTTAAAAAAAAAAATATATAAAAATCTCATTTTTAGAAATAATTTCATTAGTGTTTTAATATATGGTTTTGATATCAAGTTCATGTTTTAATATAAATAAATTACTCACTTGAAATACCACAAATTACTTCCTTAATTACTTATTGTTCACTTTATTCATTTATGTTATAAATCTTTTATGCTAGTTTTCAATACATAGAACAGAACAACTTTATATATATATATATATATATATATATATATATATATATATATATATATATGTACACATATATAAAAAAACTATTAAGAGAAAGGAAAAAGTGAATTGAATAATATTGTTCATTTATTTAATAATTTTTAAGAAAATTTTTTTGACCAAATAATAAAATATTGTCTGTTGACATTTATATGTACGAATGTGTCATATGTGTAATTTTCAGAACTTGAATTCATATTTTAAACTTGTTTGAGATATGTGTTTCTAAAGTAACTGAACAGAGTTGATAGTTGTTATATAAGTACGTCCTCTAAAAAGTTTGTATAAAACTATGCAGAATAGAGCGCAATCAATAAGTTGCAGTTTGTCTACAAGTCTGTATATATAATGTAGTGGCACACATTTAACATGTTTTTCGAACGTGATGTAATCAAGTTAAATACTAAAGTTGAACAGAAAGTGTGCAATAAAATTTTTAGTGATATTATTTTTTTTACAATAATTTTATTAAAATTGTTATGTATTCCATAAAAATATATTTTTTGTTCAAGTGATTTCTTTAGAACAAATTATAAATATTTTATTGTGATTGTTTCGTAAAACTCTTTATATTTATGTGACAAAGTAAAAAAAATTGTCAACAAAATAAGAAATTATGAGAAGAAAACCCAAAAGTAAGGTCAAATTGTTGTATTTTGCATTAAAACATTGCAACTTTCGACAAATCATATTCTTGTGACAAATTTCTGATTGAAATCAAGTAACTTTTTTTGAACCTGATTTATCATTGTACATATATTTATAATTAAAAATAAATATCTCTCACTCAAAAAAATTCACAATAGTGTTTTAATAATGAGAAAAAACAGATTTTTTAAGACAGAAATTGAAATAGAAAAAATTAGAAAATGTTTTCAATAATAATGTAGTGATATAAAGAATAAAAGAGGAATTAATAAAAACATGATAATTGATTTGTAATTTTTTTATAATAAAATTTATTTATAGAATATTTTATTTGTTATAAACAATGGTCCAAATGGGACTTACTTTTTTTCTTAATATCAATTACTATTCTTCAGTCTTATTTGGGCCACTCTATATATTGTGAAAATAAAACTGTAAGAAAGAAAAAGTAAAATAATTCTTAAAAGTTCTTTAAACAATTGCAAAATAATACTAATAGAAAACAGATGTTTAAATTTGTAAATTTTATTATATGACTCATTAAACATTTTCTTTTGTGATTTTTTAAATAAAAGTTAGTACCATAAATTCAAATATTTTCTCTCTCTCTCTCTCTCTCTCTCTCTACATATATATATATATATATATATATATATATATATATATATATATATATATGAATAGTTTTTGAAATAAAAAAATATTATAAAAAATCAGTAAATAAATTATTATTATAAGTTGAGCTAAATAATTAAATGATAATCCATTACTTAAAATATAAGAGTTGTTCGAATTGTCAATTTTATTTTTTTGCTTGTACTATTAAAAAAAATAAATATGTAAGGAAGTTGATTCAGTTTAATACAAATGCATTTTCATCTTCAACAGCACAATATGTTATAAAATGTTCAAAGTGTTAAAAAATTGTTTAAAATGTTAAAAAAATAATTATAACAAAACTTTTTATAACAAAAATTTTATTAACATATTTATGATAAAAATGCTCTGACGATGATGGCATCGACATCGAAATGCGCATTAACCCATTATTGATATAAATAAAAAAGTGAACAATAAGTGATTACTGATTACTTTGTAACATATTGTGGTGTTGGTAGTGAAAATTCATTTGTGTTAAAGTGAATTCGTCGCAGTTCCGAAACACAGTTTTATTTAATTTTTTAACAATTTATTATGGTACAAATATAATTAAAAATAGAATAGATTTATTAATTTCATATCATGTACCTTTAATCAAAACAATTTCTAACATGATTTAAAGTACACTGAAATTGAACAAGATAAGTTAATACCTACCGTTATATACATAAATCTAGTTTCAAAGTTACAAATTGACGATATTAAAACTTTGAATTACCTTGATGAAAACGTTCACTTTAAAGTTGAATCTCTTAGATTTAATATTAATTTTCACGAGTCGAAATTCATTAATCAGATGCAGATTTAGATTTTGTTTTGCTTATGTTTTTCATTTAATATTTCCTTTTAGAATATAGTAAACGAGTTCAATTTTATATAATTTGATATGGACGTTTAATAAGAACAGTCATTTAGATTCTTAAATACAATTTTCGTATATTTAAAGTGTAATTGAAAAAGTTTCTTTTTAAGTATTTCTGATAGAAGAAAATGTTTTGTTATGCAATATATTTATTTGAAAACTAATAAATCAATATATTAGGTAATGTTTACAATTCTTACATAAAAATATTTTTATTTTATTTATAATTTGATTCGAATAAATATTAATTTTTTATAAGGATCAGTAAACTATTATTTGTTTAATTTTACATTTATATCATATATATGTTTAATATTTAAAATAAACTTCAATTAATAATTAAATTTGAAAAGATACAATGATTATTATCTTTTGATTACAAGGAAGATCGATTTTCTCTTCGATTTCAAAATTTGCTTCTGTTTAATAATGTACAGAGCAATGTTAATTAATTTCATAAAATTTGTACTTCGGTAATTCTGAGAAAATTTCGGGAAACTATGGAAACAAAATTTTCACATCAAACCGAAGGTTGAGCATGATTGTTTATTAAATAGAAACATCTCTTATAAAAAAATTACTTGTTGAAAGTAAAAAATATTATTTTTTATTCAATTTTATATAAAGTACACTAAATAAATAATAATAATAAATATTTAATCATTTATTAATTTTCCCGAAATGACATTAAAAAAATAGTTTTCGAATATTTTGTGTAAAAGAAATCTTATTAGAATTTTAAAACATTTGGATAATTAAAACAACAAGTAAATAAATAATTATAAAGGAGTATTTTAAAAATAAGGAATTTATTTTTAGATAATCTAAGCAAAAATATAAATTAAAATAGATCACTGATTTTTCAGAATCTCATACTAAATTTTTAAAAAAATACTGTAAGAGTAAATAATATAGTGGATATTAAAAGGTTATTCATTTAATTTATTGCACATTTGAATTTGATTTGTCTATTACGATATTATTTTGCACTATCTTAATTATCTAACTGACTATACAGATTATTTTTACACGTTGATGTTATTCTCTAATAAGTAATTTAACTTGTCAGTTCCACTTAATATTCTATTAATATTTTCCTTAAGGGTTCATAGTCCGTAACACTAATATCTTCTAGATTGCTTTAGACAGGATAAAGTGAATTCATCTCCATGAGGCTACTATTCGTTACATCAACGTACCAGGATGATGTGGTATAGTGAATGCACGCAAGCGACCAGATGAGTAAAGTATAATATATTATTCATGATGAAATTGCACGGATCTAGAAGTAAATCCAACAGCTCAGTACAAGGTGTGTGTGTGTGTGTGTGTGTGTATATATATATATATATATATTTGTTGCTGTTGTACGCTACGATCACATTTCAGAAATTACGCCACTCTATCAAATGTAGTCGTTTTGTATCTTTGCTTTTCAAATAATGTATACACCTTTATAAAATGAAATGTTAAGTAAATGCACTGAAAATGTAAATATTTGTTTTGTTATATATGTCTGCCATTGAATTTATTTAATTATATTCATAGAGAGATATGTAAATAATAGAATAATGAAAATATAGTTTTTGAATTCTAATGAAATGTTTATGTTTTTGTATAATAAATTACAATAAATGAATTTTTATTTATTTCCTATAAATGTTTAGTAATTTCTAATTAATTCATTATAATTATTAAAGCAATTCACTTCAAAAGAATCTCTCGAATATATATTATAATTGAAACGATTGATTACTATATCAGCCTTTTTCTATTCAATGCTGGAATATATTTATATTTATATAGGATCATCCAAATGTGACGCCTAGATTTTTGTTTCATTAAAAAGAAAAAAGAAACTATACACATGTTTCTTTTTAATATAACACAAATCTAAGCGTCACATTTTGACGACTCTCTCTCTCTTTCTCTCTTTCTCTCTCTATATATATATATATATATATATATATATATATATGACGCATTTAGAAAGAAAACAAATTGTTTGGGTGTAAAAAAAAGTGCAAATAAATTTTGAAAATTTATTTATTACTGAATGTTATGCATTCATTATACAGGAATACCTCGCATAGTGCGGTTTAAATTGATACGGTTTCACTATAGTACGGTTTGAAATTAAAAAAAAAATTATGCGCATGCGCTCATTACACACATCGCATGCGTAGTTCTAATTTTTTGGTCTTCTTTTTCTATTAGTTTTCGATTCCGTAACTCTAGAGTAAAGTCGATTTTTTGATAATTAAATTTTAATTGAAAATGAATTTAAAATGTATTTGAAATGAATGTATAAACCCCTGATTTTGTTTTGTTGATAAATACAAACATTTGAATATATTACCCTCGTTTTATTTACTGGAAAACAGGAAAAAAATTGTTTGAAACAAATTAACGTTTTTTTGTATTAAGTTAATGTTTCGATTAGTCCGGTTTCAAATAGTCCGGCAAATCAGTAGAATCGATTAGCCGCACTATACGAGGTATTCCTGTATTACTTTTTTACCTAGTTGTCATATAAATGAAGACACTTATCGTATTATGTTACTAGTTTTTAAATTCTTTTGTCGAAGGTCATCGCCAAGTATTTCAACTACTCCTGTACAATGTCTTTTGTCTTCTGATCATTTTATAGATTAGTGGTGCGCAACTTGTGGGTCGCGACCCCTTAAGAGGTCACAGAAAAATTGTTGCTGGTCGTGAAAATTTTGAGAAATTCTCAGGATGGATAATAAATGTTTAATTAAAAGAACTTAAAAAAATACATGAAAATTTCTCAACTCATTATTGTGTGTCTGACCACTTTTGTATTTAAACACTTTCTTCTTTATATTTCAATATTCCCATAAAAGAAAAGGAACAACTTATTGATATTTCTTCAGACAAAACTACGAATTCAAATTAAATCGTCGTCTTATCAAAAACTTTGGCTATCAATTGGCGATGAGTATTCAGAGTTAAAGAAAAAGGCAATAAAAATATTAACACAGTTTGCATCAACTTATTTGTGTGAAACTGGTTTTTCAAAATTAGTTCCAATAAAACAAAATATCGGTCACGATTAGATCTTGAAAAGAATTTACGGTTTGTCGATTCAAATATTAAGCCAAACATGGAAAAAATTATGAATTTAATGGAAGCACAGCCATCACATTAATTTAATTTAAAAAATTGTTTTTTAATATATTAATTTTTTTTGTTAATATGTAGTTTTTTGAAAAATCTTATATCAAATCATATGTACTGAAATATACTATAAGGATATGAATTTGTATGTGGTAAAACGACTTTTATTATTATTATCTTTATATGCTCATAATAGAATGGTAGCAACAAATAATGGGTCGCGTAAAATTTCAGTCTGAGTATGAGGGTTACAAGTGTAAAACGGTTGCGCACCACTGTTATAGATTAAGACTACCCAAAAAACTCTTGAAAAATAAGTGATAATTATTAGGAACAAGATCAGAAAATGAATGGAGGATTCTTGAAAATATCTCACTCGAAATGGTCAAGTAATATTCCATACTTCATTGATAGTGGGATTTAGAATATTTGATTTAATTTGAATAAACATAGAAAACAGAGACAAAAAAATTAGAACGGAACAACAGCACACACGAGTTTTAATAAATAGATAAAAGATTTATGACGTTAACAGGAATCGATATTTACCTGTGCGGTCGATATGTGCATCCGGTTTTAATTTTCTGGATGCGTCTCATATGTGTGTGTGAGTGTATATATATATAAATATATATATATATATATATAAATATATATACTCACATATATATATATATATATATATATATATATATATATATATATATATATATATATATATATATATATATATATATTTACACAAATGTATATAGGTGTTACACAGTTAAACGTTTCTAACGATGATATAGCCGAAGAGTTAATTTCAGCCAAAGAGAGATGGGGTTTCTATAGTTTTTTTTTTTAATTTTTCTCAGAATGTGAAAGGAAATCAGAAGCAAAAAAAGACTAAGAAAAAATAATAAGAAGATAAATTTTGGTCAATGGGGTTGCAATACATTCCTAGAGATATGAATAATATGAAAAAAGGACTAGAGGGTGAAAAGTATTAAATGAACGTTCATTCTACGTACGCATACGCTTTATATAAGTGTAATAAAAACCGATTTTCATGTTTGTGGTGCTAGGTTAGTCTTACAAGTCTCTTTAACTGAAAAGGTTGCTGATCTCAACAAATCCTTGCGTTTTATTAATACAATTCCTTTATTTGAAATACAATAAATTGTATTCTTGAGCAAAAGTAGTATTGATAACGAAATGAACTTGTAGAATTATAAGAAACAAATAATGATATGACGTATAAATAAAAAGATATTTAACCCTTTATCATTAAAATGACTGCCAGTGAAATTGTTTTTGTATACGAATAATCACTTTAGTATCCGACTGAAAAAATGCTCATATATAAAAATCTCTACTCTTGTTATACAATTTACAAATACCTAAACACAATACATAGTAAAGATAATCATTTATCTTTTTTTATAATGGCAAAAATAAAATATTTCTAAAGAATTTATTTTGAAAATATTCCAAGAAATATTTCGAAAGTATTACGAAAGAAAGATTTCTAATGTAGGCAGAAATTTAAGCATCTAACATCTTTTACGAATGACCGGAAGGCATTTTTCTTCTCAATGCATAGTACAAAAACTGATAATTTACCGTGGCGTTGTATGGTATGCGTAAAAGATGATAGAAGACGTAAGTCGCGTTATTGTTGTAAAATATGATGTTGGTTTATGTGTAACACCGTGTTTGGAAATTTATTATACACCAGTATATTATGAAATAAGCTTTTTTTAACATTTTTATGTTGTAGATATAGTTAATTTTATATTATTAAATATACACTGAATAAAAACTGAACACAAATATTTAATTTCATTTTTGATAGAAACGTTTCGTTTTCCACTAAGAAGTCATAAATAAATTTTAATGAAAGATATAAATAAATCGCCTTATTTACAAAAAAAAAACAATGAGAAAATTAAATTTCGTGTGCAAATATTTGTTTATTCTTGATTTAACTTACTTTTACAAAGACGATAAATTGCATGATATAGTAAGGAAAACTTTACACTAATTTGGCACGAACTCTGACCACAATTTAGTACACACCTGCGGTTCGTATGTCTGCACAGTGAAAAATAATAGCAGATAATACTGCTGTCGTGAAAGGGTTAATATAAAATACTTTTAATTTATAAATAAAAAATATATTGCACAGTATCATCCAAATTAATCAACCAAAATAATTTTATTCCTTAACAAACATTTGTTAAAATTTATAAGATAATTTAAATACTGGGAAAATATTACAAACTTACAATTTAAAAAAAACAAACTTATGTTCATATATGAAAATTTTCGCAGAAGGTACTAAAAATAGACATGATATCATTTTTAACATTTTTTTATTGTTTTCTTTTTTCATGAAGAAAAATATAATCAAAATGATTAACATAATGTGAGGGAGTCAAATTATTTTCAATATTATTTAATATTTTAAATTTTCTATAACAATATTAAAAATTATATTTCTTTGAATCAGATGCATATTTTATATAAACAATTTATATAAAATATTTAAATCAATTTAAATTATCTTCTAATAGATTAAGAAAATTAATAACATATTTTTGTATAATATATATAAATACATATGAGGATAATTAAAAATATTACTCACACACACATACAAACACACACACACACACACACACACACACACATATATATATATATATATATATATATATATATATATATATATATTATATATATATTATATAAAATAATTATGCAAAATAATTTCAAATTAAGAAAAAAATTAAATAAGGATTATAAATATTATTTATAATATCATTGATTACTTTCAAATATATTACATTATTTTTTAAAAAAATACATATACAGGAATACCTCACATAATCCGGCTAATCGGTTCCACTGATTAGCCGGACTATTTGAAACCGGACTAATCGAAACATTAATTAAATACAAAAAAACGTTAATTGGTTCCAAACAAATTTTTTTTAGTGTTTTTCAGTAAATAAAACGAGGATAATATATTAAAATGTTTGTATGTATCAACAAAACAAAATTAGGGGTTTATATATTCATTTTAAATACATTTTAAATTTATTTTCAAATGGGTTATTAAAATTTAGTTATTAAAAAATCGACTTTATTCTAGAGTTGCGAATTGCAAACTAATAGAAAAAAGGCTACAAAATTAGAACTGTGCATATATTATTTCAGTTTGCTTTTTTATTATGTTTTCATAATAAAGGGGACAATTTGAACTTAAAACAACAATAATTCTATGTATTAATTTTTTGAAATTTTTTTCAAGAAAAACTTTTTAGTAGGATTTTTTTCAAGCAAAAAATTTTTTTTTTGGAAATTTCAAACAAGACTATAGTAAAACCGGACTAATCGAAACAGGACTAATCGAAGTATTACAGTATTCTATAAATTAGTCGTACATATACAGACGATTGCATTTATAATTGTCTATACATGTATATATATATATATATACATATATATATATATATATATATATATATATATATATATATATATATATATATATATACATACTATAATCGTGGGAGTACGACTGTACGATGTGGTTCAATTTCTTTGTATGTATGTATTTAAATTCACAATGACTTGATCTGTTGAAGCTTAGACTTCACGACTAGCATAAGCTCTATGACAAGATTCTCGTTAAAAACGCTTTACGAAAACATGAACGTGTGGGATGTTTTTGACTATTTTATATACAGCATTGAGTAGGAGTATAGCTTGGACGGTTACGTGTTAGGTCAAGGACAGTGTTGCTGAAACCGCGTATTTTTTCCATTAACTTTTTGTTCGTAGTGAGAGAATATAAAAAGCTCGTATACTGCTATATGCTTGACCACTTCGAGTTCTACAAATGTATTCTAGTTTCTTCGGTGCGCTAAATTGCAATTTTAATTTTATATGAAAACATTCGTACTTGTATCTTTAAATAAACTTTTTATATTAGGTGATATCAAGTGAAGGAAGTTGAAAAGAACAATCATGTTTTTCATATTAACTTTTATGTTTACTTTTTATATTCACTTGATGTATGTGTCTAAATAAAATAGATAAGTTATTTGTTCACATTCAGTTTATTTATTCCACAATAAGTAGTAAAAAATTGAAAATATATTATTCATAATATTTTCTCATGATTTCAAAATGAATACTGATATATTTTATTCGAATATATAAATGTAAATACATATATAACACATGAGAAGAATATATGTAATTTATGTAAAAATTATTTCAACACACACACACACACACACACACATATATATATATATATATATATATATACACCTGTTTTCAATAAAAAATATTATTTTAAATATTAAAAATTATTTATATCATAAAATATTAATATTAATTTTACAAATGACTTTAAAGAACGAAACTATGCGTTGATAAAAATGTTAATGTTATTATATTATTTATTTAGTTAAAAGTAAACTGTTTTCATTTTGTACATTACTTTTTTAAAAAACATTACCTTTATATTAAGAAATTTTATATATATATATATATATATATATATATATATATATAAAATAAATTATTTAATACTATTGTTTTTCTAAATATATTACCCAATATTATAAAAAACTATTTATTGTCTACAGATGTCATTGAAGGAATGAATTGATAATTTATATCAGTAAATATTTGAATGTTCGTTGTGTTAGAATTTGAATTTACACTATGCCTAACTAAATAAAGGAAGTAAATATTTACATTAATTATTATGTTTAATACTGTTTGTGTAAATTTTTTCATAATTAACCTTGGATATCTCAATAACTGACTATATTGTATTTTAGATGGATAATAAACTTTTTTGATTTAAAAAAATATTAAGTCTAAATTAACTATCATTTCCCATTTTTTTAAATCACTCTTTATGATGAAGTAAACTTTTAGTGAGAAATATTTTTTAGTAAATATATATATATATATATATATATATATATATACATACATAAAGTTTATATTGACATAGGTTCCATTATAGCTTTTAAGAAAAAATACGAAGAATATCCCACCATAGACTACCAAATGAAAAGAAATTCGAGTAGGTATATATATATATATATATATATATATATATATATATATATATATATATATATATATATATATATATATAGACAAATGGTTTCTTGTGTTTTTCTTTTCTCGTGCTTCTACGTTGATGGAGACCGACAGTAAGATGTAAGATTTCAGATGGTGAGAAATCAGAAGGGGTGAACATAGTGGAAAAAGGGCAATAAGGATTTCAAGCGAAAACGTCGAGCATAAACTGTCCATGTTAAACATAAGGTGAAAGCACAGTACAGATGTTAGATGACATCTCCCAAGAGTGGCTTTTTATTTAGGATGAAAGTCAAATTCATTAAAAAATATATATTTGTTATTTATTGTTTTCATATTTTTCATTGTTTGCATTATATTATTTCAATAATTGTAACAAAATTTAAATAACTTTATGCTGTTATTTATAAAATAACACAAACGCATTTATGTTTCGTTTTTAAAATATTTCTGAGAGGAAATCAAAATGTATTATTTATATTTCATGAAGTATAAATATTTTTTACACATTATATATTCTTTACAATAAAATATCAATAAAAAGTTAAAAATATTACTTTATATTAACACATTACGGTCCGGGCTGTTTGCGGGAAAATTGATGGGTGTAGCTGGCACATTTTAAAGTCATTTAAAGAAATCTTTGAAAATTGTAGGGTTGAAGGTTGAAATTAATTGTTATCTTTTGTTTTGAATATTATCAAAACACGCAGTATTATTAGTCTAGTCAATAAGAAATATTATTTTCAGCATATATTTTGTAACACATATTTATATGTCGCAAACATTTAATGCACAATACACAAAACTATTTATATGTCTCCAGCATTTCACGAGCAGTCGACAAAAAACATATTTTTATGTCTCCGGACGGTATAGTGTTAAGATAAAACGTGATTTTTATTTTTGCACGTAATATTCAAAAATAGTTTATTTTAATCAAAAATTCTCTTATACATACATACACACACACACACACATACACACACTCTTGTATCTATATATATGTATATATATATATATATATATATATATATATATATATATATATATATATAGGGGCATCCAAATGCGAAGCCTAAATTTGTGTTATATTAAAAAGAAACTATACACATGTTTTCCAATACATTACCCTATATACATGTTTCTTCTCAATAAAACACAAATCTAGGCGTTACATTTAGATAACTCTCCCCCATCCCTCTCTCTATATATTATATATATCTGTATTGTATAAAAAAATATTTTTATACTTTTCACTGTTCTTTATTGAAGTATTGATTTCGTTTAAAATTTTCCTATATTTAATGTTATTTTTAGAAATCTTATAACCGACAAATAAAATTATTAAAAAGAACACATTTATAGAATTAAAAAAAATCACTTAAGTTTATTTTTATGATTTTGACGTTGGGTGAAATAACATTTGCAATGAAAAATATAGTATACTTGTATAATCATTACTGAAATGTTTTATCCTATAATGAATTGATATCCATGTATATAAATACTCGTACTCGTGTGCTTGTTCACGAGCTATTGAAATGTAGAACACTTTAAGAGTGCATCTGCATAATACATTTATCTAAACTTTTGGATAAAATAATGTACTAGAATTTTTTTTTACATAAATACTGAAAATAGTATGAATTATGAGATGTATTTTAGTCATAGTTTATACATTTTAATTAAAAAATAATAAATGAATTCGAATGAATTTTGAATTAATTAATATATAAAAATTGTGTTATGTATTTTTCTATTTAAAAAAATGGTGCTTCGGTGTGATGTAAAAATTTCGTTTCCAAACTTATTCGAACTTTTCCAAAAATTAATGAAGCACAAATTTTATGAAATAAATTAATGATGTTATTTAGATTGTTAAGCAGAAGTAAATTTGGGGGCGACAAGAAAAGCAAGTAGGAGGCAGAACCCCCTGATGTACAGAAAATATAAATAGAATATTAATATTTTATGCATATGTAATTATATTTTATTTTTTCTATATTAATTTGAATTTTTCATGAAATGAAATAAAATGTTATTTTAATAATATGTTGTATACAAAATTATATGATTATATATATATGTGTGTGTGTGTGTGTGTGTGTATACAAGGGTGTTTTTGAATGTAGTTATTACTTTTGTAAAATGAATGTATGTGAATATACTCAAATTTATCTCCTATGACTGATACATTAAACTTTTGTTGTATTTTTTGAACACATAATTTAAAACCGTTCCATAGAGAAAATGAAATGAGTTTTTGAAAATCCGTAAATAATAGAAGTGAAAATATAATACTGACGTTCGAGAAAATAAAACGTTGCTCGCACCCAGAAAATTTATTATAGCTATGTTTGTTTACGGTATTCGAAACTATATGCAGGAAGATTCAATTTCGCATTTGTGATATATGGTGCTAAAACTTTATAAATTACATTTTATAAAATATTATTTTTATTTATAATTATAGAATAAAATATCGAATATCAAAAATTATGGTATAGAAATATTTTATTTTATTTTAATAATAAATTGAATAAAATATTCATTAAATGTTCGACCAGTGACAGAAAGTTTTATAGTATAAAAAATATATCCAGCTTGTTCACAATTTGTCATATTGAGTGAAACCGAAAAATGTATTTCACTTTTTTGATTATGCGGTCAGACAGATGCTTTATCAAATTGTCAAGAACAGATGTAACTGTGTTATTCGAAAATGTTGAAATATATAAATCAACTGGTTAGTAATGATAAAAGTTTCAATAATTTCATATCCAGTTTTACATTTGTTAGTTATATATAATTTATTTCCTTGATTGTAACATAAATATATTAGTTCAAACATAAACTATAACAGATAAATAATTATTTTCGTTTAAAATTCATGTATTCTATTTGAAAATGCGAAAACTTTCTAAGTACTATATAAAAAAAATATTTAAGCATAATCTATAAGTGTATACAGAATATTTGTATTTAACTATATTTCAAATATATAAATTTCAAAAATATTTTAAATAAATATTGTGTTTAATGTTTTTAATTAAAAAATTGAGGATATTATTATTTAAATATTTTTCTTGTTTCTGTTGCATTTAATAACATACACATGTATTTAACATGAAATATTATTTAAAGATAATGAACAAAAACAACATAACATATATTTATTTTAATAACGAATTACAAATATTTTAACGTTAATGTGAAAAACAGTAAATATTAAAAATATATATATAATTTAGTATTTTAACACCATTTATGACTTAAAACGTTTTTCCTATAATATATATATATATATATATATATATATATATATATATATATATATATATATATATATATATGAAAACCTAATAGGCATTTGAAATATTAAAAAAATTGAAAGATTATTACCGTGTATTATCTGTGAAGTATTCTTTTTTTAGTATTGAAGTAATTATCTCTGAACAAATTCACGGTGTGCTTTTTATCATATATATTAATAGTATTATCTGACTACGAAATCGTAAAAATATCAGATAATACATATTCAAAATGACTTCATTGCTTTTGGTTACTATTCTTTTCAATCTAAAATGAATTTGAATAATTTACCAGAAGCTGTCCTTTCAAGAGTTTCAAAAGTACGATTCCGTTATGAAAATTGAAAAGAGAATTTTAATGTTTCGTGAAAGTTCTCTCTACAGAAGTACTAGATTATATCATGACAAAAACTTCCTTCCTTATATCTTTATACACTTTTATATTAAATCTTTATTATATACAAGTATAATTTTCCATTAACTAATTTATATACACTTTTCAAATATTCCTATTTCATTAACGTTTATTTATACCATGAAAAAAATAAATATGATTTTAAATACGTATTTATTTCTCTCTCTCTCTCTCTCTCTCTCTATATATATATATATATATACACAAACACATATGCATATATAAATAAATGATTCTATAAAAGACACACAAATATCATTACGAATCAATTTTTTCAAGAAATTTGTACGTGACTATTGGAATATTTTACTTATTTTTGATATATGTTTTGAAATTTAAAAATGTAAAATATTTGAAAGTTTTGTTAAAAACGAAATTATTTAAAATTATTAGTCAAAACTAAATTGTTTAATTGACAAACTTGCTTTTAAAATAAATTTGATTCTAGATAATAAGAATTTTTTTTCAGGAGACCTGATTATAAAATTGATATAAAGGATGTTCCATATGTAAATAAATTATAAATGAAATGAAAGGATATTTTTAATTTATTTCTTAATAAATTATTAAGTAGTTATTTTTTCTATACTATATTTATTTATATTGCTTAAAAATAAATTTTTTCATTTCTAAAAATTTTAACTTTCAATATTTTTATTTCAATTAACAGTTAATATTTTTTTTAAAATATATTATACGTTATATTACTGTTATACAAAAATACAAATTGTTTTATAAAAAATTTTTTTCTTCAATAATTATGGAGAAAAATGTTAATATAGAGAAATATTTTATTCAACGAATAAATTGTGTTTTTTTTATTACCATTTCAAAAAAGAATGAATGTTTTAAATATTTTTGTTTTTTTTATTAACTTTTGTTATCTTTCGGACTAAAGAGAGTAAATATTTTTTATTTTTCGATTGAACAAAATATCGACCCATTCTCGTGCTTCATCAAAATTAGTGAATCGTGCATTTTAAATATGCAATCAACGTTGCACGAAACAAAAAGAAGCAAAGTGAAGCAATGTCAGAATAAGTTGAGTAAAGTAGAACTTTTCACTGATGTTCTGTTAGTTTTCTATATATATACGATGCAATATACGACCTAACATCTGTGTAGGGAAGGTATTCTGCTTTTTTATTATTTTTTCTGCAAAAAGTCCTATCTTAAATTAACTTTTTATTAAGTCGCCTTAACTATTAATTATAGTGATTTGCATCGACTATCTGATCAGGTTGCAACAGCTCGTAATAAACAATTTCTTGTCAATTTAATTAGATGTACAGGAAGCCTTATTTTTATATAATTTTTATGTTTGCATGGAAATAGATTTTTTTCAAAATTTACCTACGACTTTTTATATTTGAAATTAACATATTGTATCTATTTTATATCTCTGGTTACTACTCGGAACTATAATCTAGTTTGTTACTACTATAATCTGGTTACTACTCGGAACTATAATCTAGTAATTGAACAGAAAAAGACAAGTATTATTCCAATTAGTTAATGTACACTCTAACAGTTCATATGATTCTACTTATTTTCTTTTTGGATCATCTCAATTTTATTTAAACATCAATCATGGTTCTTTGAATAAAACATGACCTTTTTGTAAACTGTACTACATTTAATTATGTCGAAAATTCCTGTAGTAACATTTCTAAATACAATTTTATTATTATAGCATCGCAGACATTTTTTTCAGATCGAAGTTATTTTTAAACTTCCGAAATCACTTAAGACATGAAATTTTAGCTACAACGTAATTATTATAAATTTGTAAAATTATTTTGGTTACTCCTACAGTGGTTATATGTCAATTAAATGAAAATAGTTTACTGTGGCAAATGTTTTTTTTGCGTCTATTTTTAAACAAATTAAGAATATGTTTATATCAACATTAATGACCTGTCATTAACTTTTACTTTGGTGTCAACATTGGTAAGCGAAAGAAATAAAAATAGAAATGTCATCAACATACCTGTAAATGCTATCTAAAGCCAACGATGAAAATTTTTGTATACTTTAATATATAGGTATATATACAAACATATATACATACATACATACATATATACATACATACATACATACATACATACATACATATATATATATGAATGTTTGTGTTTGTAAAAATATTTTTTCTAGTTAAAAAGTCTATAACATGCCCTAAAATAATATCACCGAAGAAGAGTTTTGTAGCTGTAAATATATTTAGCATAATAACCAACAATAATTAATAATTATTTCAGAATTATAAATCTAACTTAACTTTTAAATAAAACTTTATTAACCAGTTCATATATCTTTTAATTAAGTAATACTATAATTTTAATTAAAATATAGTGTTAAATAAAAAAATTCACTCAACTGTTCTCCGTATATGAACGAAGATTTTAAAGTAAAATTTGCTCATACTAGAAATATATTGTATTAACACGCCTAATTGAAAATTCGTACAGAATAATTAAATTAGATAGAACATATAATTTACATTAACTTCAAAGTAAGTTATTTAATTCAACGTTCAATGACAATATATTACATGTAAATGAATATTAATACAATTAATATACGCATCATTAACAATAATTATATATATTTTAAAATTAATATATTATTATCGATCAGAATTCAATTTGTATTTATAATTAAAAACTATGTTGATATTCATTTTCAGCGTGTGTTTTGTAATTTTTAATTAAAATTCAAAATTAATGTTTAAGTACTGATACACTTATTAATTAAATGCATTTATAACTTACCTAAAATATTAATAATTTTATTAGTTAAAATAATAATTATAAAAGGTGAACGAATATGTAGTAGAAAAAATTTTAGTTTGGTTATTAGAAAATATAAATTCAATGGTAATTTAAACATAAATGCCTTATTAAAAAGCAAAATGTTATTTGCAAATTTATTCTAATTTTAAATTCTTATTCAGTTGTGATAGCTCAATTAAGATTTTTTTTGATTGATTGTTTCGTTTAAGAATGCGTCAGCAAATAAAACATGTAGTATTTATTTGAATATCAAATTAAAGTATATTTAAATTTAATCATTTTTAATGATTTGCTATTTTGACGTCTATTAGTTATTAATAAAATTTTAATTACTTCGTCAACTTAAGGAGGTTGGTCTGTTAAAAAATATGATAAGATTAGTCTAAAATTTGAATATAATGATCATAATAATGATCAAATTCTTCAGGAATTTTTTTTGAAATTTTTCTCCATCCCGTTTTAGAAAAATTAAAACATGAAAATTGTGTCTTATAACATGAGCTCTTATGGCGGTGTGGTGTAAATTGAAACTTAAGTCATTGAAACTCCACTAAAAAATGCCAAGAATTTTTTAAAAGATGTTTTATTGTAAAGTTTATATTTTTAATAGTATTATCACTCGAGTAAAACAAATCTTCACAACGCCGTTTGCAAGTTTTTAGTTGAAAAAGAATTGTAAATGAATGATTTTAAAGTTAGAGCCAGTACGAACTGTACAGCCAGAACGAATCACGGCGCAGCACTGTAGGCACGTGACACATACGATGCGCGTGTTAGTCGTGTTCATTACCATGTATACTATACAGAATTATTTATTTGCAGTTGGCAATCATTATTTTAGCCCATACAAAAGTGTAGACCACTACTCCTTACCCCGCGTACCAGTAAGACTATGACCAACCACCTTAATAAACGACTCGAGAATATTATAAGTAGAAATTATTTTTTTAGAAACCTTTTTTTTAATATTTTACCCAATTTGCGATTAGAAAATTTTAAAAGAAATTCGACGTCTCGACAGTTTATATATTTCATATTATAGTTTTTATAAATCAATTGTAAATTTCAATTAATTAATAATTACAGAGTAAATAAACTAAATTAGTAGTTACTTACTTTTAAGAACAAAGTTACTAATACTGTTTTAAACTTGTATTCTACAAGAAAAAAGTTTATCATTTATTGTTTGTAAACGGATTGTTTCTTAATGAAATTTTCTACGATTTAAACTTATCGTGTAAAAAGAATTTTCGTAAAGATTTAGAAGAATTAAATGGATTTCGAATAGTAAAGTTAAAACTACACTATATATATATATATTTATATATATATATATATATATATATATATATATATATAATCATAGAAAAGAGGATAACAATGCTCTTAAAAAAAATAAATGTATTTACTGTAATGCATGATGTATGTATTTCGACATGAATTGTAATAAAAAGATAGTGTAATAAAAGAAGTATTTTTGATTTATAATTCATGAAACTAATTGTTATTTTTTTTAAAATCTTACAAGTTTTACAAGAACAGAAAAAAGATTTTATTTGTTTTTATATTAATCAAATATAATATGACTAGAAACATTTTTTTAATGATTTTATTAATTTTAATATAAATTTAAGTATTTTTTAGTAGAATTACTTATTTATATGATTTAAAATAATGTAAAAATTATTTTCTAGAAAATAATTATATAATTATAGTTGGTTATAATTTAAATGCATGTATGTATGTAATAATATATATATATATATATATATATATATATATATATATATAAATGAATCATATGTATTAAAAATATTTTGTATTAGAAAACTGAGGAATACAGTTTTAAAGACAAATTATTTTTTACTATCAGTCATGTAAAACGTGACAAATCTATTTATCAAAATCACGTTCATAATTCCAAATTTGTCAAATTTCGCAAGTCAACCGACACATATTCTAGTATTATGAACTCGAAAGACTAATATAATCATTATATGTAGTTACTGTCACTCAATTAAGTTCCATAGATGATGAGGGTCAGAATATTGAATTATGTAATTTTATGCATGTTCGATAAGATATTTTTCTGACTTTTTCATATGTATATATTTTCATTTTATATAAAGGTAGTATTTTTGTATATAGTTTATATTTTAACATTTTTTTATTTCATATATTAACAATATTTTTTTTTCATATTCACTCACGAGTTTTGATCTTTCTTCTAAATGTTCGCCCCGAAGCCATTTTTTTACTAATAATAAACAATAATCATGTTTGTAGAGATTAAATATTTAACGATTTCATTATAAAATATCTACGAGAATGTACAATATTATACCTAAATAAATATGTCCTTCACCAACGCTAGTAGTGCGAATGTTCGTGGTGGTTAACTTCTGGCGTGGTGAATTTCTATTATTACATATTATTTATTGTTTAGTTATGTGGGCGGTATAAATTTCGAGGAATACCCTTTTAAAAACAATGAAACAATTTGTAATTATAAATCATGACTATACAAGTCAGTGATGAGAAACAGAGCTATTAATTATTATGTTACTTAAAAATTTAGAAGTGTTTATTTTAACTAACTTTTGGAGGACAATGTATATATACATATCCGTAATGCATAATGTAGAAAAATATTATATTTTATATTAATAAAGTTTTTAAATAAACATACAAATTATAAATATTTTATAGATATTTTATCTATTTATTATTTTTACTGTAAACTCCATTAAAGCAACCACAGAACAGACGACAACAAATAATTTATAAAGAGCATTAATATTTAAAATGTTTAAAGAATAATTTTTAAAAAATATTAATATTTATTTTTACATAAAGAAATTTCAAAAAAATTTTGGAAATATTTTATATGCAATTTTACAAGTAAATTTAATAGCAAAATAGTTAATTAAATATTTTAAAAAATATTTAATTAATATTTTGAAAAATATTTTACTTAAAAATTAATTGAGATTAATTGTATTTATTTGATAAACATTAATGATACAGAAATAGAAATGAAACTTGAAAGTTGGTTTGTTACTAAAAGTAATTCATGTTTTCAAATATATATATATATATATATATATATATATATATAAACATACACACACACAAAAAACATATATATATATATATATATATATATATATATATATATATATATTTGATGTGAAAAAATACTATTGTATTTTTATTAAAAAAAGTATAAAAATGTGTTTTGTAAATACTCAATTAAAGTTAGAAATAATAAATATACAGAAAATCTATTATTTTTAGAAATTTAAATGCAAATTAGTGATTAATGTGCGTATAATTTATTTATTATAATTTTAATTAACTCTATAATCAAATATTGTAATTATATATTTTAATTAAATTTATAATTAAAAAATCTTACCAACAATTCAGCAATTGTTTTATAGTAGACTTACCTGAAAAAAAACATTTCATTAATATTGATATTTAAAAAATAGTAGCTGGTATTTACTATTTGAAAACTATAATTGGTTCAAATGATCTTAATAAACTAAGAAATAAAAATATAATAAAAAAAATATTTACTTTAATAAACAAATATAATATTATTTACATAAAATCTTAAAATATTCATTTATTAAGTAGTTAAAAGATAAAAATATTTTTCAATATCGAATTCAGAAAAAATTGAAATAATTATTCAATTCAAAATTAAATCCTGAGATTTTTTTAAAAAAAACTCCATTAATAATCTTCAAACAAAAAATATTCTAACCCAATTGTAATTTAATCATTACTACTTCAATTCTCTTCATTTTTTAACTCTCCGAAGTTATAAAATAAACTAGAATTTGAAAGAAAATAATTAATTCATTAAACCATCTATTATAAAAAGATCTTAAGAAAAAAAGTCATTGTCTTGAAAGTTAACAACTTGATTGTTCTGAGGGGTTGTGTCGCCGCGTGAACAGTAAGGCTTATCTTCTCATTAATTTTATACTCTAACGAAAACGTTACATCAAATGAACGAGCGAAAGCTACATCTATTTTCAGGCTTTATTTAGGATGTAGACGATTGATGAAGTAAGGTAATACTTACATTATATCCAGAACGTTACTACAATGTATTCAAGGGTTTCATTATATTATGTTTTATATATATATATATATATATATATATATATATATATATATATATATATTCTATACATACACACATACACATATGTTTGTAATAAAATTAAAAGAAATTTAGAACTGTCAAGATCTTATCCAATATAAATACATACAAACACATACATATTTACATACATACATACAAATGTGTATATGTATCTACGTATGAAAGTTTTATATGCATATTTAATCCATTATGAATATTGTGATGATGGTTAGTTTATTTTTGTAACTTCCGTTATATAAAAATATTCTCATAAATTTAATTTCAGCCATTCGTTTTTTTAATCTGGTTTTTATTTCCGTCATCTGGTTTCATATATTCAGATGTACGTATATAAACACATGTATAAAGAGTACACTTTTTTATTTTTCGTTCCTTGAATATTTTTCGTTTTAATAATTCTTAACATTAAAAACCAATATGACCGTAAAGCAAAATAAATTATTGAATTCATTTTCAATAAAACAAATAAAAAAGTAAAATATTGGTTTGAATGAAATAATACGAATTTATTTTTTCGCAGTTTATATGTATATTAAAACAACATACTTTATTAATTTTACTTTTGAAATATAAATATCGTATAAATACACACTTTTTAATTACATATTTTCAAAATGGATAAAATAATGCGGAAACATGTGTATAGGGAAATATGTGTATAGTTTCTTTTTTATAAAACGCAAATCTAGAAGTCACATTTGGATAATCCTATATTTCAGTCATGTCAACTTTATAATTATCATCCCTTTTTATATTTACTTTTATAGCGTATATCTATAAAATATAATTACACATTGAAAATCACAAAGTAAATATTTTATTAAATTAAAATATAAATTTTATGAATCAAGATTTTTATAACACAATCTATAATAATTTTGTAAAAAATAATGTCATATATATATATATATATATATATATATATATATATATATATATATATATATATTGAATAATAAAAATAATTTTTTATATTTTTAAAAAATGACACTAATTAAAAAATATTATAAAAAAATATGATTTAGTATAATTTGACGAAATTTAAGAAATTTATAATGAGCAATAATCAACACAAAATGGTATTTTTTTCATTTGATAGCAAAACATAGATTTTAAAAGAGAAAAACATGAAATGATTAAAAAGATAGAAAATATATCTAAAAAAAAATTAATTGGAGAAGGAATATATTACATTAAAGTATTTTCAACATAGTAGAGGCTAATAGAAAATTCTAATTGACATAAACTATTAATTTGACACGATGGATTAATAACGGATATTTTGAAACAATTTGAAAAAAAGAGGAAGATAAAAAAAAAACCTTCTAAAATTACAGAAAAAAGTTTAGTTTTATTAAAAATTATAAACAAATAAGAAAAGAGTATAAATATCTTAATTGAAATATCAGGAAAATTTATTTTGAATATTATATTATATATACATACATATAGTGGTTTCCAATAAGCTCTTCAGAAGTTTGAATTGAAACAAAACAAAAAGTATTTAGTTAATTAGTATTTATTTTTATATTTTTAAGCATATTCTATATCATTAATGATGGAACACAATTTCACTTATACGACCACTTATGTCCAATTTCATGAATTAGATATTCAATGTTTATTTTTAATGCTTCTGTTATTTTTGATTTATCAACATAAACCAATGATTTCACATAACCTCACATATAATAATCCAATGGAGTTAGATCACATGATTTTGGTGGCCAATTGATGGATCTATTTCGTGAAATAATGGACTCATTAAACTTTTATTTCAATAAGTCTATTGAAGTTTTTACAATTTCTAAGCGTTGTTGAAATGTTAAACTTTTCATGATAATTTACCAAACTATACTGAGCTAATATATCAAAATGAGGTTAAAAAAATTCAAACATGGCTGTCACCACCTGTCAAAGTTTTGACATTCTTATTGAAACTCTCTCTCTCTCTCTCTCTCTCTCTCTATATATATATATATATATATATATATATACACACATACAGATGTAATGTATATGTATATATATATATATATATATATATTATATTATCTGTATAAAGTATGTATACATATACT